>CM052719.1:4559965-4608261 GCA_028551405.1 Uromys caudimaculatus
AGGCGTCTCGAAATAATCAAATAGCTGCAGCGACTCTTCTTCCAAATAACCCATCTGGAGGGGGATCCGTGCCTCGAGCCTCACGTCTGGGCGCCACTTGTCCCGACCCGCAGGACCTAGTTATTTGTGGTTTCGAGGAGAATCCCAACCTTTAATAGAAATGGGCAAGAGGGAGAAAGAAGCGAGACCAAGCAGATTCTTGTCAAGGTCTACTTTAATCTTAGAAAGCTACCGTTTATAAAGAGTGAAGGAAAGAGGGTAGGGGAAGGGGTAATTCAATAACCGGCTTGAGCAATGGGTGACATCTGCGGATGGAATCTTGTGTGGTTGGTCTTATCTTGCACATCCTGTGTTAAACCCTATCTCGGGATACCCAAGCTACCTGCGTAAGCACTATCTTGGCGCAAAAGGTCAGGCTCTTGCACAATGGGCGAGGTCAGAGGCCAAGCCCTGGCTCCCAACATATTCTCTTATAGGAACTGAGCATTTTACTTATTTTTCAAATTTATTCTTGTGAGTTTAACACATGTATGCAATAATTATAGTATGCTCATAACCACTCTCTAGTTCCCTCTACTTGTTCCCAAAGAAAAGAAAGTCCCCCTTTCAACTTGGTGTTCTCTCTTCTTCTCTTTGTAAATGGCCCACTAAAGCTGTTCAATGCTCAGGAAACATCTCATAGGAGGGCAAGAAAGACTGTAGGAGCCCAGAGGATGGGGAGGTTACTGTGAAATGTGACCTGGGTATCGTGGTTTGAGTTTCTAACGTAGACTTATAAATCTATCTTAACACACGCTGTCATTGAATTATTGAAATAAAATACTATAGAAGTGTAATAATTCTAAAGAGAGCAGTGTTTTACATGCTTCTCTTTCTACCACTGGCATTTCTGGGGTCAGGGTAAGAGATGGAGAAAGTGACCTGGTGTAGTGAAGCTCTTCAGTCGTGATTCGGGTACACAGAGGTCAAGCATCCCAGCAGGACCTTCCTAGCATAGAGTAGCTTACAAAAAGAAGACACACAAATACTTGAAATGGTGGGACATCATTTTAGGCTTCTTAAAATGTACAAGCGTATTGTAATTCACAAGCAAATATTTGTTGAAGTCTTGCTAATCAGATGAATTTGCAAGATTTTGCATAAACTTTCAACGCTGAGTTTTGGAGGAAATTATCCCTCTATATTTACTATCAAAAAAAATTATAAGAAAATCAAGGTACAAACACAGAAATGCTCAAAGCAATAAATATTTCATGTTGACTGTATAATGCATTTGATTATTTTAGCCCAGTTGTATAAAGGAGCTATAAATAATTCTAAAGGAGGAGGCAGTAGATATGAGAAATGGTAGGGAAAACACAAATTTATCAAATTACCTTCCTAAAAACAGAATGAGATGGTTATTTTTAGAGAATGACATCCTGAGAGTCGTGATCAATGGATGGTTAGTGTTCTTTTACACAATATAGCTTAGGAACCAGCGACTCTAGCAGCAATAACCTGCTCAGACCCAACTTGGTCTCTCAATGCTGGTGTTGAAAGCCCAGCCTTCCCCTCGCTCACACTGCCCCATCCCCTGCCTTCCTCTCTCTTCCCCTTGGCTTCGTAGAGCCTTCCACGTTGTACCCCACACTCTGAACCTGGCAGATCATGAGTCCATTCTTACCGAGTTCAACAGAGGCTTCACTCTAGCACATATTTTTTCCTTCTGACATGCCTTCTTCAGCAGTGGAAACAATTGATTCCTATCAGAAAAAGTGAAAAAAAAAAAGTTATTTTGGGTTGTAACCAAGGCTGTGGTGTGCACACCACACTACAGGGATGAGCGTGAGTCCAGCATTTATTTGGCACAGGGAATTCCTAAGAGCCTGTGCTTCACTGGTAGATTGTCCTTACTCAGTGAATCTCTACCAAAGTTGCATTCTGTGTGTGATGATCAATACTAACAGTCAATTTGGCAGGACATAAAATCTCCCAGAAAGCAAACCTCTGGGTCTATCCATGAGGGAGGTCCTAGATTGGGTTATTTGAGCAACATTCAGATGTGCGAAGCAGCAACATCTGTCTCTATCTGTTGAAGGTGGATGCAGTGCGACCAACTTGCCTCACAGCCTTGCCATTGTGACATTTCCTAACATGTAACTACAAATTGCGACAACCATAAACCTTCCCTTCCCTAAGCTGCTGGCAGATGTTTGTCACCAAGAGTGACCAATAGATGCAATTCCTATGGTCATAGATGTCACATCAGAGTGAAGAATCTCTCTAGGGATAGTTATTGAATGATGAAAATACAGATTATGAAAAAGAAGTGGGCTTCTACAGCTAAGATAATGATACAAGCAAAGGCAGCCCAATCAGTACCCCGCTTAGAAGGTGACCTCAGTACCATAATGGATCTTCTTCAGTGTAATCCATGTTGCTTCCTCCTCAAGGATTCTGATTTGGATGACAAACTTGTTCTAGTTCTGTACATAGCATATACTGTCTGATGTAGCCACACCTTCTCCTGCTATGGCCACACCTCCTTCTGCTATAGTCACACGTCCTCCTGATGTAACCACACCTTCTCCTGCTATGGCCATACCTCCTTCTGCTGTAGCCACACCTCCTCCTTCTGTAGCCACACCTTCTCCCCCTGAACTGGTTCTGATTTGTTATTGTTGAACTGACAAATGTTTCAGTGTAATTGCACATTAGGACTGCTTCTCATATTTTACCATGATGTGGCTATTTACAAGCCCATTGTGTCTTCATAAATTCACTGTTGTCTTTCCTTTGGATTATGCTAAACTGGTATCTCTTTGTATCATCCTATAGTAAATAGTGTGAAATAGTAAATTTTGGTTAACCAATAATCACTAAGAAATCTTTACAATAATCACTAAAAATCACAAAGAAAACCCAAAGAAATTGATGCTCAATATTACTTTTGATACACCTTTAATGGGATTTTTGTAGACTCAAGTAGATGTGTATTGAACGTCTTCCTAGCTTTTGTTTTTATGTCTGTCTTTCTGTCTCTATATGTCACCCAGTCCAGGTATGTTTCATTCAAATTCATGACATTTATGTATTTGAAAAGATCAGAAGCCATTCTCAAGTGTTTTCTGGAACCATGACTCTGGAATATTTGGGTTATTCTGGAAGAATAGTTCAAGGACTGTGCAATGGTCTAGTCACTTCCAATCAAAAGGGAAAAGTGCACAGCCACAGCTCAGCTTCCAAACAGGAACCCTGATGTCATGGATTTCTTTACACCAGCTTCTCCAGTTCCTGGGCCTTTGATATGTGCTTTCTGCCTTTGCCTGGAGTTCTAAATGTGCAACACACACACACACACACACACACACACACCTCAAACCTAAATGATTCATACTATATAAGATATTAATATTAAAGTATTAAATATTTATAATCATATCAATGAGATTCTTTTCAGTTCTCGAAGGTCATTTTTAAACCCACTGTTTCCTAAGAAAAAAAAAGTATTTCAGCATGAATTGCATGGCCCGTACAGTTTCTGTTGCCTACCAAGAAAACCAACATCGCATTTAAAAATATTAGTCACTTTGATGGGAACCCTGACATTGTGTCTTTAGTGATGTTTTATGGATGCTGCTGTATAGCAGAATGACTTACGAATTATTAAGCAATGGCACAGAGAGAGTTATACCCCTAGAATTATGTTTAACAGGCTGTGTAACTTAGTAATGGTGGCATTTTTATGTTTCCCTCCTGAGCCTAGTGAGCTATCACTGTGGAGATGATGGCCTTCACGAACCATGGCTTGGGCATGCACATTTGGATCGATTTTCTATCCTCTCCTGAAAATGTGTTGAGGCCTTAGTCGGTGTTGCTTGTATATGTGAGCATATTTGGAAATAAGGTCTTTGCAGATTCAGTCAAAGATTGTAGTGGATTAGGGTGAAGCCAAATCACATCCATCCGTCAGTGTCCTTAGATGAAGAAGAAAATGAGGTGCCAGATATACACACAGAAGAAAGCCATGTGAAGACATTCAGACAGAAGAGGCAGCAAGAGAATCCACAGGGAGATGGAGAAGGAGACAGCAATACTCCATAAACCTAGGGATGCCAAGGATTGCTGTTCTCTAACAGAAACCATGAGAGGTGAAGATAAATTCCTCACAGGGCCTTAGACAGGAGCAAAAGTCTTAGAGCGGAGTCAGAACATCTGGTACCATGAGGGAACTCCTTTCTGGAATAAGCTTCCGGTTTATGTTGCTGGGTTATGATGGCCCAGGGACCAGTGATGTAAGGCGAGCATCAGTGGAGTCGCTGAAGATAAAGCGTGTTCAGCTCGTACTATACATGGGCCTAAGTCAGTCTCCATGGACCATGGGCAGCTGAAACTTTTAGTTCTTGTGCTTTTGCAGGCCCTGGCTCAGTCACCCTGAGTCTCTCTGCAGTTGGTCAAGACAACTGGAGGTGGGAGGAACCCTCCAGTGACACCGTCATATCTGGGTCTGTGAGTGAGTTACATGTTGGGAAGTTGTGTCAGAGGGAACAGTCAGGCACCAAGAGATGTGGGTGCGGATTCTACAGTCTAGAAACTGAGTTCAAGATGACTCTGTCTGTCAGAAAGTGGGGTTGGTTGGTAAGAACTGAACTGCATCCTAAACACAAAAGAGCAGCATCCAGCCTCCCTGTGAGAACAGAGGAGAATGCTGACTTCAGCAGATGCTATTGAGTCTTTAGCTTTTCAGACCAGAGCTGTCTAGTTCTCAGGCCCGTGAGTGGTTACATCCCTGCCGCCCTTTGGGCACTGGATTATTTTTCTTTTTCATTTTTGGTTGCCAGTCAATGGCCTTTCATAATGATGGGAAGGAAACGACAACAAAAATCCAACTTTATGACTTATTTTTTCTGACAATAAAGGGCGATGAGCTCTAGAGAAAGGAGACAGACTCGGATTTAGGTTGACTTGTTGAGCCTTTGTTTTTGTCAACTCTTGTTCTTTTTGCTTCCTTGCCCCTTTCACTGTGTAAATGACCTACTTTGAAGTTTCAAATAAAAAGAAGTTAAATGGGCTTTTGTTTGGCCCTTGATTCTTTTTCTAAAAAAAATTTGGAAAAGGTCCTGCTTCTGAGTGTAACGTGGTTGAGAGAAGACAGAAAAGAAAGCACGTCACTTGGCATGCCTCCTTCTGCAAGTGTGTTCAGAGTGGCTTTTCTAGTCTGAGGGAAAGAGGCAGTTCTGCCAGTATCTGTACTCTATGCATAGATGGATTTGGCTAAAATATAAAGGATGTTGAGCTATTCTCAAGGGAATATGTTATGTAGATATGTCTGTAAATGTGCCTGTTTGTGTGTGTTTGTGAGAGTGTACATGTGTGCATGCATGCATGTGCACGTGTGCATGTGTGCATGTGTGCACATATGTCACTGAATGGTTTGCCACTCAGACTCCTTCTATTTTGAAGCCTTGGTGCCAGTGGGAGACCCTTCTCCACAGGACTTGATGGCAGAGGCTGCTGTCTAATAGAGAAAGTATGCTGAGCTCCTGTTGTGGTAGATGAATTTATATAAGTGTTGATTTTTATAATTTATGAAATATTCTGTTTATAATTAAATTGACCTCAGAATTAAAAAGTTCACCCATAGGGCCATGCTTAAGCCAAGCCAGTTTGATGACCATGTCTTGTACTCTCCTGAATAGGACAGAGTGTGGCATCTTTAACTAGTAGTAAATAGGAACTGGATACTCACAATGTGATCTCAGTAGTCTCTGGGCAGGAAATGTGTAACTTTAATTTTTTTAAACCTATTTTTAACACTTTAACCTCCCTTGTGGCCTGCCACCCATCAGAGATAGTGGTAAAGAAAGGATCCGGGAGAAATGGACCTCTTGAGAAAGGTTCTTGGGAGCAAATCCCATCTGTGTTGTCTGGAAATCAGCAGTTCAGTTCACAGGTTGTCGCTGCAGCTCAAGCCACTCGCAAACACTTCACAGATACACCAGCAGTCCAGTTTGGTAGAGCTGAGCTAGCTAGCAAACACGAATTAGCAGTGGTGGCTTGACCTAGCAGAGACAGCCAGGCCTCCGCCTCGGCATGAATCAGCAGGAGGGACCAGGAGGAATGCCAGGAGTTCTCAGCAGTGCCTCTCTCAGCAAATTGAAGATCACCAAAGACGTGAAACCAACAAGCCATGCTTTGTACAATTATCTCTATAAGCTAGGCCTAGCTCAGTCCCTGTGACTGTCTGTTGAGTCCTATTTCCACCCCCCAAACATCATGTGTCCTCTACGGGTCTTGCCTCAGCACATTTCTTGCCTTGGCACATACATTTGTCTCAGCTGACATCACTCTGCCAATCAGCCTGAGTCTGTGGAAGAGGCAAGAAATCGCAGCACACCACCAGAAGGTTTTTTGGCACTAGAGTCCTGAAACATGAAGCTCAACTACGCAATATAAGGTGGACCAATACGTGTGTGTCATTCGCTGAGAATCTTTCATCATGTGTCCTTTCACGTGCTTGCTTTAGCAGAACATCCTCGCTCCTGTGTCTGCTTCAGCTAAATGTTCTTCACAAGTCTGCCTTAGTCTTTCACCTGGGTCCACTTTTCATTTATGTGTTTGCCCCAGCAAAGCACCATCAAACAAACTGACTTTCCAAAGTACCCTTAAGGTTACCTCTTCAGAAATCCTCTCTTCAAGCTGGCGGAAATGCAGAGCCATAAGCACGGATGGAACATGGACAATAAGGAAGCAGTGGTTTATCAGTCCTCACCAGGAAGGATGTTGTCAGCAGCTATGGAGTATGTTGGTGAATCCACAGAAGGATTCAAATAGACAGACACACTCAAAAGACAGCTTGAAACATGCGTGTGTATGTTAGTGTGCCTGTGCTTGTGTCAAATCATAGGAGAAGGCAGGCCAGAGCTGGTCAGCCTGACAAAACAAAGTGTGAGTGTCCTGGCACAAGCCACCAGGGCAGAGCTGTACACTCAGCTCTGCTATGCTCTTGACCCTGACACTGGGATGTCCTGGATCTGATCACAGCTGGGATGCCGCTCACAGCAAGATGGAACCACGTGGTCATTACAGTCTGAGGCTCTGGGAGAAACAGTTTTCTTGTGCATCTTAAAGGTGAAGAACAATGACAGTATTTACACAGTGGTGAATTTTGACTTATGACTCTGGGAAGTTACTGTAAAACCAGGCATGTACACTCTTGACCAGTGAGACCTCTCTCTATGAGCCCACTAATCACCATCTTCAAGGCAGGGGTCACCACACCAGCTCTTTCACCTGATCACACAAAGTTAGACAGAAATCTGCTCTATTGATCAGCTCATGGGGCCTCCTGCCCCTGACAATGGCTCTCCTACATTCTCACAAAGATCAGATGGTCCTAGGCACCTAGAAGCTCCCTGGCAGGCACAGCGAGCTCACAGATTCTTCTCCTGAACAGAAATTATTGCTGGCAACTGCCATACTCAAGGCCACTCTGGGAGAGTGGTGGGGACCAATCTGTGATGTCAGAAATGGGCACACCTGATGAACGTCATAGACAAGCCAGCTACACAAGCCAACATGCTGACTAATGCCGTGTGTTAGCTAAACACAGCCTTAGTCTCTCCCCTGCCTTCCTTAAACATAGCTTTGTCAAGGTACCCAAGAGGAGAGTTCACTTCTGTCCTGACAGCCCTCAATCCCCAGCAAGCTCGCTTCCTTGGCTGACTCATGAATGGCCTGAAATAAGCCCATATTCTGGGATGTTCTCTTACTCAGCTGCCTGAGCTTGTCTGCAGTGAACACTGTTCTCCCTGGACCAGGGACCTGGACAGCTCAGCCATGTTCACCTTCTAGTGTCCTTGGGTCTAGGTGAATTAGGTACACATTGTCACCCACTCAGGTGGTGTTTTTTGCTCACCTGTGACCACTAAGCCTTCTCTCACTTCTTAGCTGGGTTATGTAAGCTCTTCCCAGCACACCTCTACAACCACCATCTATCTAGTCAGGATGTTAGTGTCCTGCCATCTCTTGACAACTACTTTGGCATTGGTGAGTCAGTGGTTTGGCTCTAGATGATCAACACTGGAATTCCTCCGATGGACACTTGACTTCCATACTTTCAGGCAACCTGGAAGCTCTGGACCCTGACACTTCCGTGCTCCCTTTCACACAATCCTTAGAGCCTGGTCAAGTCCCTGTGGCGTGTTCTGGAGGAAGGGATGGGTTCAGTACCATAGCCTTCATGGTTATGGCTGCTCAGGAGGCATCTGACTTGCCTTGAGCACCTTCTGGGATAGGAAGGATCTGAAATTTTTCATGCTGTCACGAATCAAAGAAATCGAGTCAGAGGAAGATATTTTTGCTTCTTTCTGCTCAATTATACTGTGCTCTTGCTGGAAGGTGTCTTTGAACTCTCTTCTACAAATTCAATCTACATTGTCACGGCTATTTCGGCTGTCAGATGTGTTCTGGAATACAAATGTCAAAATCCCTGCTATCTCTACATAAAAGTAGTTGGCTGGTTTTTTTATGCACAGATTTTCATTGGTTTCAATGACATGTCACAGAAGCCATCCAGCCATGGGTTGGAAGGGCACAGGCCATACTGGGATTGTTAGCTTTGCTCTGGTTTGCCCAGGAGCATCAGGCTTGTTTGACTCATTCCAAGGGAATTGAATGGATCCATCAAGTGGGTTCATATCCCCTCACCCTCCATGATTAGGCAGACATTTGTCTGACAGGTTCAGGCTTAGAGCAGTCTGTTGATTTGAAAATGTTTCTTGGAAAACAATTTTGCATATTATGTAAGAGCGAGCTCCGAAGTGGCTAAAAGGCTGATGTCAGTTTGGTAAGGGAAGCGCTGCTCCGTCACAAGGCTAGTTCAGCCTGGAGTACCAGGCGACTTTCCAGCTCTTGACCTTCCCCTTGTGATGGTCTCCTTCATCTTCTACAGCGGTTTTGACATAAATCCCTAGGTAGACTGTTCCCTCTGGCAAATAAAGCTGAAGTACGATCCAGCTCCATTTCTCTTCTGAACACCAGTCTGTCCCTGTAAACAAGTGTGTCCCTGCACACAAGTCTGTCCTGTACAGGAGTCTGTCCCTGCACACAAGTCTGTCCCTGAACACCAGTCTGTCTCTACACACAAATCTGTCCCGACACACGATCGGTGTCTGTACATGAGTCTGTCCATGCGCACAAGTCTGTCCTGTACAAGTCTGTCCCTGCACACGAGTCTGTTCCTGTACATGAGTCTGTCCATGCGCACTAGTCTGTCCTGTACAAGTCTGTCCCTGCACACAAGTCCGTTCCTGTACATGAGTCTGTCCCTGAGCACCAGTCTGTCCTTACACACGAATCTGTCCCTGAACCCCAGTCTGTCCCTGCACATCAGTCTGTCCCTGTACCCCAGTCTGTCCCTTGCTATCCTTTACCAGTAAACCTTTAATACTTTAATTTTGGCGTTCATTATTCTGGCTACTCAGAATATCTCTAGACACAAAAAGCCACGCTAGAGTCAGTCACTTGAAGATCCAGGCTCTTTCTTTTAGCCTTGCACAGGCCGAGGCATCGCTTCGTGTTAATTAAAGAGCTGCACAAAGTCACAAAGGAACAGTGGCCAACTGCTGTGGGACAGAGCATGGACTGCCACTGACTTGGCTGGAGCTCTGCTACTTTTGGAATGACTTTCTCTTAAGTCAGACATTGACTTGCAAGAACCAGCCACTCAGCTGGGTGGGGGAGGGATAGCAGAAGGGTTGTGTGCCAGGACCAGAGCCTTCTGGACAGCAGAGGAAGCGTTGGCTTTTGCTCTCCTCCAGGCAGGAGCCTCTGCGTGCACTGTGGTGAGCGGGTCCATGCAGGCGGGTCCATGCAGGCTGTCTTCCCCCTGGGAACACAGGGTTAAAACTTCTACCCTTGCGAGTAGGTTTTCATCCCTCCCCTGACTTTCACTTGTTCTTTGCTTTTTCTGTGTTGGATTACTTTCCTCTCTGATCTATTCAGCTCAGTGTACTACAACCTTCTTCTTTAGATTCTCATCTCTGATGAAAACCAAGAAACATTCCAAGTTCTGGAAATCTTCCTCAGTGTGGAAATAGAAAGTTCTGACAGACAAAGGAGATTTTTCTCAGCTGTACATGCTTCCCAAACTCTTTGCTGTGATCTGGCACTGAAGCCTGTAGTGGAAACACCACTTTTAAAACCCAAGACCACGTACCACACATCATATTAAATGCCCAGGCGGGTGGTGTAGCATCAGGCTGCATGTGTTCTTTCAAAGGGTCCCGTTCTCACCATAGGTGATGCCTGCTCTGGGATCTAGAGCTCCCAGTGTTTTCACCTTTGACCCTAAGAAAAGACAACCCCCAACTGTGAATGCATCCCTTTTCAGCCTCACAACAAGATCATGACTTGGAAAGTTGTCACCTTAAGAGGTGTTGTCATCAAAGTAATCCAGACTCCAGATTAACTCATCCAAGCACCAGTGAGGGCTCACTGTAGAGACCCGCTCCCTTCTCTGTTGACTGCTTTGAGCCCCAGAAACACATTGAGGCATCTCTTCATATAGGACTTCTTGGAATTTGCTTCTAGGTCCCTAAATGAGACTCTAATCATGCAGTACTGTCTCTGACATTGTCTTTGATACTTCGGTGAGTGTAAAGGTGTCGGTCCCCCTCTAAGCTTTCCACCACCTCTGTCATCTGGTTGTTGAGTACACAAATGGCTTTTACTTTTCTCCATCAGTTGCCTTGGTAACTACAAGAGAAGAACTGAAGCCCTTATGTGTTTAGTCCGCCACAGAGAGTACGTCTTCCAGGCACGAAATGTGCTGAGATCTCTCCTAGGATCATACATTTGCTCTCACATCCCTCTGGGTCCAGCCTCTGTTCACCATGCACTCTTTGTGGTCATTCTGAAGTTCAGAGAGTTGTTGACAGGAAGTGGTTTTGATCTGTGCAAATGGGAGTTCCTCGGGGTTCTGGGAAAGATGAGTCGTTTCAGTTTGTCTGCTCACTGTTTAATATCTGGGGGATGGTTTTAGAATAAAAAACCCGATCTGGCCGGGCAGTGGTGGCGCACGCCTTTAATCCCAGCACTTGGGAGGCAGAGGCAGGCGGATTTCTGAGTTCGAGGCCAGCCTGGTCTACAGAGTGAGTTCCAGGACAACCAGGGCTACACAGAGAAACCCTGTCTCGAAAAACCAAAAAAAAAAAAAAAAAAAAAAAACCCGATCTGTGGAATTTCTATTCTGGAAGCTTCCTGAGTGCTTTGGCTATAGAACATCCTCAGCCTCACTGTGGGCTCTCAGCGGGACCAGTCCACACCGCCTTGTCCAGGGGCCAGCTGCTCCAGCTCTGAAGATACCTTCTTCTGTTGAGAGGTCCCCCTAGTACTCTGAATATTCTCTAAAAGCTCTGGGGATTACAATCAACTCCTCACAAAAACTGAGGCAAAAGTTGGTGATGCCTGTGCTGCTGATAAAATTCATTGTCTTTCATTCTGCAAACACCATGTGCTAAGCACTGTGGAATCAAAAGAGGGTCACAGATAGCCATGCCAGCAAAGTAATTATTAATGATAAGGCTTTAAGGTGTGAGTCTCCGTAGAACAAACATTGAAGTGGCTGTGTAGGCAAAAGCAAAGCTGTGCTGTGATAATGCCCGAATCCCCAGAGCTTTCACAAAATATTAAGGTACATCTGAGCTGGAATGTTTTCATTCCTGTTGTTTTACTGCATGCTGATAAGGAATAAATATATCTCTTATACTGATACTGCTCTCCTTTAATCATTAACACGAGACTGGGGAAATTCCCATTTGCAGTCCCTGATCTGAAAGGATTTCATGTTTCCATTATCTGAAAAACTCAATTTCAAACTGATAAAGCCAACCAAAATTGAATTTTCCCTCCACAGGAGGAAAATGTATTTTAAGACCCCTTCATTCTCCTGGTAGTTTGAGGCTCTTTGCTGCTTTCTCATTGGTTGTCAAGGTGACCTTCATCTGTGGCTAGACTTCCTGCTTCCAGGAAAGTTAGCAATGTTAATGGTGCATGTGGACTGCTTATGCAGCCCGAAGGGCCACACCCACCTGACTCTATAACATTAGCTCATTGGAACATGAAGTGAAATTCCTTATTGCAGGGTGTTCTGTTTCCAGACCAGCACAGGAAACCTGTGTCTGAACAACTGAAATATTGAAGCAAACTGCCTGGAATTCCTTTCCCCTCTGTATAGGTATTTCTAGTCCATAGCTGTGTGGGAAAAGAGTTACCTTAATTCAAGTACCAGTCTCAGGCCATGGTCTTGTAATATTTAAGATGAGCACAGGCCATGCAAAGAATAGCAGCAGGCACAGAGATAGTGTTTAGTAAACGTGCCTGGAATCTGAGAGGGAATGGAATTAGCTCAAATCCTACTCAATGGCATTAAAAAAAAAAAAAAAATCACATGCCTCCTGGAGGTCACTGTGAATTCTCTAGGCTCCAAAATGTTTGCTTTTCTTTCTGCCTCTAAATCACTCCTTCTAGCAGCCAGTGAAATTTCCTGCTTGTCTCATAAAGCTGCGCTCTCTCAGTCTTGTATTTGGAGACAAAACAAGGTCCTCGCCTAGGTTCTTCAAATACTTGTTTAAGTAAGGAAAGAAAAGAGACAAGATCCATTCATGAGGGCCAATTGTCACAGAGCAGACTCAGTCAAAGTTTAGGAAGGTTCTCCTTTTCCCTGTGACAGCTGTTGGCTTTCTACTGAATGTCTCTGCACATGACAGCCCCTGGACTTATTGAAACAAACAAAATTGTTGAACCGAACAAGTCAGGGTCATTGTTGACTCCCATTTGCCCTAACCCTTGGCCCCGGAAAGGTTACAAGTTCTGGGCCTTTTGATTCCCATGCAGTTTTGACTGTGCTGCCCAGAGATTGTAGGACATTTGAACTAATGAACAGAAAACACCTGAGTCTGTGCTATGTCAAACAGACTGAGTTTGCATGGTGGCTCTCAGATTGATCATTCTTTGACATTGCTTGGTTTGCTAAGCTTCTATGAGTTATTGCTACCTTGTAAGAAATGTGGATGATGGTGCCAAATGGGTATTTCACAGAACTACAGCATCCAATATGCGTAAGAGGAGCATGGACCAGCGCCAGCACCTTGAGAGCAGCCAGTACCTTCTCTTTTTTAACACGATTATTCATACTGCTTCTGTGGACTCTTCTACACTCAGGAGACTTTGCCTTTGTTTAAATTCTGTCAGTCTTCTTTAGAAAAAAAAATGTGCTACTATAAAATTTACTATGTTTAAAAATAGTTTCCTAGGAGGTCAGCCGAACCGACAAAACCACCCATGTGAATGGTGAGGAGAAGAGGGTACATGGGACTCCCTGTCCAGACGGGACTCTTTGACTCCCTTATATATTCTAGGGCTTTGAAGTAAAAATGCTTTGAATCTCAGCAACATTGCACTGATGGCTGAACCTTAGCAACATTGTATCCATGGTTGATCTTTCTTCTTTTCAGTCTAAAGTTGCTGATGGAGGCTCAGGAAATGCAGCCCATGACAGCTTCCTGCTACTGAAATCAGTGTTGTATCGAATGCTTATCTTATATGTACTTATGTATTTGCATAAATAAAGCAACTATCTCAGATTTTTATCTTCCAGTCAGTCTTATTAAATGATATATTTTTTATTACATATTTTATATTGTTCACCTTGAGGATTTTTTTTCTGGCCTTGTGTGGAAAAAAAAAAAAAAACCCGACGTGCTGCCAGGTCCTTTGTACTTGATGGGGTTCTCATGTGACTTTGAACACAGCATGCGGGTGATTTGACCCATATAATAGCCATGCAGAAGGACAACTTTCCTGGGAGGCCAGTCAGAGATTATTGTGTCTGTGTGCTTTTACTCAGTCTGGCCTGTTCCTTTGGAGAGATGTGGCCTGTGGAGGGATGCAGTTGAATTCAAAGGTTTTCAGCGAGTATTTGATAGATTTGGGATTGCATTATGAAATGGTAAAAAGGAGGGAACCTGCCTAAAACTCTGGCTAGACAACATCCTATTATTTGTGGTAGACACTGACTGTCCTGAGAGAAAATGACCTGAGCTTGCACCAAGCTCTCTGTCAGTACATGTGGCTATTCCCTTCAGTGGTACAGGACACCCTTTGTCTTGTGTAAACATATTCCCTGCATAAGAAACAGGAAAAGGGAATATTTACTTCCCTTTGAAGGAGATTCATGTGGTCAAAATTCCTATTAGCAATTAGTCATATTTGTTTGCCATATGGTATTGAGTTTCTAGATTGCCCTAAATGCTTATGCATTGAATATAGCTTGTGCTTAAAGGAATTTGTGTATAGTCCTTGGGCCTGCAGACTTGACCACACCCTCCTGTTTCTCAAGATGGTGTCCGAGTCCTAACCCCACAGTGTAGTCCTTGGTACTCTGCCTCATAGTAAGAAGGTCTAGGAGGCTTGCTGCTGGCACTGCTGTGTGTCTGCTTCTTGGTAGGAGGGCGATTCCAGGCAGTTTGCTAAGAGGATCGAGAGCCAGGCTTTTTTATGTAGAAAAAGAGGGTCTCGAACTTGCCACCTTGAATGCTTCTGTCTGCTGTGGGCTGTATGTTTTCCTCCATATTCATCATGAAACTTAATCCTTACCAAAGAGACAGGGCTTGGACTTCCTCTTCCTCATCTTTCTCACATTTCACAAGTAGAGTGAAGGCAACACGTGGCTCTGAGCAGAAGAACCAGAAAGAACACATCCGATATCAGGAGAACTTTACTTCATGTCACATTGAACTTTCCACACCTCCCTTAGCAAGTGAAGAAGCCCCAGATGCCTAGAAGATGGCCAGAAATCAAGGGAGGGATGCCCAGGGAAGAGTGAGAACTGAGGACCGTATTCTAAGGAGCATTGCTTTGTTTCTCAAGGCACATCCTACAAGTGATGGAAGCTACTGAGATATCTTGCTTAAGATGCAGCCAAGAGTTAGATGTACTAAGACTCTATGAAGGGTGGGGGTTGGGAGGCCCCTGTCAGTGTTGCTTCTCAGGAAGATCCTGGTCCTGTTTATATCGGCCTTAATGCTGTCATCAACCTATGAGGTCTTAAATCACTTCTCTAAATCACTTCTCATCAGGGGGCTCCACTCCACTTGTGTGTGCTGGATTATTTGACAATGGGCTCTGGGAGTTGCCACACTCTCTTCTAAATTAAGTCAATAGTGGCAAAAATGAATGGGCTTCATCCAGAATGTGCTGTTCATCCATTGAATGTCCAGTTACAGCTTTGTGAACTAGAGTTCCTAGAAGAAAGATAAAAGAGAAAGAAATCCTGTCTTAAATGTTTTACAGCTCCATGGGGCTTCAGAGGGGTTGAGCCAATAAAGAACACTAGCTGCTCTTGCAGAGGACCTGGGCTTGATTCTCAGCACCCACATGGTAGCTCACAACCACCTGTACCTGGAGGTCCCATGGAACCCAAAACCCTCTTCTGGCCTCCAGGGCAACAGGCACACATGTGGAACTTACACATACATGCAGGCAAATTACTTGTGATATAAATTTAAAAAAAAAAAAGTGAAGATTCTGTAAAGCTGAATGATTAAACTTGGGGGTTATAGTGAGTTAAAATGCTATAAACCAGAATTAAATTATCTTGGATTATGTTTATTCCCTTTGAAAGCCAACAACTAAGTGCACATACCTATATCTGGCCTAGCATCCCTGGGGCCAGTGAGAACTTAAAATATGTTCTTAGTACACCTCTCACTGTTACCAATCCAACAATCAACCATGGCATTGGATAACATCTGACGCCTCTAGGAGACTTGTCCTCATTTGCTGTGCTTTGCTTTCCTGCAGCCCCACCACTTACTGAATAAATGCTTTGGTTAATGTCTTTCTTGGTTATGTAACTAAAAATCTTCTGTAATCATCTCCAAAGTGGAGTGTGGCATTTGGGGGAAAACTTGAGTCTTATCTCAGGCACAGTCACTCATATTTGGCTCCAGAATAAGCCATCTCTTACTCCCTTCAAGGCGAGAACTTCTCGCTTTGACAAGCTATTTCTGTTGAGTCTTCTCACTATCATATATTTGAATTATCAGATGCTAACTTTCATGTTTGGCTTGGTCACTGTGCTATAATTGAAATGGAAGTTGCCTATTCTTTGCTTGTAAATGGTGGGATTAGCCTTCTTCAGTTGGCTTTGTAAATTTATTTTTCTGAGTTCATCTGGATGACCCATTTGTCAGTGAACCATGTTTATCTATATTTTTCAGTTTGATAACTGTCATCATGACAGAGAAAAGGGACAAAGGCAGTCAGTGAACAGCTCTGCCCTATTAGGGCAAGTGTCTGAGCTCCAGTCACCTCTTTAGGCTCAGCCCCCTGGCTAGTACCACAAGTCCATCTTGGAGATCCTGACATGAGCTTCAGCTTTGAACAGAGGCTAGGGAGGATGTAAGAGGATCACTCAGCAGCTGGCCTCAGTGTGATCTCCTCAGACATTGTCTCAGCTTCGCTTCTGCAAAGTGGTCCTCAGAAGCCATGGTTGCTTGAGAGTCAAAGTGGTCCTCAGCAAATAATTGCTTCTGCTCCATGGTGCAGCCTTCTTGTCATCTGGGAGAGTGCTCTGTCTTATGAAGCTTTACCTTTTTTGGAATCCACAAAAAGTAAAGATTTAGGTCAATGTCTGAACTCTGTGCCTTCAAGTAAAATAAAGGAGACAGACAGTCACAAACAAGGACAGAGATGTCTGGCTTCTACCCTACTTTTTGATTACCTGAAGGCCAAAGCAGGGAGTCAAAGATTTTTAGCAAAAGAAGCTTCAAAGTGCCTGTTGCCATATGTGCTTGAGGGACCTTCTAGTTGTTAAGCAAAGCTGATAGAAAACTGCTATCTTTTGTTAATCAGAACTGATTGCAGTTCAGTACAACAAATAGGGCATTCCTTAAGTATCTATTCTGTATATCCTTGTAAGGATGATACAATGTTTTGATGAACAAATGTCCCTATACCTTTTGGGAAAGACATGGGATATCTAGAAGACAAACTATGGCAAAAGGGTCCAGACAATAGGGGAAGAAATGGGTTGGTTGACATCTGAATAGAGGGAGAGGTTAGTTGACAACCAGGTAGATGGGTAGATTGGTTGACAATCAAGTGGATGGGTGGATTGGTTGACATCCAGGTAGATGGGTGGATTGGTTGACAACCAGGTGGATGGGTGGATTGGTTGACAACCAGGTGGATGAGTGGATTGGTTGACATCCAGGTGGATGGGTGGATTGGTTGACATCCAGGTGGATGGGTGGATTGGTTGACAACCAGGTGGATGGGTGGATTGGTTGACAACCAGGTGGATGGGTGGATTGGTTGACATCCAGGTAGATGGGTGGATTGGTCGACATCCAGGTGGATGGGTGGATTGGTCGACATCCAGGTGGATGGGTGGATTGGTCGACATCTAGGTTGCATGGATTGGTTGTTACTAATTGTATGGCTAATTTGTTTCATGGTTGACACACCATCTCACCACAGGCTGACACCATTTTGGAAATGCAAACATTTCTCCTTTCCAAGAGCTGCCTATAGCCTTTGTTACAGTAAAAAACATCCATGTCTGGTCAGAGTAATGAGTTTTGATTTCAAGCAAAGTTTCTGTGTGTTTTATTAGTTTATCACAGGCATTTACTTTCAAATTTTTAAAAGACTGGATCATAGCTTTAATGTGGAATTCTTTATAAGAATTACTCTTGGGAGCTACATTTATCTATGAATGTCAAGAATAGAATGACTTCATTTTCAAAGGAAGTGTCCCAGTAATTTACCTCGGTCTATCTAAAAACAATCTGTTTGATAACAACAACAAAATCAGCAATTAATACTTCACAGTGTAGAGGGCTGATCTCAGAATTTATATTAGTGGTGTTGTTTTGAAAGAAAAAAATATCATACACCTGCATGGTGTCTCTGAGACTTTGTGGAGACTTGGTGGTTTCAAAGTCTTCAAAGCAGGTCAGTAATACAAGGGCATGCGCACCCGCTCACCAGCGCCTTCCTGTTCTATGGGTTTTAACTACTGACTGTTCTGTGGCTCTCGGCCTTGCCCTCCTCATCTGCCTCTCCCTAGGAGTGTTCCTGTGAATGCTTTCTCTCCTGGAATCTCAGTAGGCTAAGGACTGTCTTATAAGCAGCCAGCCTGAGTGTCAGCCAGTGGGGATCTCTTCCCTGCTGAACTCAGGGCGGCTCTGGTGATGGGTAATTATCACTTTCAGTTTTTCAGATTCCTGGGAATTCTGATTTTAGATTCAGGGGTTGGTTTAGAGGGTTCTTGTTCCTGTTTTAGACAGAAAAGCCTTCTGCAGCAGCGTTCACACACAACCCTGTATTTACCGAAGGACTCATATGCCTGTTAGTGAACATTAACACCTCCTACTTGAGTTGACTTCTAACCTCCTCCTGTTTACTCCCACACAGCTGGTGAGGTGGTTCCAGGGTGCATTTGTGACTAATCTGCCTCATGTGCTCCCTCACCAACACATCCATCATATACATCCACCCCAGACCATCTGGAGTCCTCCCTCCCACCTCTAATAGAGTGCTCCCTCTCGCCTAAGGTTAAGCCCCTCCTTTCCTTCTCCTCCTTGTTGTCACCCCACCCCTTATCCTTCCAGGAGTCTTCACAATGTTTCCAGCTTCTCTTTAGGCTCCTGAATGACGCTGATATGTCTCTGGTTCCATTTGCCCACTCTGTAAACAAACAATGTTTCAAGACTGCATTCTTGTGCTCCACATCAGTGTGAACGTAGTTCTTTTCTTTCACCAGAGAGCATTGAAAGGACCCAGTCCATGATCTCAGTCACTCACTGCCATCTGGCTTCTTTGCTACCTTACTCCTCATGGGGCAGGCTAAGCATCTCTCACGCCAGCCATGAAACGGTGACTAGGAACGAGCTTTCTCCTTCCTCTTGTGTCCATCCCTAGATGACTTCTTCCTGCTGTTCTGGTCAATCCTGGGGTTCTCAGCAAAAACAGCGGGGTGAGCATTGCCCTGAGTGAGGAACCTGGGCTCAGTGGGAGGACCAGACTGCAGGAGCAGAGGAGTCTGACCCACATGGCTGACAGGTGGTCCCTGTGCTGTCAGTGGGGACCAGAGTCTCCAAGGGAAAAACCTGCACCTGTTTTACTCATAGCCAGGTAGCCTAGCCTGTCAGGATTCTCAAGGTGGTGTGTGCTTAGTGCAGCAGTTCACAACCTGTGGGTCTCGACTCTTTGGAGATCCAATGACCCTTTCACTGGGGTCGCCTAAGACCATTGGGCAAACAGATAATTACGCTATGGTTCATAGCAATAGAAAATTACACTTATGGAGTAGCAGTGGAAATACTTTTATGGTTGGATCACCACAACATGAAGAACTGTTGAGGGATCACAGCTTATGAAGGTCGAACCACTAGCTCAGTGGATCAGGGCACTTACTAGATGGAGAAGCACTTACTGTTCAAGAGCCTCGTTTGAAGTGAGGAAGTGCAGTACCAAGCCGAGAACACTAGGGGGAGATAAGGGGACTTAAAGTGAGCACAGCCCAAGCCAAAATTAGGCTGTTCTTGGAGGGTGGGAATACCACTCCCCCACCCCTTAAAATGTAAAAAAGTGAGATGTCACATGATGCTACATATGCAGCCTATATGTATTCATGCTGTTTGCTTTTCTTCCTAGTTGTGGGGAATCTAAGCTAAACTTGCTGCACATCTTTTTCTGATTCTAACAGGCCTTTGAGACGCCCATCCTCCCCGAGAAAGTGTCGGCCTGCCGCTAGCTGCCTGCCAAGAAGGGCACTGTGCTGTTAAAGTCTCAGGAAATGGCACTCCATCCTTAAGCAGATTAGACCAGAAGGAAGTCGCATGTGCGGTTAGACCCCTGTATGCTTTAAATGAACACAGGGTCGTGACCTGTAGGGAGAAGTCAGAAGTCCTGTGGGTGACTCAGTCAGTGTAATGCAGAGGACATTCCTGTAGGTGATGCATGCTCTCTGGTCCTCTGGGCGTTGGCTCTTTGCAGGCAAGATGGGGTTAGGAAAGAATCTAATTCAGAGGGATTTGGTGAGGACTAAAGGAGAGAAAGGCCATTCGGGAAGGACTTCATAGTCTAGCGTCGGCGTGAGAGTTTCCTGCCTTTGTGAACTGTGTGATATCAGACCGACTCTGTGTTGCTTCACGCAAATGACCCAGCTTCATTAAAGTCCACCAGCTGTAGCTGTGTACGGGCTATTTTTCTCATTTCCGTGACAAAATCAAATTAAGGAAAGGCTGTTGAGGATTATGGTTTTAGAGCGCTGTCCACCATGGTTGGGAAGGGGTAGCATCGGGAGTGTGAGATAGCTGGACAGGTTATATCCAGTCGTGGACACAGAGAGATGAATGGCAGCCACACAGGTGGCATTTCCCCTTTTATTCAACCCATGGGGTTGGGATCACCCACATTAGGGTGGGCCTTCTTACTTATCACTTAACCTGATCTGGAAACTCCCTCACAGAGGTTTGTTTCCACTGACTTTAGGTCATCAGGTTGACAATCAGTATTAGCCACCGCAGGCTATTCCCTCTCTTGGGCCATCCTTTGATTTACACTACACTCAGATTCTGCGCTTAGGCTATACCCTGAACTCTCTGGGCTTTTGTGTATTTGGTGGGCTAGGGTGAGTTCTGTTATGTCTTATAACACACTCCTTCCCCCCACTGCCAGCTTTTGTTCTTCTGTTGAAAAAGACAATGAGGACCAGTGGAAGCTCATGGCCACATGTACAGAGCAGGGTCTCCCAAGGTGCCCTTCTCACGTGCAGGGAGGTGCTAGCTGAAGGTGTGCGTGGAAGCTGTCAGCATCTGAATCTCAGCCACACTGCTTTGCAACTCACAGTAAATCCAGGTTTTCTATTTGCTCGGCGCCTCGAATTGTTGGAACTGGCAGAGGCTCTGATAAGCAAAA
Source organism: Uromys caudimaculatus (assembly GCA_028551405.1). NCBI lineage: Eukaryota > Metazoa > Chordata > Mammalia > Rodentia > Muridae > Uromys > Uromys caudimaculatus. The sequence continues at coordinate 4,580,939 of CM052719.1, forward strand.
GGCCTAGAGCTGTCCTAACAAGGAAGAGGTGACCTTGAGGCAGAGTAGAGGCAAGCAAACAGAACCGATTGGGGTGAATTAAAGGATGCTAGGGAACCAGTAAGAGGGTTTTTGTTTGTTTGTTTTTTGTCTCCACAGCCACCTTGCCTTTAAGACCGCACTTTTTCTCCTCCAGACAAAGGGAAGTCTCCTGGAAGTTAATTTCCAGACACATCCATAAAAATTCAGTTGAGTCACTTTAATGGAAGAGAGGACAGGAGTCAGTGAGGTTGTCCACATACACAAAAGCCATAATAAGTTAAGTGATGGATTCTTATATGAACTTTAAAAATTAAAGATATCCATTACATATTACATATATCACTTTGGAAAAAAATTGTCTCTATCTGGAATAAGTGTCACATCAAGATTGAGCACTCTACACCAAGGTGCCCATGGCAATGTAAAGCAGAGGCCCTTCCTTCCGAAGCCTCCAAAGCCTGGAGCAGGTAGTGCTTTGTCTATTGTTCCAGCCTTGTGCGTCACAGGGAGGAGGCAAAATAAAAGAATTTGGGATATCACCCACTCGGTGAATCAAATTAATCATTTAGCAAAGCTTTAAAGGGAAGCCAGTCTGAAGGAAATGAGACAGAAATGGATTTAGAACTATCAAAAACTGACATGTAGCCAGTGTTGGATTTGGTTCAATTTAAAGTCAGAATAACTTTACGTTTTGCCATCTGCCTTACCGAGAGCCTTGTAAAATCTGAATACTACAGTCCAGAGAGACTCACGTGTAAGGGAAGCTTTTGCTTTCCTGAAGGCCATTTAAAGAACATAAAAACCAGAATAAATAATGTTGGGGCTTGTCCAGGAATATAGTCAGTAATTAGGAACTGCGGAGATCTATCGCATCTGCCGCGTGGCGGGTCCGAACATCCCGTCTGCCACTTGATCCTCCATAAAACTCCCCCAGCCTACAGCTTCCTTCCCACACAGTGGCAAGCATGGTTTTGGGTTTCCTGATGCTTAGAGAAAATAGGTAAGTAGTCAGCTCACCATCTTCCAGTCTGCAAAAGAAGCACTGGGATTAAAACCACAGCTCCAAACTGTGGCGTGAGACACATTTAGTGCTAAAAATGACCAAAACCTCTGCCAACTTTGTACATTCCAGACCCATGTGCAGGTGGGCTGCATTGAGGAAGGTAACGGGCCCACAAGGAGATCTTTTCTTTCCTTCCCTGTACATTATCGGAAGTGTGTTCTCACAGACACACCAGCCTGTTGGGTGCTCCCTCCATAGGACATGGACATGATATTGTCCTGGCTGCTCATTCAACCAATGTTTCTTGACCCTTTGCACACTTGCCATGATCACTGGTTCTCACAGTCCCATTGTGAGCATGCCCAGTGAGGAAATGAATGCCGGAGACAGGAGGGATCCTCATGACATAAAGGAAGGCACAGGACATGCTGGCAGTGTCCAGGAGTGTTGTCTGCTTTAAGTACATGCTCTTGAAGGTGACATTGTAAACAGAGATAACCTTTTCTTGGAATAGATTGCTCGTGGGTAGATCTGTATGGCTAGGCTCTGCAGTCTCTATGGAGATGCTCTCATTTCAAAAATACTAACTGAAAATCATTTTATTAACTTAACACTGAGCATGGGTCAAAGATTGCACTGGTCTTTACCAAAATGGAATCCACAGGAGATATCCAAACACATGCGAGGAGGAGATGAAGTGACAGGTACTCAGAAGGTCCCCAAATTACAGGAGGATGCTCCGAGGAAGGATTTCTGAGTGTCAGGTGTGAGGCCCTGTATGAGGAGGAGAGAGCAGGTTAGGAGCTAATGTGTCACCCCTGCGCTCCATATACAATGTTACTGTCCTCTTAAGGCTGGCCATCATCGAGGGTGAAGGCTGGCACCTGATAAATGCTCCTGCTCCTCTGTTACTGAGCTTGACCTGCTAAGTGAGGAAGGAACTGAGAAGGGTCAGTGCTTCGTCTGTGAGCCCCAGAGCACAGCTTGCAGAGCTGGCAGGAAGGGGAGGGGGGGTCATTCTAACATAGTGACTGTGAAACCAAAAAGCAGCACACAGCCTGGGAAGGTTGTGAAGCCACCCAGCAGCAGCTGTAGTTGTGAAATAATGCCTATGGCCTGGACAGGTAGATTTGCAATGTGTAGGTCAAGAAGCAACACAGATGTCTGAATCAACATACTGGAAGTTTAATCAGATTCATTAAAATAATTGTTTTTAGCTCTTACTGAAGATAGTAGGGCACATTTGTGTGTCTGTGGAAATCTACATAATCTTTCTGGATGTGACATTCTCCTTGAGCAAGCATTGGATGTATGCAAATGAGAGACGTTGTCTCAATGTGTCCTCGCTTCTCAGTATGCTTGACACATTCCAAAATGCATTTTGACTTCTTCCCTGTTTTCTGTTCTTGACATCCAACTGGTTCCCATGCCCTGAGTTTTGTTTCTGTCAGTTGGGGAAAAAAAATTAAAAACAAAAAAACCCCTCCACACTGGAGCATCACAGTTAGAGAGCAGGGCACCCAGGCCTCGAAGAGCCCTGTTACAGCGTCCCTAGTACAAGGTTGGCATTCTAGGAAGCTGACAGAAGTAAATGAGAAGACAGGTATTAAACAACATGCTAGTAAATCAAATGTAGAGAAAGGTAAAAGGGTTTATTCACCAGATTTACCCAGACTGTAATATTGGTTCAACTTATAAAACTCAATTAATTCAGTAGACTGGGTTAATGTAAAAAGACACAAAAGGCTTACTGTCACCCTCAAAGAATAGTAAAACATGGTAAGATCTAACCCATTTATATTTTTAAAAAGACATTTAAAAAATGTCTTTTACCTGGTGAATCTTCACTCCTAAGACCAGAATCTGACAAGACTGCGTTCACCATGGCTGCTTGTGGATTCCGGAGCTACTAGAGCATGTTAGAAGGAAACAAAAAAAGAGGATTCAGATTAGAATGTAAGAAAAGTAAAAGTCTATTCCCAGATAGCATGATCTCACACATGCACACACACAGACACACACATAAATACACACAGACACACAGACACACACGTACATACACACATACAGACAATTACACAGACATACATACACACGGACACCTACACACACACATACATACAAACAGACAATTACACACACACATACATGCACACAGACACACAGACACACACATACATACACACATACACACACATACACACATACAGACAATCGCACATACATACACACACACACATGCACACATACAAACAATTACACCCACATACATACACACATACACACATACACACAGATACACACATACAAATAGACAATTACACACACACATACATACACAGGGACACCTACACACATACATACAGACAATTACACACACATACATGCACACAGACACACAGACATACACATACATACACAATACATACACACACATACACACACATACACACATACAGACAATCACACATACATACACATGCACACATACAAACAGACAATTACACACACATACATACACTCATACACACAGACACACAGATACACACATACAAATAGACAATTACACGCACACTTACATACACACGGACACCTACATACACACATACATACAAACAGACAATTACACACACACATACATACACACAGACACACAGACACACACATACATACACACATACAGACAATTACACACACATATATACACACAGGCACACAGACACACACATACAGACAATTACACATACATACACACACACATGCACACATACAAACAGACAATTATACATACATACATACATACATACATACACACACACACAGAGGAACTAAAAATGAGTATGTAACCTTACCAGGTATATGACCAATGATGGAATACACATTTCTGTAACCAGCATTGGACAATCACAAGTCAATTTAAGGAACCACTGCATTTACAAATAGCATCCAATATAGTAAACTACTTATAAAGACATTCAATGAAAGAAGCCCAAATTTTGTACCTTTAAAACAGGAAAATACTGTTGAAGAAGTTAAGGAGGTCTTAGATAACAAAAGCATTCTTTATTCATGGACTGAATGGCTGTGTTGCATAGAGGGCAGGGGTTCTTGAATTGATCCACAGAACAAGTGCAATCTCCCTTAAGGATGCAGCTGGATTTCTTTTGTAGAAATTGATGATCTGAGTTTAAGATGAATATGTAACTGTAAAGTGTCCACACCAGGCAAGGCAATTATAAAAAGAAAAGAAAAACAAAGGAACAACATGTCACAATTCCAAAACTGCTACAAAGCCACAGTAAGTCAAGACAGTGTGGCACCAGCTTCAGAATAGGTATACAAATTAATGGAGAATAAGAGACAGCCCATAAATAACCCTTCAGTTATGGTCAGTCAGCTGTTCTCGAGAGGCTCCGAAACGGTTCAGTGGGGAAAGAAGAGTCTTTCAAACAAGTCCTGGGAAAGCAGGAGACCATGCACACAGGAATGAAGTTTCACACCAGACAGGCAGGCTGCCTGGGACAGATCATGGAACTAAAGTGCTAACGCCACCAGGGTCTTCCTGTACAGAGGAGTACATCTCTGCCATCTGAGATTAGGCAAAGATTTTATATCTGACACCAAAAGGAGAGACACAGATGAACACTGATCCATCAAACTGTATCATAACCCAAACTGTTATGTTTCCTGTGAGACACTGTCGAGACCCCCGAATCACGAGCACTCCTCCAGGTTAAAGTGTTCTTATAATCCAACAATAACAAAGACAAACCTTTATGAAGTCTGGAGAACCCAGCAAACCTGTACTTACAGAAGAAATAATGAAAAACGCGTGCGTGCGCGTGCACACACACACACACATACATACACATACACACACACACACACACACACACACACACACACACACAAATGCTCAAAACTTTGATATTTAAGAAAAGGTTAATGAAAAGTTAAGAGCACACTCCATGTTTGCCACAAGCCTGAACCAAAAAGTTAGAGAACAGCATGTATTAGTGGAGACGAGATTTGAACCCAGCACTGGTGGAATTATGGTAAAATGGTGCATCCACTTTGGAAAGCAGTTTATCAGCTCTGCAACATGATAAATGTAAAGTTATCGTAGGACCCAAAAGGTCACCTCCTGAGGGTCAAGTTGGCAGAACGGAGAGTATATTTCCAGACAGAAGCAAGTGCGGTGACATTCACTACAGCATTCAGTGTATTCATGATAGCAAAACAGACAGCGGTAAAAGCCAAAAATATAGAGGCAGCGCCAACATTCACCCATTAAAAGAAATAGGAAAATATAACACACCCATAAACTCTCATATCACCTTAAAGAGAAGTGGCATTGAATCCAGTTGCAAAGTGGATGAAACAGAAATATTGTCTGAAAAAGTCGAAACGCAAGCAGCCATACAGAGTAAAATCCCTATCATGAGCCAGAGCTTAGGAATCTAAAGATACTGAAGCAGACGGGAGGCTGCAGCAGCAGTAGAGTGTCCTAGCTGCTGTTCTTACACAGCCGCCTCCACCGTTCTCTGTCTACAGCCTAGTCAGTCCATTACAGTGGGGAGCACATGAGATTCCATCCTAGCTGTCTCTTGTTGCAAGGAAAAATGCTTCCTTGGTCCTCCTTGCTCAGTTCCAAGACATCCTCTGGGTTGCAGAATGGAATGAATTGCTCTGTCTTCCTGTTTCTTGTTTGTGAGTGTGCTTGCTCTTTAGCTGATGGTGTGAATGGCTGCCTATTTTCTTCCAAGACAGTTACTTGAGATGCAATGCATGCATTTAAAAACACGAGTCGGTTTCACTATATAGCCCTAGCTGGCCTGCAACTACGTACTAGGCTGGCCTTGAACTCAGAATGATCTGCCTGCCTCTACCTCCCAAGCACTGGGGCTTAGGTGAGCCCCAGTATGACCAGCAAAGCACACATCTTGATCATCTTATCCAAGTCAGCTTTAAAAGCAGTTTTGCATGCGGTGGTCCTTCAATAACCACATAAGTTGAGTTATAACTTCAATTGAAAGTTCTGTATGTCATCAATATTGAAAACAAAGGTTGTTCCTTCTCTATGTTTTATGTCTAAGTAACAAAACTAGTTTGTAATCACTCGGAACAGCATGAGTGTTCTGAGCTCAGTGTGACCAGGTCTGTCCTAGATGTTCCAACTAAAGCTCTAGGCTGCATGCTTGGTCACAGAGGAAGCAGGACGCCATTGTCTGTATTGTGCTGTTAGCCTCTTAGCCATTGGTCATGAGTCCTAGGAGGATCAGGCCCAGAGCACTGTCCTCACTGTCTTTACCCTGTGAGGTTGTCTGTCCAGGACCTGATGCCATTACTTCCCACTCAAAGCAGACTCAGCTTCATGGTAGTTTAAGAATTTCTTATTCCCTTGAGAAAGTTTTCAGGATTCATCAAGAACTCAAGCAAGGGAAGCAGCAGACAGAAGGGAGGTGCTCAGGTCTGGTTATCACTTTCATTATGTCCAAATAGCCTGTGGCGAAGGACAAGATGGGAAGAAAGGAAAATGCTGTGTAGAGTGACCCTGTTAATAAAACGTGAACTTTAATTGTGCACTTAATAGAGATAAGTCATTTACTGATTAAGCAACCTTGTGCTAGGAAGTGAATGGCTAACCATGACTTATCTGTGTGCACAGATTGGTGGAGAACACGTTCAGAAACTAAAATAATATCCAGTAGGAAATGAGAGTGTGTGGCCCTATGAGTTCATTGAGAAATATGAAAGCCCCTTCTTCCCTCTCGTCTTGGTCTTTGCCATGTGTCTGGTTGATATGCCCATGTGATCTCCACATTGGGGACTGGGTCATTGATTTTTGCTGACACACTCTCCACCCACAGCTTAAGTACCTGTCACCACATTCATAGCTGTAGTGTCTGTGAACTGTTGATTAAAAATGTCCATCAACTGTGCTGGCTTCACCCTTAAGAGCAGTGGAGACCCAAGGAACTCACTCACCCTTGCAATGCTTGTTTGACAGTGTAAGGAGTAACCCCAATCCTCCCTGTGGGAGCTCCACTCTTCCCTCTCCACTCCCTTTCTCAATGTCCCTGTTCCATCCATTTTCTCTCACAGCAGTTTGAATGAACCTTATCATTCAGTTTTTGGTTACCTAAAGCATAGCTTCTCAGAATCACAAGTATGGAAGACCTATAAGACCTCAGAGTGCTAGGCCTGTCTCAGAGACTGGTGCACTGTTAATGCAGGTCCATGGACCACAGGGACCCAGACATTCTTTCTCTGTTGCTAATTCCCCCTTTCCTTCTACACATCCTTTAGATTTAGGTGAGATGATGACTTCCGCAAGGTCTCCCCAGACCCCAGGGATGGAAGAGGTGTTCATGTGTTAACCTTGAGCATAGCTTTCCTATTGCAGTTCCTGTTGTTTTCTTGTTGTTAATGCTTGAGCATTTTCCTTGAGCCAAAAACCATTGAGAGAGGTAGCTATGAGCTGTGCTGTGCTGTGGTTGTAATTCTGTGCATAGCGCCGTGTCTCACGGTACAAGGTCTTAAAAGAACATAAAGGGAAATCAAGAAAGCATTTCCGAGACATCTAGCAATTTCTTCAACACTACAGAGATTCAGCAGGGTACTGTGTGCATTCATCCCAGTGGCAGATGGAGATCCTTTGGACACCCAAGGACAAGGCTTTCTAAGTCTCTGTTATTCACTTTTTATTCTGTCGTGCATCTATCCTGCATACTGTCTAGACTCATCATACCTAAAGAACAATTTGCTGTCTTTCCCAGATTCCTCCTCTTACACTCTGAGCCAGTGGATGACATCATCCCATCTGAACCTCTTCAAAACTGAGTGACCAGACTATCAGAGTGAGGATTCCTACTGTGGTAAAACACCATGAACAAAGCAGCTTGTGGAAGAAAGGGCTTATTTTATCTTACAACTCTCAGGTCAAGCTTTACCACTGAGGGAAGTCAGAGCAGGAACTCAAAATAGGAACCTGGAGTCAGGAACTGGAGAGGCCACAGAGTTGCTGTTTACTGGCTTACCCCTCATGGTTCACTTGGCCTGCATTTGTACTCAGTTCAGAGCCACCTTCCCAGGGCTAGCCCTACTCACAGCAGGCTAGGTCCTATTAATCAAGAATAAAGAAAATGCCCAACAGACTTGCCTACAGGCCAAAGTGGTGGGGGCATTTTATCAGTTGAGGCTCCTCTTCTCAAAAGACCCTAGCTAGGTGACAACTAACCAAGATGTGCACTTTCTCTTTTCTTTTCTCACAACACTTCTTACTTCCCCCATCATGGAAATCTCAAAGCCCTCCTTTGGCGAGAATTCATGTAGTCTTCCCCATCCTTGGCACTGGGATGGTTTCAAGCCCACATCATCTTAGCTTGAACTAAACTCAGTGCTTTCATGTTGCTTCCTCGCTGGCTACTTCATCTCAAGATGATAATTCCTGATCCCCACCATCTCACTGACAGGTGACACCCATCGACTACAAGAGATGTCCTCATATTTCAGACAGGAGGTCTTTTGACAGTCTATGGACTTCCTGCAAAGTTTTTAGGTATGCCCCATGAAAGCTGTCCCAGGCAGTAAAGCTGTAGATTACACAGTATCATTCATGGTCAAACCCTGTCTGTCTCCAAAACTCCAGTTTTAGATGTTTCTTATGTGCAATGTAGATGTTCAAGAATCCCTGTGGGTGCATAGTACCCTTGCTAGGATACTACTGCTGACAGCAGTGTTTTTTTCAACCTCTGCTGCACCTGCTTCCTGGAGTTATATGTATCTATTCTGCTCTTCCATTGGTCATATGAATTATAGTAGCTTACTTACCATTCCAGGAGATTTTTTTCTTTACGTGTGTGCATCTGTGAGTGAACAAGAGAATGTGTGAGAAACTGACACTCTAAAGTTACCTATCTCTTACATCTCTGAGGATTGTTCTCAATCAATTTCTACTATATGAAGATATCAGATTTTATAACACTAAGAGAAGAGTAATTCATGTTGGAGACTGGGGAGATTGCTCAGGCAGGAAAGTGCCATCCAAGCACAGGTATATGGAGTCCCATCTCAACTGACCATGTTATAAAAGGCCTGCGGCATATACCCATAATCCCCGTCTACTCAGGGGTAGACTAAAGGTAGGAGGAGACAGGAATATCTGTGGAGCTTTGGAGCCTGGTAGACCAACTCATGACCTCCATGTTCAGTGAGAGACCCTGCCTCAAAGAATAAGATGATGATCAACTGAGGAAGAAGACCTTTGACAACATTTGCTGTAGATACTGCAACAACCCCTAACACACACCAAAACAGAGACATGCATTGTAGACAGCGCAGGAATATGGCAACACAGCTCAAATCTCGATTTTGTATATTTCAACCAGTTCTCATCCCCAAGATCAAAATACAAGACAGTTCCTTGACTTTTTGTATGTCAATCTATATCTATATTTTTTCTGCTACCGTAAATCTTGAACTTCATGCAGGTGACCTATGTCATAAATGCAATGCTCTCAGAATATCTCCCATCAGTGCTGGGTGAGATTTTTAATTCAGGGAGATTATTTCTTCACAGCCGTTATAGTTATTCTCCTTTGAAACAGTTAATTAACACCTGCAAGTGGGGTTTGATGATATGTATCTGTGACCTCCATGGAGGTGTGGAAGAAGTTCCTCTAATACAAACAGCTTAGACATAAGTGTTAATGGTCATAGTAATATTCTGAAAAAATTATTACTGCTGAACTATTAGATAGGGGTCAAATCTCATTCTTCTGCACAAATTGAAATCCCATACATAAAAATTTACTGTTATTTCCTTACTGAGTCTTACTTCCTGTCTATAAGTCTTTTTGTTGTTATTGCTTGAGATCGGATCTCAATATGAAAGCTCTGGCAAGCCTGGAACTCTGTATGTAGACAAGGGTGGCCTAAGACAGAGATCCTTCTGCTTCTGCCTTCCAAGCTGAGTTTAAGGTGGTCAGCACTGTGCTGAGCCAGTTTGTAAATCTTATATTAACACTTTCTTTCTTTCATACTTATGGACTGACTTTCCATGTTGCCATGTTTAAGGAGGGCTGGCTCTGCTGCACTGTCCTCTCTGACGGACACTCAAAGGTGGCAAAGTAAACGGTATTAGCACCTCACTTACATTTCGGAAGAAGCCCACCTGATGCATGCATTCACTGTATGTAGATATGCACATGTATGCATGTATGTATGTATGTATGTATACATGTGTGTGTGTATGTATGTATGTATGTATGTATGTATGTATGTATGTATGTATGTAATTTACAATATATAACCACGGCCAGCAAGTGATACCACCAACCTAATCACAGAAGAAAGGAGCAGGAAGAGGACAGATGTTGTTGTCTTCCTCCCACTCTTGAATCCTGATTGTCCTACTGTCTGTGGCCATCTTTTTTCCTCTGTCTTTTCTGTATCCATGTTTTTATCTTGTCTCTCTGTATATAATAAGAAGGGTTGAGGTTCACCAGTCAGGCACAGTCTTGCCACAGTCAGACAAGAAGGGTGGTAAAAGGGAAAAGAAGGCAGCAATGAACCTGGCAGACAGAAGTAGGTACAGCAGTTACAGCACAGGAGACACGGAATATCCAAAAGTCATTTTAGAATGGCATTAGTCACTGAGGTAATGTAGGACTCCTCCATAGCCAATGTGGCCCCTGTGGCAGAAACTTCATGGTGATCTGGTCTTGCTCTTCCATGCCTGAAGCCCACACATGGGCTTAGTCTTCAAGCTTCAGTTCCTCGTTTATTGCAAATGAAAGAGCAATAGTGGTCTCTATTTCACTCGATTATGAGGGTTAGCTGAGTGGGATATTTAAGATGTGGCTATAAAAATACCTGGCACATTGGAATTGCTCCTCCTTTATGGCACACAGTCAGGCTTACCTGGTGCAGGCAGAATTAACACATGACTATTGTTTATCTCTAACGTTTTTAAAAATACCTCAAGCTTTAAGTAGAGAGGGAAAGAGGTGAGGAGGAGTGGTAGGGGGCAGAGGGAGGAGAAAGTAGAACCGAGTAGAGGGAGACTAACAGAAAACACAAAGCCCAGGTCATGAATCAGGGATTAGCAAACAGCATTCCTGCCTTGCTTTAGTGCAGTCCACTCCTTACAGAGCAACACATGGAGCTGCTGCCCTGTGTGGGTGGTGGGATTGGATCTCAGAAGAGCCACTGCATCAGAAGACTGTAAGCCTTTGCAGGTGGCTGCCACATCAATCTACCTACTGAGATGGGAGGAGAGAGGGAGAAAGAAAGGTAGAGGGAGACAAATTCTCTCAGGCCTCATCAGCTTTGGGAAGACAGCCCTTCAAGTCTCAAGGTAAAACACCATCGTGTCTTTCAAGGCTGATTGTCCACCCGATCAATGAAAGTTGTCAAGATCCTTAACCTACTGACCCCATAACATAGACAGCAAGAACCATGCCATATATGGTTCATTAAGTCCCACTAAGGACTAATCCTGCCACTAAGTTCTAAGGACCCCACCAGTCATGGGGACTAATCAGAAAAGCTTTGCACTTTAAGAAAACAGTTAAATATCATTTTCAAATTCTTATGATCCCTGCTACATTTCTTTTTCCAGACCCTTTAAAATATTGTTACATTTTGGGGATCTCCTTAGAGTCTACCTTTCATTTGTAGCCCATGGGGGAATCTGCAGCTGGGGAACTCATTTAGACGTTAAACTTGCCCTCAACTTCCCTGCAGGTTGAAGGAGACTTCCTGCCCAGGGTTAAAGTCAGAAAAGCTAGGTCTACTTGCTCCATAGTCGTTCCCATGAAGAAGAGGAACTTCTTCCTCACCCCTCTTCTCCCTTGCTCTTGACAGCCACAAATCCTGTGGGACCGAGTTTCCTGTCATTTGCCTTCAGCAAAGCACCCCAAGGCCTCCAGTAGCATACCCTAGAGGAGGCTGGCACCATCTAGTTCTTGTGACTCTTTCCCTGGGACCTGCTTGTTGAGTGATAGTTTAGACTTTCTTGGAAATAAGGAAAACTCAAGGTTTTAGCTCCAAAACTACCTAGCAAGAAAGAGGCTTCCAGGTGATACCCAGAAACATACAAAGCACTGTATTGAAACATTGAGTTGACTGGTCTAAGGGAAAAATAAATACATACAGGATTTCTGGAATTCTGAGATGATTTAAGCTAATGCACATGTAGATTAAATGGGCTTAATGTAAATCTCAAGGATTTGGAGACATTGAACAAGTATATTTGTGTATATGGCAAGTGCATGGTTAATTAAATTTAAATTAATTAAATTAAAACTAATAAAAAGAAAAAACATGACTAGCCAGGTGCAATGGCATGTACTGGGGATTCCAGCACCTGGAGATGAAGATAGGAACAGCTGGGGCCAGCCAGGTTCCCACAGTAAGTATGTGTGTGTGTACACATGTGTATATGTATGTATGTATGTGTATATATATGTTTATGAATAAACAGATGTGTACATTCTACAGTTCAATATCAGTTGAGAAATATGAGACATTTCTATATACAATTACTTCAAAATTTATTTTATCTTCTTTTTGGAAAATTTGTATTATTTTCAGTAAACAGACAACAGTTGTTTTGGTTTTTTGTTTGTTTGCTTGTTTTTCTTTTCAGAATGAGTGAAGAGGCAGAGAACACCCAGTGACACTGTTTGCCCACACAGTACACGTGCACATGCAGGCACCATAATATACTAAGGCTACTCCACTCTAGTTCACTGTAGGATGAGCAAATATGGGGTCAATTCCAACTTTAGTGAGAGGGAAGGTGGGGTGTTCCTCTTGGTTCATTCTAACACACATGCTATGGCGATTTCAAAGTTTGGTTTTTACATTTAAGTAGGGAAAAAAGCCTTACAAATATTCTGCCTAGACACTAGAGAAGATGCAAAACATTTCATTTCCATTAGAGGAAAAAGACTCAGGAGGTGTGGGGGTGACCATCTGCCCAGAATGAGCAACAAGAACACCCAGCAAGTATCTGGGGCTCCCATGTCCTCACCCAAGCACATATAGAACATGGGTTGCTTCTCAAGGAACCAGAAGCTTTTGATGCTGGTGATGGGAGACTTGAACATGCGTTTCTCAGATATCTTGATAATGGTGGTGTGCAACACGTTTGTTGCAGGTCCTTACATTTCTTTATCAATGTGCAGTCACAGTCTGTTTCCGGGGTTGAGACAAGATGCTCCTGTCTCAGAGTTTGTGTTCGTGAGACGGGGAGGCCAGTTGTGTGTAGTTCATATCTTCATTTGGTGGTGGTAGTGATGTAGCCTGCTCAATTAGTGACTTTTCCTGTTCCTTAGACAGAAGAAACTTAAGAGAGAAAGGGATGCTTTAGTTTGGGGATGAGAGGCTATAATCCATCATGGTGGGAAGGGCCTGTGGCAACACCGATTGACCGTGTCAGCAGAGGCCTGAGGCACCGGTCACGTTCCATAGACATCAAGCAGCAGAGAATGGAATGCTGGTCTTCTGTTTGTCTCCTTCTTTTTCCTATTACTCCACATGCTGGTGACATTCACATTCAAAGCAGGCCTTCCCTCTTCAGTTAAACTACTCTCTGGAAACACCTTTATAGAGATTTGGAGCTGTGTCTCCTGGAGTTATTTAAACCCTGTCAAGATGATAATGAAGTTGACCATCACACTGACTAAGCCCATGCTCTTTAACGGTGGTGATTATTGAGGGCTTCCATCTTTAATTCCATCATTGAGTATTATATGAAGATCCATGAACTATTAGATTAGGAATTATCTATCAAATGACTGGAAAACTGGATCCCATCTTGTGGGCGTGTACCTTGGATTCTACGTAGAACTGTAATGGCGTGTCTGATGTGAGACAGAGTAAATACAGCTCCTGAACAAGTGTATATTGTTGAGTGCTTGTCAGACTTTTGTTTAGGTTGGGGAATCATCTAGCTTACTTGAAAGTTGTCTGGTGTGCAATAATTATTACATTTAAAAGAAAAAAAAAAAAACAGAATGCGTTTGTATAAGAAATAGTGTGAGCAGTTGTTTGATGCCTGACAAATGAAAAGTGCTTTGTGAAATATTCTTGACATCTTCACTGATAACAATAGGGTGTTGAAAAATGCTGCAAAATAATGAAATGACTGCTTTATTAGTTATAAAGTTTTCCGGCAATGAAAAAGAACTCCTCCTTCCAAATGCATGTATTTAATGTTGTGCCTAATGACCAATTCCATACCATAAATGAGTTTCCAGAAAATATATCCATTCTAGTCTCAGCTCTGCCCTACTGCTGCCATCCAATCTGATATTATTCATAAAATATGTGATTCAAAGAACTATGGTGTCGTCTCTGTAATCCCTATCTGAGCTGGGTTTCATAGGAAAGATAAATTTCAAGAAACGTAATAAAATTTAGATCAGCCTTTGTTCAGTTTAATGAAAGTTAATGGAGTCCAATCTCGGTTTCCCACCATGTTCACACTTGGATAAGGAACTAGTGCTTGTTTGGTAGTGATGAGAAAATAAAAATATATCTCTTTTTGGCTGTGCATGTCCCCGTAGGTTTCCAAAATGAGCACAAAGTTCAAAAGTCAAATATAAGACAACCTCAGAGTGTGTGAAAGAGACATGTCATGCTCGGTTTATGTGCATGTCATGTATGGTTTATGTGCAGCTTGTGTGTGTAGCTCATACACAGCTCATCAGCAGCTCATAGGTATGTGCTACATAGGTAAGATACAGTTCTTATACATACAACTCATACATATGAAGCAGAGTGAGGCATCTTCACACTGTGTATTCATCTCTATTTCTTCAGAGTGGCTGTGCCTAGCGTTGCTTCTCTAGTTTCCTGGCTCATATCCCCGGTCCTGTTGTTTCCCATGCACTGTGGTGCACTAGCTTGCTGTGAATCTGCATGTCATCAGTGAGCACCTTGAGGGCAGGGACGTGCTTCGGTCAGATTTCTGCCAGAGGCAGGTTTAAGTTATTTAACTTAGATCACTAGGGACTAGTCAATCACACTGTCAGTAACATCTTCTTGGACTTAGCCTTCTCATTCTAAGGAGTGAGCCATGGATCACAGAACTTGGTTGTCATAAGCTGCAGGCTGGTTGTCTGCATTCAGAGGCATGTAAATACAGACACGAGAAATTTGTGTACAGGGAGGAATGCAGCCAACCCATTGTCTGTCATTGTGTTAAGATGAGGAGTGGGCTATCTGGGTGGCAGAAAGCTCCCTAAAGAGACTGGACAGGACTCCACTGAATGTAGAATCACTGTGCATATGGAGACTTGCACTGCTTTAAGAGGAAGGAGTCTTGCACTTGATGGTCAATAAGAGAGGTACGCACAGTTGTCTACTGTCTTACTGGAACATTGAAAAAAACACAAAGAATGTTTAAAATAAGCTACACTGTCTTTAACTATAAATACTGCATTTCAGACCTTTTAAAGACACATTTTTATTCCTGAAAATCACCTAACTTGTTACAGGTCGTGGGTGATAAGGGTGCTATAATTATTGAATGGATGAATAATGAAGACTCCAGTTTTAAAAAGAAAGCTGAAAGTCCCTTTCCTAATTCTTATGAAAGTTAAAGTGTGGACAGGGTCATTTGATGCATAGTAAAATATCTTCCTTCTTGTTAATTCATCATTTTGAACACCAAAAAATTTAACCAACAGTTTTACATCTTATTTCTAACCATATAACAGAGATTAGGTACCACACTTTCGACCCGTAAGTGGGAGGTAAAATTCTATCTAAAGTGAAACTCTGGAAAGTGGTAGAATCTGGATTTGAGTTTTGATGGGAAATGGGACCGTGTTGGGACCCTGTGCTTTGAAGTGCATTCAGAACTCTCACCATACACCAATCTTAATTAAGATTACTTTTGTAATCTTACTAATAAAGGCAGACTCACTAAGTTTTATTTATTAGAAGACCCAGGGTTTTACACTCCACCGCAGAGTGGTGTGAATCCGTACCAGTTGGTCCATTTTTGCATTCTCAATGCCTTCAAATCTGAAACAAATTTTGACTACACTTTCAAAGAAGATTATCATAAAAAATACACAATTTGTAATGGGTCTTTACTGTAGCTTTTAGAGTCCCTAGCTGGGTGAGAGTGATCATTCCATCTTTCCTCTGACAAAGTTTACAGTGCCTTCCAATACACTAGCCAGTCGGGGTGAAGCTTCCAGATGAGAACCAAGTCAGTCTCTCCATGTTCTATGACATAAGTAGGTGGTGTCTTCAGCAATGGGGTCTTACCTTCAGGTTGTGGAGGGCAACCCATAATGTTGACAACACCTTGTAATGGTATTGCTCTAAGGGAAACCGTTGACCAATGAGTCAAGAAGATATAACCCATTCCTGATGCTGGGCTTATCTTTGGCAGCATATGATGTCCAGCTAGAGTATTGTCCCACATATTATCTGGTAACTCAAACTGGGAGAGGGAAAAATCAGTTTTCTTTAAGGGTGTAACACTGAGTATACCAACCATGCTCCAGGGCAGACCCCATATTCAAGAGTGGTTAACCAAAATATATTGGACTCTGTGAATTTTTTTTTTTTTAAAGAGAGAAAGAGCAGGTGGAGAGTTGAGGGAAGGAGAAGAATATGATCAAAATATATTGTATGAAATTCTCAAAGAATAAATAAAATATTGCCAAAAATAAAAGTGCATTAGCTTACAAAAATAACCACGTACACATTCTCACTTGTAAGTGACTTACTTATGACTCTTTCTGGCTAACTAGCTATTAAAATATGATATTTATCCCCATTAAAATAGAGTCTGGGAGACCATGTGTTTCCTTCCGATTGCAACCCAGGCAAACTTTATTCTCTGGCTAAGGTTGTGCAGTTTAATTCATTGCAATTTGCAGAGGTAGCAAAATTCTAAATTTTAAAGCTGTGCAAATCAACACATTTCTGTGGGTAATTTAAATTTTGCATTCTGCATAGATAACCAAAAGGATCCCTGTGAGAACGCTTCCTGGCTAGAGGCAGATCAAAGCATCCTCATCCTAAGAGAGGGCTATTTTCAGCTCCTGCTGTCCGTTTAGTATTCAGGCACAGCAACTGGTGGCAACTAAAAATAAGGAGCTTGGCCACTAGCTAAGAATTCAGTCCTATGGGGCAGTGCTCAGGGAGACCGGCGAGATCCTGGATGCCTTGTGCAGCATCTCCCTCCTGCCCACTCATCAGTGTAGTCTTCTGCATTTTGAAAGCTATTGAGAAGCCATTAGCAGGCAGGACCGGGAGGGAGAGCCGCACTGCAGCACACCTCCACGCTGGGGGCAGGCTGTAGCAGCACGCACGTGAGCGCCAATTAGAGCGACCCTTCCCAGGACTGTGGCGCTGGAATGTGTCAATCAAGGGCGCCGGGATAGCACGTGCCGCGCAGAGGCTCAGACCCACCCCGGGGGCTGCTCTGAACTCCAGCTGCTGAATGAAAATGAGTTGGTGCTCTCTGCAAGATCATGAAGGAGAGTCTCTGTTCAGTAATGCATTCTGAGGTACACTGTTACCTGAGCAGGGACCCTAAATTATGCATTTCCTGGAGACAACTGTCGTAGCAGAAGAGAATGCTGGGACCCACGACAGGATCAGAGCCTGAGAAGGGACAATGTCTCAGTATCATTTTATCAAGTGCTGTAAGTAGGCTTGCTGACCTGTGTGTGTATATGTTTGTCTCTTGAAATGTTATTTTAAACATATGCCAGAATTAAGGCAGGTGTTCTGGTGTGTGGCATCCAGACTGTTAAAACGCACTGGTGACTGTGAAGGGCAGCTGTCAGGAGTGATCCATTTCATGTCAGATTCTAAAACAATTCTCTTTTTATCTAAATGTTGTAGTGTGAAAAATCTTTAAAATACTGTATTTTTTTATGTTAAAAGATACATGGGATACCAGAAACAGAGAAAAAAAGGAAATAAATAAACAAAAGTTGTTTAAAGATTTCTACACTGTTGAGGTATTGGGGTGGGGTTTGTACAACTTCCTTGACTGAGGCTAAAGCGATTTCCTGATGGATCTCATTCTCAAGTTTCGAGTTTCGCTGCAGCGATATCATTCTGGGCTTTCCTTCCCAGTCTTCCTAGGGTTGTCCTTGGCTGGGGACTTTTGTCCTTGTGCTGTTCACCTTGCAGAGACTCTGCACCCAGGCTCTGCACTGGTGGTGCTTGAATGGTGCAGCATAGCCAGCCAGTAGCTCTTCCCGTGGCTTTCCTTAATATTGGAATTGCAGCAAGCTGCTCTCAGCTAGTCACTACTTGCACCTAAACCTTCTCTGATAGTGACAAGGACTGAGAGGACATATTGATAGCAAAACCGGCTTGTTGGATAGAATTCTCTTCTCCAATAGCACTTTTGCAAACTTCTGCACGTTTGTATCATGATCTTTAAAGGATAGGCAGCCCTGCTGGGGAACAGATTTCTGGTAAGATTGTGGGTTTGCTGACAAGGACATGCCAATGTTAACTAAGCACCTTGTTGAAGGGACGTGGCTCTTGAATTTTGTCCTAAAGGAGACTGAAAATAGTTGTCTTGCTCTTATTTTTTGTTGGATTATAGACAAGAGAGGGATAGCCTATAATTATTAAAATAAAAATGCCTAGTCCAGAAGCCTGGCTTCTAGAGCCAAGAAAGACCATACTGATCAGCCAGGGGATTTGGAAATTAACTCTTTAACTGATAAACATTGTGAGATTGCAGTATGTTTGAAACGTGGTGTCGTCTTCAGCTTAACCCCCTAAGTCTCAGTGTGATTGACCCGGTAACACACATTGTGCAGCACCCTGGCTGGGTTTCACACAGCCACTCATGTTGTACTGCACCGGTAGGGTGCTGTCATGTTCCTGTCTGGCTTTTGTACAGGGAATTCCCAAAACCCTCGGCGTCATTTCAGGGAGCCCTGGCTCAGTCCAGAAGATGAACACAGCTCAGTGGGGTGTAGACACAGAGGGTGGGCAGGAGCTCAGTGGGCTGGAGTACTGGAGACCCAGTGGTGGAGTTATGATTGACTAGAGTCTCAGACCCTTGAAAGAGGCAGTGGGTATACTGAATGGAATGCTTCAGGCAAGTCTTACCATTGGTCACCATGAAAGATGAAAGAGATGAATTAGTAATGGTCGTTAAGGAAAATGTTTCAAATGCTTAGGGAAAGCATTCCGGATGAATTCGCCAAAGGAATTAGGAAGTGCTTACTTACGAGTCACCTACTTCCTGAGCTATTGGCCACATAGTTGGACTGCCCTTCAGTTCCAACCTCTGCTGTGGACTTTAAAAGCTGGGTTTCCCTGTGGTTCAAGCCACCAAGGGATGTCCTAGAATTCTGGGTTTTAGAGGCATTGAAATGACTAGAATATAGAGAGCAGTGAGGAGGCTTTACTGATATGATCACAGTTCGTAGTGTAGGTGTTATACCCGACCCGACACCTCTACACTGACCCCCCCTCACACACACACACACACACACACACACACACACACACACACACACACACACACACCCTCCTCTAAGACTTCCTTTGCATTCTGTCCCAACTGTGTTCACCTTCAAAGCCAAGCTGTGGTGCAAGAAGTGAGCAGATTCCTAGGCAGAAGCACGAAGTTTTTCCTGCCTTACCTCAGCATCTCACATGGGCCCCATGAGACTGAGGAAGCCATTGAGCAGAGGGTTGAGGGGGCCAATAATTCTTGCTCAAGAAGACCCCTCAGTCACCCAGGGGAGTACTCAGTTTAATGATAAATTATGCAGTCTGGAACATCTCTTCTCAATCTAAAGGCAGGCTGCCTGCTATTTTCAGAAATTATTTTTTCTATTTCAATGCTGTAGTTAGTGGACTAGGGAGAGCCTAGTGGTTCAAAGTGTTTATCACCCTCGCAGAGAGTCCAGAATTGGTCCCCAGCCCCTACTTCAAGAGGCTTAGCTCTGCCTATGTCTCCACCTCCAGGGGATGTGACATCCTCTTCTGGCCTCTGCAGGCACCCACACTCACTTGTATGCACCCACATGTAGACATCCATACGAACACATAATTAAAAATAAAATAAGTTTTAAGAGAAAACAAAACACTGTCAGCAGTGGTTATGTTTTTACCATCAGAAAAAGAAACCTACCAGGCCGTGTGAGCATCTAGATATTCAGGGAGGTAAATAGTTTCAAATATTTTTCTCCACCGATGTTCTCTTTGGCATGAGAGTGGATCTCACTTTGCACACCCAATTCAGCTTACATGTCTAAAACTAGAACAAACTTTTTGTTGTAGAGATTAGCGAGGATGCCTCTGGTCAGAATGGTGCGTGGATCTATGGTAAGAGTCTACCTCATGCTGTGCCTCAGGTTGGGGGTCAGGAGGATGTTTATTGCTCTTCGTCACATGACTAGATTGTGCTGTCAGCAGGAAGGAGAAGTGGATTTGGGGAACACATGGACCCCAGTTTTACTACAACATGAGTAGCTACCTAGAATCCTGCTTTCTCTTTAACTGAAAGAAGCATAAACATGTCCCATGTGCTTCTCCTGTCTCACATCTGGGGCCAAGTCTGGCAGTCCTTCCCTGTGACTTTATCCTGTAAGCCGCTCCCTGAGCATGAGCTCTCAAGGTGGCCTCACTTGCAATAGGACAAAGGTTCTCCAGGCTACTAACTCATCAAAGCAGCCCAGTCTGATCTAAAAGTGTCCACGTACAACAAGGCCACTTTCTTATCATCTAGCCCCTCCTTCTTACAAGTGACCCTCTACCAAGTGCCTGCCCTACACTTCCCCCACAGTACACTGGGCTCACTGTCCGGGAGCCTCTGGGCAGAGATGCTCCTGTTCTCTGCCTCACAGAGCCCTGGCCTGGTTATGGTCACTGGCCCCTAACCCATTCCCCAAACCATACCTAGGGGCAGCAGCTGAAGCCACGCAGATCTTTGTCCCCATTACTCTGTTTCTCTTAAGGGACAAGTGGCTAATATTGAGTGTGATTTCCATGCCTATCTGTCTTGCAAATGGTGGGGTGCTGGGTGACTAGTTGGTGGGGGTGATGGGGTGATCAGTTGGTGGTGTGTTGGGGTGACCAGTTGAGAGTGTTGAGGTGATCAGTTGGTGGGGTGATCAATAAGGGACTGGAGGAGAACAGACTGATTGCTGCTGAGGTCGCACATCTCCAGCATGCAGGTGGGCATTGCCACCACAGCCTTGGCACCTCTCCCCAGCAGGCACATGGTTGCTTCCTGGATTCCCTCTTCAGCTTTACTCTATACAGCGAGAACAGCCATTCTTAAATCTACACAGGTGTTTGCGTGTGAAATTCTTTTTGAACACTTCTCTTCTGTAATAGTGAATTTGCTCCCTGGGACCAAAGCCAGTGTGCCCCTGATCTGTTCCCTTGAAGGTCTCACATCTGCTTCTGCAATGCCTCCTGTGACATCAGATTCCTCATGAGTGAACGGGAGCCTCTGTCCACCCATCTTCTCACATCCACCTACTTTCCTTGGTCGCTACAGCTTGGAGTGTCCTAACTTACTCCTCTTTCACTGTCCCAGTGGCTCATTATTCAGTACTCTGAATCCACATTAAACTACTATATATGAAGAAGCTCAACAGACAGTAGGCCTGTGACCTTCACATCAGGTGACTTCTGACGTGACACCTGTCTTTGATCATTTTACAGCGGTCAAGGCTTTTTCTTTCCTCTTTTTGCTTCTTGACTTTCAAGTCAGGATTTCTTCATGTAGCCCTGGCTGTCTGGAACTAGGTCTATAGACCAGGCTAGCCTTGAACTCAGATATCTGTCTGTCAAGGCTATGTCTTAAGTTGATGGTAACTGACTCTACCTCAGTTATTGGCTTCCTCCTAGCACATGACCTTGACACTTCAAAATCCATGTTCAGTTGCTTCATTTGTGGCAGGAACTATCACACTTTCATAAATATGTGCCTTCCATCTGGACATCTTGTCTGTAGCATATCTTTTGCCCCTAATGGATATTTTTTTTAATTCTTATTTTTATATACATGGTGTTTTGTCTGCATGTATATCTGCATATATTTAGTACCCTCAGAGGTCAAAGGGTCTGGAGTTACAGACAGTTCTGAGAAACCATGTGAGTGGTAGGAATAGAGCCTGGGTGCTCTGGAAGAGCAGCCAATGCTCTCCACACTAAGTCATCTCTCTAGCCCCAGACTTTTCTCTTTTTAACTACTTGTGATGATGACCAAACTGTAACTCTCATGTTTATTCTCATGGGTTTGGGGTTGATTTGTTGCCTTGTGGTGTAGTTCCTACAGTCTAGTGATGAGTCCTTTATATCCTTTTGAAAACTTTGATTTTTATAATTAAAATGTTTTATAATATTAAGGTGCACATATGATTTAAAAAACACAAACTAGGTTTACCATTTATTCCTCTTCTGTCTCTTCACTCACAATATGCCAACTTTGAAATCCTCTCTCTTTATTCCATTTTAAATACCCAGGAGTTTTTACATCCTGGTTTTGGTTGGTTGCTCGTCAGAGCACACTGGACTGGCCACTGGAGTGGCAGGGAGCTTTGCTCTTTGGAAGCCAACTCCTCAGTAGGCTTCCTTTGATTCACTTTCTTTGATACTCTGAAATACTTTCCACTGAGTATTTCAAAAATTTTAACCAACACAAAACACACTGTACATTGTTTGTGTGTGTGTGTGTGTGTGTGTGTGTGTGTGTGTGTGTGCTTTTTTGGTTTTTAGTTTTGTGTTGATTTTCATCTTTTAAGAGAGAGAGAGAGAGAGAGAGAGAGAGAGAGAGAGAGAGAGAGAGAGAAGAATATAAATTTGGACGGGTAGAGAGGATAGGATTTGGTCTGAAGAGGTTTATTATTAAATAATAAAATAATTATAAGTAGGTGTAAAACACAAATAAATAGCCACAG
Source organism: Uromys caudimaculatus (assembly GCA_028551405.1). NCBI lineage: Eukaryota > Metazoa > Chordata > Mammalia > Rodentia > Muridae > Uromys > Uromys caudimaculatus. The sequence goes on from CM052719.1 coordinate 4,603,892, forward strand.
TTTATACAATATGCCCAGCTTGTTAAATTTACAATAAACCTCAGAATAAGTTCTCGTGATCTTTAATATTCCCATCTTGCCAAGTGAGCTTGAACACAGAGCTCAGCTATTCCAAACTGATATTCACCTTTCCAAAAGTAAATCTATAATTACTTGATGTTTTGATACTTTATCCACGATACAGTATGAAATATTAAAGTCAGTGATGTTCTCATAGTAGTGTCCAATCTGAAGCTAATAAAACAATGTAGTTAAGGGTGTCATTGAGCATGCTGCTGCAGGGAAATCTTGAGCCACAAATGGTTAGAGTTACATCTACAAAGAAACTCTGTGTTACTTGCTGGTGTGCGCATGCGTGTGCACGTGCGTGTGTTCCTCTTAGATCACTAGGAAGCAGAGCTGACGAAGGTCCATGCAATGATAAAGTTTTGTTGTGCATTTCTACTGTCCAGTCCCCATGCACAGGACTTTTATACAGACTTTGAAGAATGCCGTGAGCTGCTTGTGTCCCATGGGTCTGACCATATGGTTCTGTGTACTGCTATGCTGACACTGCATGATTAAAGGCTGGCCATTGTGTCTGGAGGGATTCACACCTACATCCTCACTTGACATCTGCTGTTCTAATGTGATACATCTCTCTTTCTCTCTCTCTCTCTCTCTCTCTCTCTCTCTCTCTCTCTCTCTCTCTCTCTTTCTCTCTCTCTCTCTCCCTCTCTCTCCTGTGTGTCTGTCTGTTACTCCTTGGGTGTGCCTCTATCTCTCTGTCTTTCTGTCTCTCTATTTGCCTGTCTGTCTGTCTCAGTATCTCTGTCTCATTCCTCTCTTCTCTCTCCTCTCCTCTTTTCAACCATCCCCTCCTCCTTTCCTCCCTCTCTTTCCTCTATTGTTTGTTGAATGGAAGTTGTCTATTCGTTCACACCAGGAATGGCTTTAAGACCATAATCACAGCCTTCTCTCTTAAATGACCTGGGTGGATTTAATTTTCTCCTGTTACCTATTCTGTCTCTCACCATTGACTCACCAATTCAAGAAATATCTACCAAACTCCTTATTGTTTTCTAAGCATGGGTGTTCAGCTAAGGACACAAACTCCAGCCAATGCCCTTGCTCTCTGGAAAGCCTCAGGTGAGTGAGGAGAAGAATATACAAGTAAAAACATACTGACTTTTGCAAGTAGCAAAACCTGATGTTTATAAAATAATTTGTGGAAATTGCTAATGACCTGAGCCTAGGATTCAGGTGTAAAGCTATTTTAAACAAGCTTTCATAAGGAAGTTCTTGGAAGACATGGGTTTTCTTTTTCTCATGTTACTAGCTAGCATATAAAGTTTTATAGAATAACGAATTTTGTTCTCACATTTTAGAGATGTTTTTAAAATCTTCACTTATCACTTAAATGATGCCCAAGTCATTCAGTATCGTATGGTCAATCTTTACATGTTTGGGAATTTCCTATAGATTTTCTGATGCTGACATAACTTTATTGCATTATTATTTGGTCAGATACCAGACATTGTTTCATTCTTTCTATGTATTTAAGTATTGCTTTATGGTCTACATGATTTTTAAGAAAATTTAATATATTGAGAACTGTGGGTTCAGCAGCTGGACAGAGCATCTTGTCTCTGTGTGTTCAAACCATCTGATCTGTGATCAGAGGAATGAACTCTGAAGGGTCCATGTTAGATTTTTTTCTTTCTGGATGACCCATGTGCTGATAAGCACTGGGGACAGAGGCCACCCATTAACCCTGTATCTAGACCTGTCTGTCCACTATGTCTAGTAGTATTGGTCTTATGAAATGGTGTGCATCAAAGTCACTGATACACATGTCTGTCATTGCTGTAATTCCATGACCTGTGCTTCATGTCGTTAATGTGTGAGAATCATCTTTATCCTTCTGACTGGTTTCAGTGTAGTGTATGCTTTGTCCCATGTGAGTATAACCACTGATGCTTCCTCTCCTACTCCATTTACTTAGAAATCCATCTTCCACCTCTTCACTTTCAGTCTCCATGAGACTGTATCAAGACGATGAGTTTCTTATAGCAGCAAAAAGTTAGACTTTGAATTTTGTGTTTGTTATTTGGTTGATTGGTTGGTTTTAATCCATTCAACCAGTCTGCCTCTTTTAATTGGAGAGGTAAGACTGTTTACATTTGAGGTTTTTGCAGTGGTTTAAATGAGATGTTTACATGTGAAGTTTTGTGATGTTTAAATGAGAAACCCCCACCACCACCACCACCACACACACACAGTCTCAGGCATTTCAATATTTGGTTCCAGTTGATAATGCTGTACATTGTCTTGCTGGAGAAAATGCATTACTGGAGGTGGGATTTGAGGTTTCAAAAGTCACACACCAGCATTCCCAGACATTTTTTGCTTCCTGCTTGCAGTCTTAAGATGTGAACTCTCAGATTACTACTCCAGTCACCATGCCTGCCTGCTGCTATGTTCTCTGCCCTGGTGGTGATGGACTTTTATCCCTTTAGAATTGTAACTCCAAATAAAGCCTTCTTTCTCTATAGGTTGCCTTGGCCATGATATTTTATCATGGCAGCATAAAAGTAACTAATATTGACTTAGTTTTGAAGGTCTACACTAATTTCTTTGTCTTAGAGGCATGCTAGATTAGTTGGTTAATAATGTCTGATTCCCAGCTATCTTATTTTTGTTGCTGTTGTTGTTGTTTGTTTGTTTTCTGAGTTTTAATCTTTCTTCATTTTCTATGTATAAAAAAATGTGTCCTTTACATCTCCTCTGTAATACTGTGTCAGGATCATAGATTCTTTAGCTTGTGTTTATCGTGGTGAATCTCCATATTTATTCTAGGATTTAAAGGATAATTTTTGATGGATTTAATCATTCTGTTTAGCAAGAATTTTGTTTCAATGCCTGAACACCAGCCCCTGGTCTCCTATCCTTCAGCAATTTTGCTTAGACATCTGCTCATGCTCTGATGGGGTTCGCTTTATAAGAAACTTTTATGCTTTTATCTTGAAATATTCAGTATTATTTCTTTCCTCTTTACTTTTAGCTTTCTGACTATAATATAACACAAAGAGGTTATTTTCTGGTCATGTCTGTTGGGTTCATAATTTCTCCTGTCTTGGGATGCTTGTGACTTTCCCAGATGTAGGAAAATTTCTGCTATAATTCATTGACTATGGTTTCTACACATTTATGCTACATCTTGGTTCCTTCTTCTACATCACAGATTCATAGAGTTGGCCTTTTAGCCATGAGTCATAAATGTCATATTATGTTTTCTTTATTACTGTCTGAAAGCAATCATAGCTTAACTATCTCTCTGATACATGAGCTTTTTTCCTACTTGGTCTGTGTCTTAGTCAGGGTTTCCTGAGCAAACATCATGACCAAGAATCAAGTTGGGGAGGAAAGGGTTTATTAGGCTTACACTTCCACGTTGCTGTTCATCACCAGAGGAAGTCAAGACTGGAACTCAAGCAGGTCAAGGAGCAGGAGCTGATGCAGAGGCCATGGAGGGGTGTTCCTTACTGGCTTGCCTGCTTCTCCTGGCTTGCTCAGCCTGCTTTCTTATAGAGCCCAAGACTACCAGCCCACAGATGGCACCACTCACAAGGGGCCCTCCCCCCTTGATCACTAATTGAGAAAATGCCTTACTGCTGGATCTCATGGGGGCATTTTCTCAACTGAAACTCCTTTCTCTGTGATAACTCCAGCTTGTGTCAAGTTGACACACAAAACTAGCCAGTACAGTCTGCTTCACTGACAATGCTTTTGTTGAGTTTTTCCACTTGATCTATTGGTTCACGTCAAGGATTTCCATTTGTTTTATTTGTTAGAATCTCTGTATGCTGAATGTCTCTTCTGCATTATTAAGGTTCTCTTGTCCCGCGCGCTATTTGGTCTCGCCAGCAAGAACCCACGCGGACACACGGATCCTTCTGCAGCAAAGCGTTTATTGCATCATGAAGAGGAAGACCCCAGGCCCCAAAATGGCGCTGCTTATATAGCCCTGAGGCAGCGTGTCCTCCACTGATTGGTGCGCCCCGGGAGTGGGCGGTGATTAGTCATGTACACCCTTAATGTGCAAGCGCTTCAGGCGAGTCACCCCGCGCTATCCATAAGTTTCCTAGAGCGACAGCGGAAGTCAGCGCCATCTTGTAATGGCGAATACTCTAACCGCTCCCTACATCTCCCCCTATTCTTTCAAGTAAGAAGGAGAGGGGGGTCAGCTGGGTAAATAGGGCCACACCTCCCTACAGTGGTATCAAAACACAGAACCAGGCTCGATCAAGCGAATTCGGTCATGAGTGAATAGGTGATCAAAGGCCAATATTCTGAGAGCATTCCATCCTTACCCTTCCAGGTGCAATGGT
>CM052719.1:4608761-4644795 GCA_028551405.1 Uromys caudimaculatus
TTCTATCGCGTCAGCCAATTGTGGAGGAAGGTGGGGGAAAAGCTCGCGGACAGACATACCTCTCAGAGCTTGCCTTTAGTCCTGCAGTTCTGAATCCACTCCGCAGAAGCGGAGGGTCTCCTCGGTGCCGGTGATGATGAAGTCGCTACGTTCCTGGGTTTCGGCACCAGTTGTCCCGCGCGCTATTTGGTCTCGCCAGCAAGAACCCACGCGGACACACGGATCCTTCTGCAGCAAAGCATTTATTGCATCATGAAGAGGAAGACCCCGGGCCCCAAAATGGCGCTGCTTATATAGCCCTGAGGCAGCGTGTCCTCCACTGATTGGCGCGCCCCGGGAGTGGGCGGTGATTAGTCATGTACACCCTTAATGCGCAAGCGCTTCGGGCGAGTCACCCCGCACTATCCATAAGTTTCCTAGAGCAACAGCGGAAGTCAGTGCCATCTTGTAATGGCGAATACTCTAACTGCTCCCTACATTCTCTCCCAAGTCTTGAGTGACTTGTTTATTTCATTAACATGCTTACTTGAGTCTTCCATTAGATCATTTGTAGCAAGAACTGGTCTTTTGGATTCTTACTGGGGATTTTAATTATTTCAATATCTTTAAGTTCTTCTATTGAATAGTTATGAACTCTTGGATGAGCCACTTTTGTGGTCTATCACAGTATTGATCCTGTGTTGTGGGCATTTTCTGAGATTTATATTATTTTCTAGCTTTGTACAGTGCCATTGCTTGTGATCTGTCTTATTTGGGGGTTTTGTTCCCTATAATGACTCAGAGGGGTGAATATAAATTGCTCCAATAGTAACAACCTCAAAGCAAATCAAATACAGTGACAAAGTAAGAAGCAATTAATGACAACTACTACACAGCTAATCCCACAGAAAGCAGAGCAGTGAAAACAATGTAAGAAGCATGAAACTAAACTTGATAAATGGAAAAGTAATTAAAATAAAAGCAAAATATAATAGGATAATAAAAACATAAAAAATAAAAAGGAAGTAAAATTCAATAAAAGAAAAAGAATAACAAAATAATGTAAGAAGAGATAAAACAAGAGATAAAAATACTAGAAGTACGAAACAAAATTGGATAAGAGCCATAGGGAATAAAATCAAAAGTTTAAAAAAATAAGGTCTAAAAATTCTAATAATGTAGTTAAAGGACAAAAGCTGGAGATGTTTCTTCCTGGCCCTCTAGTGTTTGGGTTTTCCAGGTCTAGGGTCTGGGTAAAAGCTATAGGTAGAGTCCATGGTAGTTTCTCTCTGCTCCCAGTGTACATGCCTCTGTGCTGAGCCAGAGGTCTGGGGTGATTGTGAATTTCCTACCTGTCTATTAGGACCTTCTACATATCTTAATAGCTCTACAGACTGTGCAACAGGCAAGTTCCCATTCACCTCAGAAGATTGTCTGTTGACCGATATCCAAGGTATAGGGTGTCCTCTGAGAGAATTGGAGAACTGGAGAAGCCAAAAGAATTCTGCTCTGGAGGTGGAGAGTCAAGGGAACCAGTGAAGCTCGCCCTCCCTCCTTCCATAACATCTCAGTCAGGAAAGGTTGGGAAACATGCAGCCGAGTGAGGACCTCATGATTACAACAGGAAGTTCTAAACTACTCTGACAAAGAGAATGAAAACTGCAAAAGGGCGATGGCTAGGCATGGAAAGGTACTTGCTACATAAGCCTGTCAACCTGAGTCCATCTTTGGAACCCATAGTGGAAGGGGAGGGCAGACTCCCAAAAACTGTTCTCTGACTTCTGTATGAGTGTAGTGGCGCGCGCGCACACGCGCGCGCGCACACACACACACACACACACACACACATTCCATACAATAAAATAATAATGATGATAATAATAATACAAAGAAGAAAGTGAAGAAGAAGAGGAGGAGGAAGAGGAGGAAGAGGAAGCAACCAAAGATCTGTGTAGGGAGACTATGTTTGAAAAGCAATCACAGGGGAAGAGCAGCAGAGAATAAGAAGCTGCCTGAGTAGATCCCATGATAGCTCACATGCCTGAGAAGGAAGAAAAGGAGGGGTAATACCACCAGCACTGACAGAAATATGGGGTTCAGTGGTCCTTGACATCATTTCTCACTGCTGTAACTGAGTGAAGGCCCGAGGAGAACCCATGACTCCTGTTCCTATTGTCACAATTATGTGAGAACAGCCATTGGTGAATACTGAAGTTCCAACCAGAGTCTCTCATTGCTTTCTGAAGGAATCAAGGCTTTGTGTAACCATGAGTTACACTTAAACAGTTCCCCAGCCAAGGTGGTTTAAACTGTATTCTCTATTCAGGATGCTATCCAGTGGTCATGTTGGAAAGGTCAAGTGATCTTTGTCATCTCCAGAGATAGTTTTGGCTAAGCAATCTAATTAGAATTCTCTACCATTTATATGAAGATAATAAAATACAAAAGAAACATTGTGATAAAGTTGCAGAAGTCACCGGTGCATATGAGCTGCCGTCCTGTTTGTTAGTTCCTTTTTAAAGGTCTTTTGCTGAGAGTAGGGGTTTTGAGAAGAATAATTAAAGGCAAGAAGCTTAAGGGTCCTCTAAATAAGGGAGATTAAGAGACTTGAATTATTTATTATCTAGAAATGAGGAATGACAGGAGAGGTAGATACAAATTAATGAGTGGTTTGTGAAATCAATTGGCCATTCTTCACTGCAGTGAGAAAGGCAGAAGAGGAAGCTATGAATTGAAAGGACTAGCAACAAATGCAAAATTAATGACAGACATGCCTCGAGGTGCCTCATTCAAGGATGCAAAAAACGTTTCTATGCCTTTTTATTGAAGGATATGAAGCTGTTTCAAGACAGAATTTTCTCTCAATCTTCCAATTTGTTATTCTTTACTCCCACCACCACGGTCACCACCTATTAAGTTGAGTTACAGAGAGCTCCACCGAAGCCAGCTCCACAGAGCACCAGGGAACTGAATGTGGGTAGAGCTGTATGTTGCTCACTCTTGGAGCATTCAGAACAGATTTTAATCAGTCAATAGTCACCTCACTAGCTACCCATAAAGCATCTCATGGGTAATTGTCCTTGGGAAGCTGGTGTAATAAGTTATGCCTAGCAGAACATGGCCTGGCATCCCCTGCTGGTGGAAATTCAGAGTACAGATGCAACTGGTGTGTCTGGTGGAGCAGCAGACTCTCCAAAATTATTTTTTACTTGTATTGTCCCTTACAGAGACTCCAGGACCAAGCCCAGACCTGTTTCCAGTTCCTTTTTATTCTGGTGTGTCAGTTACCTTGTCTCAGTCTGGATACGTTTCAGGGACACTCCTTTTTCTTAGGTGATAAGCGACAGGATGGCAAAGTGGAGTCTTGTTTAAATGCTGAACTTTGCTTATTGCAGCCTCGTAAAACATATTTGAATGAATGAATAAGTTCGTGTGTGATTGAGTAGATGTATGGATGGATTATGATCATCCACCAGACACGTTCTGTTGCTGCAACTGTGGATGCAAATAAGGAAGGTCCATGCCTTTGCAGGGTCTGCGGCCGGTGGGGCAGGGAGAAGAAAAATATTGACTGATGTGTTCTTTAAAGGGTTGAGAGATGGCTCTGTATGGAAAGTGCTTGTGAATCCAGATGGAGTGGTGTAGACCTGTAATCTTTGTGCTCCTACAGGAGATGGGAGTTAGCGAGAAGACTCCCTGCAAATTCGTAGGTGGCTAGCCAGGCATGCTTAGTGGCAAACAGCAGAGCCTGCCTTAAACAAGATGGAAGGTGAGGGCTGGTACTTAAGTTGTCTGACATCCATATGGCCTCACTGATACACGCATACCCATGCTTACCCTCACAGACAAACATATAAACAAACATACATACATACATATTTACATACATACATACACGCATATACACACATATTAGGTACATATGAGATGAAAAGGGAAAATATAGCATCACCTTAATCATTAATTCATAATTTCAGAGAGCCACCATTGCTTCACATCAGGTTTTCAGGCATATTCAGAAGAAAGACTGTTAAATGCAAGGATACAGTTCAGTGGGTCCAAAAGACCTAAGAGAACCAGGCTGACGCTCTTCTGTAGAAGCTGGCTCTCTAGTTCCCAAGGTCTTCTGGCTTCTGTTTCTCTCCACTTGTCATATGCATGTGAGTTTCAGTCCTGTGACCGTACCTTGGGAAACAGTGCCTTTGACTTCCCATGCATTAATTTACATCCTTGAGCCCAGAAGGTATTCAGACAACGCTTGGTTTAATAGCGGTTGATTGATTGGGAGATTTGTATTCTGTCCTAAGTATAATACATATTGATCAGGAAACAGGAAGCTATCTGAAACCTGAGAGTTTCACTTAAAGCTGCCCTATATGTAATGAATATGCCATGCATTATTTAAACCTTTAGTGCTCCTGTGAGATGCATGTCCGTGGCAAAGAGAGAACAGAGCATCTGGTGAGATGGCTCCGTAGATGAAGGATGCCAAGACGCAACATGACTTTGATCCCTAGAACCGACATGGTAGAAAGAGAGATCTGACTACCATAGGTTGTCCTCTGACCATCACATAAAAGATAAGTAAAATAAATATAATTTTATAAAGAGAGGGAGGGAGCTGGAGAGGTGGGCCAGCCCTATTGGCCACAGACTCTGTAAAGGCATGGGATACCCCTATTTTCATTCACAGTTACAGCAGGACAGCGTGTCTGGGGCCGACCATAACACATCCAGACATCTACTCACTCACACACTAACTTACTCACTCACTCAAATGTATTTTAAGAGGTAGCCATAAGCAAAGTTCAGCACTTAAGTCTTTACTGGCTGCTTTTCCAGAGGATCCAGGTTTGAGTCTCTGCACCCACACGGCAACTTTATAACTGTCTGTATCTCCAGTTCCAGAGGATCTGATTTCTTCTTCTGGCTTCGTGGGCACTGAACATATACTGTACATATATATACATACTCATACACATACATATACACATACACACCTACATATAGGCAGAACAAATAAAAAATATTTTTTCTTAAAAGTTTGAACATGACCAGATGTCACAGAAGGGTGTACCCCAGAACAATACTGACTTGTTTTCTATATGAGTCACTTGCTGGCCACTGGCAGAAGGTCATTTGCAGCGGCTTAAATACAGAACGGAATTATTGGCTCTCCTTTACTGTAAAACATCCCTGACACCTAGAAAGCCTAACGCTGGATTTATTTTGCCTTTAGTTACTGCAGATGTTGGTATCTGAGAATGTAACTAAAACAATTATTTTTCTTTCTCCATCTGCCTCTCCCTATATCTTAGAAGTTGTGGGCTTTGGTATCAAATATCTGTGTCCAAGTGGGATGATCTTAAGGCAAGATATGCCAATAAAATAAGTCTTCCAAGTATTATTTTTATAAATTATACCCCACAGAAGGATCCTGAACTGTCCAAGCTAGGACCACACCCCAAAAGGACCAGTCCTTGACCCTTTTCAATGGTGAGCCATTGTGATGGGCTCAATCAACATTAGTTTTCAGGCATTTGCACTGGCAAACTTCCTGCTAACCCCACTAGAACCAGAGTGATGGAGGTAAGTTGTCAGGAAAGACATTAGGCTCTTCTAGGTAAGAAGCAAATGGTTTGCTCCATGTTGAGACTAGGAGACAGTTGTAAGGTATGGCCGAGTGTACCTGTGAGAGTGAGCACAAGTTCACAGTGACCTTCGGTGGGCAGGATTGGCTATAGATGGTAAATTCGTAAATCTTGACCAATTTCTCTCCCACACTTTTTTCTGTATTAGTGTTAAGGTAAATTGGTGTTTTATACAAGCCTACCTGGTAGGGTGTAATGCTGGGAGACTAGGCACACAGTGTGTAATGCCGTAAGAAAGTTCCAAAATAACCAGTGCCCTCCTGTTGGGCACACAGATGATGGTCCGCACTCTCTGTCCTTTGTTCTGCTGTTGGTTTGCGAGTTGAAGACTTTCTTTCATCTGAAAGTTCTTACAAATCAATGTGAATAGCAATGGGAATTATTTCAACTTCAAAGTCTCTCTCCACCCCAAAGAGTACAAATTATAATCCCATTTTATCCTAGTATATTAATCCTAGAAAAGGGCTGAATAAACATCATGAATTAAAATTAAATGTGATTTTTCAATTTCTTCCCAGTTCCTTTAAGGGAACCAAACATTTTATATTAAAGTAGTATTTTAAATGATTTATTTTAAGATTCAGAAATGCGTCTAAATACACATTTTTTCACTTATAACTGTGAAATTAGAATGCATCAACATACAGTTTTCAGTTATAATGAAGAACCTTGACAAGGAATGACTAGAAACCCATAATCTTTGGTGCCATATCCAAAGCATGCCTTGTTCACCTTGGGCCATTGCTTAAGGGACTGGACCGAAGTCCTTGCTCTGATAGGTAATGGGGTGCTGAAGCTGAGACTCCTGTGCTAGCACTGCCTGCACACTGAGCAGTTTGTTTAGTAAATACCTTGTCTGGTAGGAATAGGAGCTGGGTTCCTTCCAACTGGAGTTGAGGATGCTGATGAAGGATATATTACCTTCAGGTGGATGCAGAGCTCAGGGTTATTTGGTATTTAGGGCTCAAATGAGTATATCAGAGACAGAAGTCTACATTTTAACCCATTGCACCCAAAGACACCCCCCCCCCCAGCTGCAACAGGAGGAAGCCAGGAGTCCTTGTTTGTTAGATGCCGTCTCAACTACAAAGCCCCACCTTCTCTGAAATGGACAGAGTGAAAGTTCCTATTTTCCAATCTTGAGAGACAGCTGTGTACTCCTGGAATTTAGGATGTCAAGAGCCCCAGGACAAACATGTCTGAGAGCCACATCACGACCTGCCCTGAGCAGCTATCAGTAGGAGGCTCTGATTTTATGGAGCTGGACTTCTCCAGACGTGGTTGTTTTGAGAGAAAACTGGAGAAGAGAGAGCCTCTGCTGGCTCTTCACATGCACTTTGCTTCAGCTCTATCTTGTGTGGTCTGTAAGAGGCACAGAGAGAAAATCCACTCGAGTGACATTCCCAGCAAGCACACAGTTGTGTGTGGGTCTGAAATGATACGGGGCTGCAGATCCCAGGGATGGGTATAGCTGGGTGGATTCTGACGGGTCAACATTCCCTGTGTGTGGCAAGTCCTGTGAAGAGCTTCAGCACAGAGAGCCATTGTGGGGTCACCTGAGGCACAGGACAAACCAAGCAGGTTGGGTTCGCTTGGATGATAAACTAGAATGGGCATCTGGGACAAGATTCGGGTTTTTGATACCCAGAAACAAGGGCTGGGGAGGAGAATAATTTCAGTCTGTACCATCAGGCTGTATACCATGGTCAAGTAAGCTATCCTTAAAGAAATATCAGTAGATCATCAGGTGCAGGAATACAGACCCCACAGGGAATCTATGTGCGTTTATTTCTTTTCTCTTGTTCTGTAAAGAGAAAACCTTTATCGGATTTCCTCACTTGAATGGTGGAACCAGTTGGATAGAAGCCCAAGATATGCCCTCTAGGCACATACTTTAAAAATTGAAAAAATCTGAAAACTAGTGAGTTGCAAAACGCCATTTCTTTTCATAAGTTTAACTGAAACTCGTAAAGGGTGTTTAAATGTTTCATGACTCCCAACTTCCAGAAAAGAATTAAGAGAGATGCTGTGAACCTCAGTCTTCAGATCTCTTCAGACTGTAAGGTGTACATCGTGCTGAAATGTGGTTTCTTTCTTTTTTGTTCTGTAAGGAAGGAAATATCCCCATAACTTCATTGCAGGATGCTAAACTCTGTCTCTGAAGACATTCCTGCTTCGTTGTAGACTTACAGCTGCAGGGAGATGTAGAAGCAATTATGCCCTTCTCTTTGAAAATCCTCATTGTGTTTCTTTTTTGTTTTATTGCCATTTTTTTCTATGCAGAATAAAAGGCACAAAAAGCCTCTGGATCTTGTAACAATGAATGCTAAGAATAAGCATCCGAGGGAGGAGTTGCTGAGTGCACAGATATCAGAGCATGTGAGTGTGTGAGCGTGTGCTCGTGTGTGCACGTGCAAGTGTGTGTGCTCGGCACCTGTGTGTAAGCTCGCTTATTCGTGCCCTGACAGCCATCCTCTTGGCTTTCAGAATTTACAAAAAACATTTGTATGAGGTATGGTAAACACTAAGATTGTTGTTACATGCTCACGAAATAAGCCGTGGATTTACTTTAAAGCTCCCATGTTATTGCGCCTTATGTTTTACATCTTTTCAGCGTTTTAAAGTGTTGAAACATAACAGAACTTATCCTCCTCACCCCCATGTGTGCATGGTTCAGGGGTGGTCTGTACACGTTCACTGCTTGGAATGGATTTTCAGGGTATTTCATCTCACAAATGGTAGTGCTGTTGCACATAAGCTCACCTCCCCTTTCAGGAGCTTGACTGATCTGCTGAAGGAGAATCCTGTTCTGATCTTTTCCTGGTTGGCTTATCTTACAGCACATGATGTTCTCCAGAGTCGCCTATGTTGTATCCCACGGAGGAATTTCCTTTCCGGCTAAGAGGCCATTGTATGTGTGTCTTCATGTAGTTTATCATCTGTGGACATCCAGGGTTGGATGTGCAGCATCTCTCGAGATCCTGCCTCCCATGCTTGTTTGTGATGCTTACCCAGACACGGAGCTGCTCGTTCAAGATGGATGTTCCACTCCTGGTCCTTCTGAGCATCTTCCACAGGGTTCCATGTAGCAGTCTGCACCTTTTGCATTGTGCCAAGAGTATGTCGCCTGCTCCACATCCACACCAACACTTCTGTTCTCTGTGTCATGGGCAGCAGCCATTGTGGTATAGATTGAGTCCTATCTGGTTGTGGTTCTATCTTGCAGTTATGATGTGTGTGTGTGTGTGTGTGTGTGTGTGTGTGTGTGTGTGTGTGTGTGTGTGTGTGTGTGTGTGTCTGGGGTGTTCTATAAGCTATGGATCACCGGTTGACCTTTCTGGACAGACACACTTGTCCAGTTGTTTGCCTATTTTAATCAGATCATTTGGGTATGTCCTGCAACGTTTCCTCATGTATTCTATGTCAGCCTCCTGGTTGGTTATGGTTTGAGACGCTTTCTCTTATCATAGAGAATGTCTTTTTCTTCAGTTCATTGTGTCCTCAGATGCTCAGTGGTTTACAAACTGTGAGCGCTCATTATCTATTTCCGCTGGTGTTCCCTGTGCTGTGGGCACTACATATAATGTCAAGAAGTCTTTGTTTCCTTCAAATAGGTTTAAACTTTATATTCAGACCTGTGATCTGCATTTAAGTCAGGCCACATAGTTCCAAATAAAGATCCACGTTAATTATTTACTACGTGTGTCATTATTTCTTTGCTTTACTTATTTTCTCTCTTAAATAGTATTATGTTTGATCTGCATAAAACTTGCATCTGTACAGATTGAGCATATGTTTAATATGTGCATATATACACACATATATATCTATAATAGTCAATATGTTGTATGCCTGTGATCCTAGTACTAAAGTTACTTAGGAAGAATTCCAGAAATCTAAGGCCAGCCTGAACTACATAGCTCCAGATAAGCCTTGGCTATAGAAAGAGATTCTGTCTGAAAGATGAATCTTTAAAAAATAACAGTCTCTTAATTTAAATTATTAACACTAATAGATAAATGCAGAGGATATTGTGTGTGTGTGCATGTGTATATATGCATATGTGTGCATATCTATTTTGCAATATGTCTTATCTGTATTTGATTATGTCCCTTGCATGCAAAATCTGAGAGGAACATTCAGAAGTACTATATTTCACAGGACTGCCCGTCAGGGAAGACATGTAAGGGAATGAGGGCTGATGAGAAATGAACAGGAAAGGGAAAACTATATGAACCCGGCAAAGGTCAGAACTGTCCCGTATTCCCCTGCTCTAAAGCAAATTGGCCGTTTCTCACTGAGTCAGGCAGATAGTCTGTGTGCTCTCAGTGACTGTGTTAATAACACGAAGGAGGTCTTTCATTCTCTGGACCATGCAGGTCATAGGAAACAGGTGTGAACCCAACCAACAGTGTGATCTGTGTGGAGCCATGTCAGCTTCTGTCCTGGGCTGAAACCTCCTCCTCTACATACAGACACAAGCTGGTGTCCTGAATGCAATTTACCCCCCTAATTTTACATGAATACCTTTCCTTGCTTACAAATTATAAGGTATATTTTCTTTCATTTCACATGGAAAATTGCGGTATTTTTTATTTCATTTCCAAGATTGCCGTTTTTGTTTGGGAAATTGAGTAAAAAGCTTTATATTCCCAATTGTGCCAAGAATACACTGAGCGTATTGTCAGATTTTTTTTCTTTCCCAGCTATGTCAAGCCCATTCATGAAAACCATTGCTCTAAAATCTAGTTCAAAAGCTCAGAAAAGCCATCAGTCACAGGAGACACAGGCAAGCCATTCTCCTGTGCTGCCTCTGACATCAGGGTATGGCTCAGGCCAAAGTACTCAAAGGCGGAAGCCTCTAGGAAACACAGCGTACCTTTCCTTAGAGTGTGGCAAGGCCTTGGCATGTGAAACCATCCAGAGGGGCTTGATGAACCACAAATGTCACCTAAAATGTCAATATGCATTACATCAAGTCAATAGAACCACCAAGTGGTTTACCAAACAGCTGGAGTAGTCAACGGATAGTCGTAAAATTTGTTTTTTTCTATGATGTTTTCTTTTATGTCACAGTGGTATGTATAGTTGACTATATTGGGAAATCTACCATATGATAAAAAGCAAGCAGTGCAAATCAAAGATCCCATTTCCACCACACGAGCACACTACTCTTTAGATAGGAGTGGTGAAGGTTTTATTCAGAAATATTAGTGTTCTCATGGCACAGGTTAGCACTGTGGAAAATAACTAAAGCCCAATATCACTTTAGCGAATAACTGTTGAGACATTGAGAGTTCACAAACCACTGATGGCCAACCACCATGGACTTCTTGCTCAGCCAGGGTAAGCACACATTGGTGGGCGGTTGTTCCCTTTTAGGCAAATAGCAAAGGGCTCTAAGGGTTGCCACTGGTGACAAGTGGCCTCCACGGGCACAGTGTTTAGTAGTGTTGATCTGAAAGAAGTGGCAACAACCTCATCAAATGTGAGAGCATCACAGCCCAGTCCTGCAATTCTGGGAATGGCATCTACTTGTTTCCAAGAAGAAAAGCTGATTTTCTGCAGATCTGCTCATTCTCTGCCACAGTAAAAAGCACACACTCTGTCTTTCTACAAGCTTTCTTGTTATATGCACTCGTTATATGCATTCATCCGTATATTGTCTGCGCTGTCAGTCCATGTGGGGTTCCACACGGGATAGCGAGCAGCAAAGAAGAAACTGGTCCCTATTAGTCTTGGCCCTGCCACTGGCCAGATGAGCCTGGAGGACTTTGTCATGATGCAGTCAGAAAAGCTTGTGTGCACCAGGATGCATGCGTAGAGAGCTGTGCAGTGATGGCGGCATCCCATTTTATGTCTTCGCCCCTCCATCTTCAGCATTCACGTAGGCCATACTTAGGACCATGTTTAGTACCCTGCTTATAGAGTTTACAGATGTTCAGTGATTACATCAACCTGTGTTTCTCTTAACTCTCAGTTTTAGTGTTAGCTGTCAGGCTGGCAGACTCTCTGACATGGGTCACCGTTGATTCACTTGTAATTACAAAACATCCCAGCACATCAAACACTTTTAGACTATAATCAACCTACAGACTACTAAAACCCGAAGCATAGGGTACCATTCGGTAAGAAAATACATCAAATACTAAACTAGAACAAGGTACACTGAGACATGTGTAGGGAGATGTCACAAGGAAATCCATTACCTCATGAGATAACCTAAAAATGTATAAGAAGAGAAGCATGCTAGAAATCAGTGCACGTGAACCTGAAACCTAGCAACTGTGGCTGTGAGGACATGGAGAAATTGTGACAGTCACCACTGCTGACCCCTTTGGAAGCCTGTAAAGGGTTACTCCACATATCATGGTTGTCACTGCAGAGTCCTTGGAAGTTAATTGACACTTTCACCAAGAGACCCTTCCTCGGAGCTAAGAACCAGAAGACCTCTCTGTTTATTAGATTATCCCCTCTGTCAATACCATTCCCGTCAACCAATGGCCCTTTGGGATCCTGCTTGCTTCATTAGGTTTTCCTGTGGCCATAATGTCAAGAGTTCAAAGTCAGTAAGTCAAACTTGGTAGTTTTCTGGATGATGGCTTGAAACACTCCCTGGTTAATGAGCACTCCCAGACCCTCTGCAGCTTCCGTCCAGGCTCTCATTAGCCAAACTTCCACACAGAGGTTTGCCGTGCTGCAAGTGGCCATTGCCTCCTCCTGCTGAGGTGATTGGAGAGGGCGGCTAGTTGATACTTCTATCACTTTTACATGCCTACTTCCCCTTGCTGGAGGTAGATATTTGCATATGGCATGCCATGTTTTCTTATTTGTCTGTGAGTCTATACGGAGCTCTTTTGACTATAGTAGACAAACATGCCTCAGATCCTAGAAAAGCCATAGCTTCTCTCAGCTCTGTGTTCTTTACTTGAGAACAGGGATAGGTGTCTTGGCACACTTTGTATGTGCAAGAACAACGCTCTGCAAAGCAGCCGTGAAAGCAGGGTGGCACATAGAGCCTCTCCACAGCTCCTTCTTCTAACGCAATGCGGCAGGGTCTTTTGATGACTTAGAGACTCCGCATGTAAATTTTCTTCACATTAAGCATAAAATTAGCCAAATTTTGTACATGTGTATTGAGCTGTTAGATTGTTTTGGACTTTGGACATGCATACAGTAAGTAAAAAGCATGTATTTGGGTGTGGTCACACAAGCCAGTAACTCCAATACTCTAGAAGTTGAGGCAGGAGGATCATTAGGTTTGAGGCCAGTTTAAGGTATATAGCATAGTCCCTGGCTAGTCTAGACTAAATCCTGCCTTAAAGCATTAGGTTTTTAAAAAATGGTTTCAGTCCAGAGAGATGGCTCAGGAGTTGCCAAACTTAATAACTTGGGTTGGATCCCCAGAACTCACATGGTGGAAGGAGAGCATCAACTCCAACCAACGGCCATCTGGCCTCCACTTGCTCACCCTGGCACAAACACATCTACTCCCATTCAAAGTCAATGAATGCAAACAAACACAATACATTCTATTTATTTAAGAACAACTAGACACCTAACTGAATATTTGAGCCAGATTTGATAATTCATAATGGCAACTTTCTCTCAATCATAAATTTTAGCCACATGGTAAATGTGTTTGTACAGTTTTGTCCCCTGATGCTTCGGGTGGTTTCATAGGACACAATGAAAAGGTAATGTGAATGTCCTAAATTTCAGAATGAAGAATTCAATAATTGAGTCACCATATAAATGAGACAATGATGATGATAGCCACAGTGTTATGCATAATTCTGAGATGATAAAAATAAGTGTCTGTGCCAACTCTGTATTGTACTTAACCATACTTAGGTCTCTTAGAAACAAGTGCTGCCTGTCACACGGAGAAGAGGTCAGCAGGAAGCTAGAGGGAACAATGCTTAACACCATTGACAATTGACTGCACGTGTTACAGTTCCATTCCATTATGTCAGCTAAAACGCCATGCAGTGGAAGACCAGTCTTATCAGGGTATTTAGAAAGATGGACAGGAACGTGGCCATATAGATACACCTGGCCTTTGTGAATGTGGAGGGTTGCCAAGGAAAGAAGAAGCAGAAATAGGAACTGTATGTAAATTTTATCCCAAAATTGAACAGTTTAGTTGGTAGTATTCAGTCATAATTGATTTAACAGTTAAACCTTTGAGGCCTTTTTGTAGATTTATAGACACGGTGAAGGGATGGGCTGAGTTCTTAACTGTGTTGAGGAAAGGTTCGTATTCTATTATTGGCTTTATTGCTGTGAAATTGTGGGTGCTGCTTCATTGTTTCCCCTGTTCTGTAAAAAAGGTCATGCTGCATTTGTGCTTCAAGCACAGAAGAGATAGGGTAGGTAGGTTATTCCTGCTCTGCAGTAAGCATTGCAGATTCAGAAATGCAGAAGGCATTGTAGAATCAAGAATGCAGTGAGAATTACAGAATCAGGAATATAGTGAGAATTATAGAATCAGGAATGCAGTGGGCATTGAAGATTTGGGGATGTGTCAAGCATTATAGAATCAGGAATGCAGAGGGTATTGTAGAATTAGGAATGCAGTAGGCTTTGCAGATTTGGGAATGCAGAGGGTATTGTAGAATCAAGAATGCAGTGGGCACTGCAGAATCATAGATGCAGTGAGTATTTTAGACTTAGGAATACAGTAAGCATTGCAGATTCAAAATACAGTAGGCACTATAGAATGAAGAATACAGTAAGAATTATATAATCAGGAATGTAGCAGTCACAGAATCAGGAATAGAGTGGGCACTGCAGAGTCAGAAATGCAGTGGGCACTGCAGAGTCAGGAATACAGTGAGCACTGCAGAGTCAGAAATGCAGTGGGCATGGCAGAATCAGGAATGCAGTGTGCACTGCAGAATCAGGAGCTCAGTGGGCATTGTAGTATCAGGCATTGTAATGAACAATATAGACTCTCATGACCATGGACATTACTGTGTTGGTATGTGTATAATGCTGACATGAAGTGAGAATATATCTAGTGACTTTTTCCTCTTCTTTACTACAGGTTGCTACCAGCTATGTAATGTTTTTCGATCTCATGAGATGGAAATTGACCAGTGCTTGCTGGAGTCCCTCCCCCTGGGCCAACGGCAGCGTCTGGTGAAGCGCATGCGCTGTGAGCAAATCAAAGCCTACTATGAGCGGGAGAAAGTGTTCCAGAAGCAGGAAGGGCTCCTGAAGAGAATCAGGCCTGGGAAGAGCCAGAAGGTCCGCTTTGGCCTGGCTGACATGATTCAGGATGCCATCATCCACCACCATGACAAAGAGGGTATGCCATCTCATAGTCTAGTTTTGTTTGTTGTTTTCCAGGGAAATAAGAATGCCTTTAAAAAGGATGTTCCTTCCGAAATATGGTATGGAACATCTTCAGTCTCTTAGGTGATATGTGAAAAAGTAAAATTTTGGCGAAATGTTTGTATACAGCTTGAAAACAAGTACCCGTCTAAAAGGCAAGAGACTTCTTTTACAATTGTGCTTTCATTCTTAACAGTACAATCTGTGGTTCTCAGCCTGTGGGTCACGACCCCTTTGGGGGTTAAAGGATCTTTTCACAGGAGTCACATGTCAGACATCCTGCATATCAGATATTTACGATTCATAACAGTAGCAAAATTTCAGTTATGAAGTAGCAATGAAAATGGTTTTTGGTTGGGGGATCGCCATGCAGAACTGTATTAAAGAGCTGCAGCAATAGGAAGGCTGAGAATCACTGTCTTAGAAGATGGCTATGACCGCTCTTATTTTTCCCCACACAGTCACAGTCGCAAAGTCAGTTGCCTCAAAATTTGCAGAGGGTTAAGACTCAATATTTCTAAAACTCATTTCCTTGCCAGCTATGACTTTCTCTTGTCTTCATGTAGTATATGGATGGCCTCAGATCTTAAGTTTGGGTCTTCTGATGATTTTGTATCAGGATGGGGTTCAGTGTTCTCTACTCTGGTGTCCAGTTTCCCTGTGCCATGTGTGCAGTCTGCACTTTTTCTAGTTGGTTGTGAGTTTAGGAGTGTATTTGGGGGTCTCTATTGCATTCTATTGATCTCTGTGTCTATTTTATGCTGCCATTAGGGGGCTGTGAAGCTTTGTAGTCTGCCTTGAAGTTCTGCCAGATATGTTCTTTGGTTCAGGATGGCTTTGGCATTTTTTAAAATCCTGGGTTATCATGTGAAAACTTCTTAAGCATGCATGATTAATTTCAACACGATTCATGTATTTTTAATCTATGAGTTTCTTTCTGCTTTTTGTTGTTGCTTTTGCAATCTACTTTTCAAAGTTTCAGTGTGAGAGAAATGTTCTCTTTCAGGGTTACGTTATGATAAAATATGATGTCCCTTTCACCAGATTAATGTATTTGATGCTTGGTCCCTGACTTAGTTTGGTTTTCTATTGCTGTGAAGAGACACCATGACCAGAGCAACTTTTATTTTAAAAAAAAGCATTTAAGTGGAGCTGACTTAAAGGTTGAGACATTTAGTCCATCATCATCATGGCAGAAATATGGTAAGGTGTAGGCGTAGTGCTGGAGAAGGAGCTGAGAATTCTATACCTTGATCCACAGACATCAGGAAAAGAACTGTGTGCCACACTGGGTGCAGCATGAGGATAGGAGACCTCAAAGCTTACACTCAGTGACACACTTCTTCCAACAAGGGCACATCTCCTAATCATGCCACTCCCTCTGAGCCAAGCATTTAAACACATGGGTCTATGGGGCCATTCCTACTCATACCCCCATGTCTTAAGGACTCTGTCCTTTGTGGTCAGAGAAACCCTAGAATATTGAGAGGAGTTAATAACCAATTTTGATGAGGGCTCAGAAGACTAGAATGCCAGCAGCAATGTTGGCATTGAAAATCATTTTGACAAGATTTCAGATGAGAATGAGGATATTCAAGTCTGAACTTGTATGGAGGCTAGACATATTAAATTATTATGAAGAATATGTTTGTATTTTGCCCATGCCCTGAGACTTTGTGGAAGACTATATTTAAAGTTGGATGGCTCATTCATCTGTGAGAAGGAATGCCAAAGGCATCTAGTCTTCTGCAGGCTGTGGCATGGTTTCTTTCTGCTTTCAACCTGCTTCTCAATGAGAAGTGGAAGTTAAAAGCACAACCAAAGGACTGGAAAACTGGAATTTGGTCAGGAAAAAACTGTACCAAGTAGAGGCTAAGAAGGCCTTGGTTCCAGAAGGAATCAACATCAACAAAAGAAGTCACATACGCTTCTCTGGACTGCTAGGAGACAGCCATGAGGGCATCTCTGTAGTAAGCCAGACCCTGACTGTCACAGCTTCCAAGAGAGGAGAGCCTTGGAAAACTTTGTCTTAGAAAGTTAGTTTCTCTGGGATCCCTGCTCACACAGGGCTACCCAGGAAGCTTTTCCTCGGGACTCATTCCAGTACACTCAGCTGCCCAGTGAAGTCATGGTGGAGTGGAGAACTGAGCTCCATACTCAGCTTACACAAGACCGAAGGGGAGTCCATGTGTGCAGGGTTCACTGAAATGGAAGAAATGCCAGAAAAACCTAGCCATGGAGACCTATATTCAAAATTGAAAAGAAATCTGAGGCTTGGGGAACAAGAAACATGACATGTGCTAAGGCTGGGGTTCCTGTAAGTGGTTGCAGAGGAGGAAATGCCCAGGATAGTGAGGATGATATCTAAATGGCAGTGAAGAGCCAGGATGCCAGAAATGCCAAGTATGTGGAACACCTGCCCAAAGCAGCCAGCCCAGGGCAGACGTCCCATGGACTCGGGTGGCAAGGCCACAGGTGCAGAGTTTAAAGGCCCTGGGAACTTATTTCATAACCCGGAACATCCTAGATGCTGGACACGAACTTAGTTTGCTGGGTTTCAGTTTTGGGGGTTCTCTCCCTCCTAGATGTTCTTTTCCTCTCTTCAGAAGGGGAGCACTATAGGAATCACCACATCTAGGCATATGTAAATTACTTTTAATTTTATCAGGGCTGACTGCTAAGAGTATATCTTGATTCTCAAAGGAGATAGTGGAGTTGAATTTTTGAAAAAGTTTGGAACTGATAAAGCTTTCGGGCATCTTAGAGATAGACTTCCTGAGATTTTCATTATGAGTCAGCCTTGAGCTATAGGGGTTGTGGGTGAAACGTCACGGATTGAATCTGAAATGTTCCTCACGGGCTCATTTCTTAACTGCTTGGTCTCCAGTTCTTTGTGCTTTTGGCAAGTGGCAGAATGTTTAGGGAGAAAGGCCTCACTGAAGGAAGCAGTTCACTTCTGTGGGCCACCAAATGTTACACATGGGCCCCCTTTACTTTCCTTCAGCATGTTCATAGACGGGGTATGACACTCTGCCCAAAGCCTAGGTCCAACGGTGGGTTCAAACAAGTTATCATATAGTGATAACTTTTAAGTTATTTTAAGTTGTTTTGTCACAGCGACAGCACTGTAACTAATACAGTGTAAATGAGAACTTCTTAGACAAGCCAGAAGAAGTGTGTACACCTTGCTAGCCTCTGAAGCCAGTGGTTGGCTGGATCTAAGCTGGTCATCCTTCTCAATGTATTAGTCACAACTTGAAGTGGAAAGAGCTCAGAAATTCCAGGTTTTCTTTGTAGCTCACTGTAGAGGATATTTTCCTGACCTGATTTTATTTTATTTTTTTAACATGTTCAATCTGAAAAATTCATGAATTTTGGAATGTATGCATTCGCAAGACTCTCAGACAGGGGTTGTGAATCTGTAGATAAGAGAGCTGTCACCTCACTGTATGCAATAATGGCTATAATGAGACTCTCCGCCCTTCTATTTGGGTATCCCAGTTAAACTGCTCCTTGCTGAGATGTTCCCACATCTCATTTAAATGTACATGCTTTTATGCCTTTATACGCGGCAGTGGCAGAAGGTGTATGAGCTGGTATAGCTTGAGAGACCCTTTACTCTCATCCCATTTACACCTGAACGGACAGGTGCTGTGACTGAACCTTCACGTGATACCCACATTGCTTCCCAGGGTACTGCTCTCACTTGTAACTGGGTACTTAACAGCTCCTCCCCTTGGAATTTATATACACGCTGATATGAGGAACTGTGTTTCTTGGACTCTGTTCCCTTCTTCCTGTTTGGTGCTTACTGAAAGTGTGGAGTCGAAGTTCAAAAGCATTTACATTCTTCACTGTCAACAGTTGTCACAGCAAATGTACATAGAATTGACATCTTATGTTGATGGAAAAGTAATAAAACACACACACACACACACCTTAGAAGAAACACTCATACATCTTGCAAAATGATATCTAAGGACTTAAAAGAAATTAAGAGTAGTAAAGTAATAAATCAGAGACTAAAGCTCAGCTGTTTTACACATTACTCCCCTAAAACCTTAATAGAATCATAATTTTTCAGTCAGTCATGCCACGCCGCCTGCACTTTTCTTTTTCAAGCAGTTGTTACAAGTGACAACCATTGTGCCACTGATGATCAGAAGGCAGGAAAGAGAATGACTTTTCCCTTGGAAACACCCATCTAAATAGACAGAGGAAAACCTCAGAGTATACAGAACATAGCAAGTGTGCAGGAGGGGGCGGAGTCTGGAAGAGTGGCAGGGGTGGGGACCGCTGCTTGGAGAGTGTGGTTCTGGAAGGATTAGCCCTGAACCCTTGCTTGCACTTCGACCTATGAGGAGAGCCTACTGCAGTGGGTAGCAGAGCAGCTGAGCAGCTGCAGACTGAACAGACACAGCAGGTGGACATTTGGGGTGAGCTGGGGTGAGCGGTGCTTTTTAACCAGAGTGTACTCTGGAAATAGCCCTTTGTTTCTCCTCCCTCTGCACGTGACTTAACATTGTCTGTTCGCTTAAGTAGGATGAGATTTCCAGGGACTTTCTTAAATCACATGGCCTTGACATACAGCAAATCATTTTCAGTAAAGAATAGTCTGGGCTCTTTAGCTGTTGAGTGGGCTGAAGGATGGATATGAACTGCAAGCAAGTGCACCAGCTAAGGGTCTACTGATGTAGTCTCAGCATTCAGAAGGCTGGGCGTGGCTAGGATTGTTACCGTGGGAGTCAGAATGAGAGAATAAAGAAGAGTCATGTCACAGGAAAGGTCATGAGCTCATCACATGCATCCTAAGACTGCTCTCTGAAGGACAGCCAGGAGTGGAGCAGACAAGGCTTACTCCCTGATGCACCACTAAGTGGTATCAGTGGCCATGAATAAAGTCCCAGGGATATGTAGTGTGGCCAGTGATGCTGCATCTAAAGAAAGCTTCCTGGAGGCGCTGGGGACCACTGTGCAGAAACACGGGGAGGGCATCCATGAGGTGTCCTGAGATAAAAGATGCCCCAGGATGATGATGGAACAGAAAGACCAGCAGTTTAGCAGTGGCAGAAGCAGAAGGAATAGAGGGTACGTGAGGAGACACAAGAGGGGTCTGCAGGGTGCACGTGAAAGGACTCTGCCTGCGTGTATGTGGATCTGACACCAGTAGAGGGGTTTGATCTCATGCCATTTAGAGCTTAGTAGGTCAGCCAAAGCTGCATCCGGAATGGACAAAAGGACTCAGACACTAGACTTGGGGAAGGAAGCAAGAAGGCTCTTGGGTAAGCTAGGCAGGGGAGGATATTGACTTGGACCAGAGTGGAGTAAGACTGAGGTGAGAAACAAGCAGGCTTATGTCTGAGGCCGACCGAGGATGGGTGGAGGATTCTGAGTGGCTGTCTATAGGGTGGGTGTCTCTTCTCTCTTGCTATGAGAACACATTGCTGCAGTCAGTAGCTGGGAGCACGTCGATGCGTCATCTTCCCTCACATTTCTGTAGGGCAGAAGTCAGGGCCAGGGCTCAATGGAAGGACTGAAATTTGGGCTCCTAAGAACTCCCTGTCATTTCTAACAGTTGCCTCCCTTGAATCAGAGTCTCCTTCTCCATCCTCAAGGGGAGCCATGGTGGGCCCGGACTCCCTCTTACACTTTATGTGCTTTGTCGCTTCTTTGTGTAATTTTATCTCTTCCATCAATCCTTCTGTCTGTCTTATCAGTTTTCACAGCCTTGCGTAATTACAGTTTGCCCAGTTCATCCAGATGTCCTCACTATTTAAAAGACAGTTAAAAATTAGCTATAGTTTTCCTTTCCTGTATAACATATTCAGAGGCACAGAATCTGAGACAAAACTAGGTAGCTCCGAATCCTGCCTAGGACAAAGAAAGGAAAAATGCCATAATTTTTGTTGTTGTTGTTGTTGTTGTTGTTGTTGTTTTACTGGCAATGAAAGGAACATGATGCCATTAATTGAGAGAGTGATTTGCTGGCTTGAGAAAAAAAAATGGAACTCATGAGACTCTAAGATGGCATTGGTAGACAGGAGAGGAGGCTGCAGAGGCTTTTGGTAGGCTGTATTATACCTTACTGAAGACCTAGATCTCAGCAAACACAAGGTCAGAGCCTGGAAGACTATGAGTGTAGCACAGAATAGCTACAACCGCCTAGAAATGCATTTGAATAAAGCTGTAAGAAGCTCACAGACTGAGAACTAAGGAATTCTAGAGCTACTAATCCGTGGAAGTGAATCACAGTGACCAGACGCAGCCAGAGTGTGTGCGGGGCAATGGGAACAGAGTTTCAGTGGGAGCCAAGACCCGAGAAAGCCCCAAGGAGGAGTATTCTCTGGGCTGTGCCAGCAGCTGGCACCCTAGGCACAGGGAGGTCTGGGAACCAGCCACCACACTCAGAAGGACTGAAGTTAGCTGTTTTCATGGACTTTTATAGAAAAGACCTTAAGGGGTGGAATTCCAAACAGAAATTGCAAAGAGTTCTTTCAGAGTTTTTCTGCAAAGGTGGTAGAAATGACCAGATTGGTTCATATGGAGAAGAAAGAAGGGAGGGTTCCCAGCCTATCTGTCAATCATATAGCTCATTGGAGAGGGGGAAATGAGTGACCACAGAAAACACAGGAAGTAGCAGGGAGAGGCCCTGCACTGCAGGTCTCTTGTCTGGTGTTAGCTGGACGGTGTGATCTGGTCATTCCATTATTATCCATGCTGGAGGATGCTCTGAGCAGCTTCTTGTGTCCATGCCCCACCCATAAAGATGTTGGTTTAATTATCTGAGGTGGGTCCAGACACTTTTCAGAGATGCCCATGAGACTGGGGTGCTAAGGGGGTTGATGCCTCTTCCCTGGGGCAATGGTAGGCAGGATAGGAGGCTGCAGTGGCTTTTAGTGGACTGTATTATACCTCATAAAAGGCCTAAATATCAGCAAGCATCGGCGAGGAGCAGAGGAGCAGGGAGAGGAGAGCATGCAGGGTTGTGAGTGAAGACTCAATCATATGGCATTGCCTAGTATGTGCAGGAGCGTGGTTTGAAAACACACACACAAAGAACCTAATCAAATCTGTAGAAATGTCAGACCAGTTAAGGTCACCCTTAGAGTTGGTTTTGCGTGAAAGCTGAGGTGTCAGGGGTGGCGGTGTGGGATTGGATCCACCCTTGTCCCGTTTGGTGTTGTCTTTTCCAGCAGCTTATTAGCCTTCCTTTACTTGTAGAATCCCTGTAAGCAGGATCTCTTATAAGCGTCACCTGTTAATAAAAATCCTATGGCCAATGAGCTGGAAATGGGCAGGGAAAAGGAGGTGGGACATTGACAGGAAAAGAGGATTCTGGGAAATAGTGAGAGAATAAAAGGGAAGATTCACCCAGGAAGATGTGACAAGATGGATTCAAGGTACCTGAGCACAGGCAACCAGCCACATGGCAGAAGGTAGGCTCGAATCAATGGGGTATTATAAGTTATGATCAAGTCAGAGAAGAGCCTAGCTGTATGGCCAAGGTATTTGTAATACATTTTGAGTCTGAGTCTTCTTTCTGGGAGCATGGGACTGGGAGGAAGAACCAGAACCTAACTTCCACGAATCCTAATTTCTACTGCTGGAGTCAGGTGCCCAAAGTACAGTGATGTAAAGTCCTGTAATGACCTGCCAGGAAATTGATAACAGAAAACATGATTTACCACCTCACAGCGTGGGACATTAGAAACCTGAGAGCTGAGTGTGAGAGAGTGTATTCCTTCTGCAGACTCAGGGAAAGCCAGTCTCCAGGTTCCTGCCAGCCACCTGAGTGCAGACTGGCCTGGGGCCCTGGCATTCTGTGTGTATGTGTGTGTGTGTGTGTGTGTGTGTGTGTGTGTGTGTCTGTCTGTCTGTCTGTCTGTCTCTCTGTCTCTGTCTCTCTATCTCTCTCTGTTTCTGTCTCTCTGTGTGTCTCTGTCTCTGTCCCTCTCTGTTTCTCTGTCTCTCTGTCTCTCTGTCTCTCTGTATCTCTGCCTCTGTCTCTCTGTGTCTCTGTCTCTCTCTGTCTCTCTGTCTCTGTCTCTCTGTCTTGCCATCTTTCTCTGTGTCTCTCTCTGTCTCTGTCTCTCTGTCTCTGTCTCTCTGTATCTCTGTCTGTGTCAGTCTGTCTGTCTCTCTCTGTCTCTCTATCTCTGTGTCTGTCTCTCTCTGTGTCTGTCTCTGTCTGTCTGTCTCTCTCTCTCTCTCTCTCTCTCTCTCTCCTCTCTCCACTTTCATCATGTCTTATCATTCTTTTCTGTGTTTTAATGTCCTGGCTCTGCAGATCCGTCACTGGCTCACTGGCTCACTGGGTTAAGACCCATCCTATTCCTGGAAAGCTCTTCATGGCTTCATCACTGCAAGTCTTCTGTGACCAGGCTGTGGTCACAGTTCTAGGTGGACGAGGAAACCCAGCACAGGACCTCATAGGGTGATTTGGGGGCTCAGTGGGACATGACTAGCATATAGCATCTGAGAAGCGTTGTCTTTATCCCATTTCCAAGGGGACCGAGCAATCCAGCTTCTCATTAATTCACACTTCTAACAACTCTGAGCTGTGTGCCTACCTCAGCCTTTCTCCCTATAATTATAAATTCATTATGATTTACAGCACAATTGCCCATGACCTTCTTAAAGCCCTGCTCCCATTCTTATGTTTCCACACTCCCAGTGAGTTTACCACACCCTGAAATCAGGCAGCAGGCAAGGTCATCCACGCCTTCCTGCGCCAGCTCTCGGTGAATTCCTCTTAAAGCCACAGAGCAGCTGCTACTTAGCATGCACACACAGTAGGGATAGCTGACAGATGTCATTTGAAGGTGCATGCAGGGACCTTAGAGTTCACAGCTACGGTGGGAGAGATATCCCACGGCACACTGTTTACAGGTATGAAGAGGAGGCATGGATACCTCGGCCAAGGAGACTCAGGTCCTAAGTTGTAGAATAAGGATCAGCAGCTCACTCTGCCCAGTTCAGAGTTCAGATCCCCTAATAATGCTGCCACCCAACACTCCCATGAAAACCTGCCCTTCCACCAAGTTCTTATGTTCAAACCAGCTGCCACATTCAGGAGGACTGAAGTTAGCTGTGTTCATGGGTTTTATAGCAAAGACCTTAAGGGGTGGAATTCCAAACAGAAACTGCAAGGAGGTCTTTCAGAGTTTTTCTGCAAAGGTGATAGAAATGATCAGATTGGTTCATGAGGAGGAGAAAGAAGGGAGGGTTCCAGTCTATCTGTCAATCATATAGCTCACTGGAGAGGGGGAAATGAGTGACCACAGAAAACACAGGAAGTGATAGAGAGAGGCCCTGCACTGCAGGTCTCTGATCTGGTGTTAGCTGGATGGTGTGAACTGGTCATTCCATTACTATTCACACTGCAGGATGCTCTGAGCAGCTTCTGATCACAGTTCGTGTGTCTATGCCCCACCCATAAAGATGTTGGTTTAATTATCTGAGGTGGGTCCAGACACTTTTCAGAGATGCCCATGAGACTGGGATGCTAAGGGGGTTGATGCTTCCTCCCCTAATAATGCTGCCACCCAGCACTCCCATGAAAACCTGCCCTTCCACCGAGTTGCTATGTTCAAATCCTTTCCTTTCTGCCTACAAAAGACGGTCTATTTGTGACTCTTGTGTCACTCACTGTGACCAGAGAGAAGGAACTCAAAAGGGGAAAGTTCTATCTGACCATGGGGCAAAGGTGACAGAGCATCATGGCAGGGAGTAGGGGATTTCATACCCCAAGGGACAAGAAACAGATAAAAGGAATGCCGGAAGGGCCAGGTACAGCAACCAAGGATGCACCTCATGGGGATCCACTACTTCCAATTATGCCCCAACCCCTAGTTCCTGTCACCTTCATCCTAATGCCAACCTAGGAGGTCAGAGTTCTGACTGCTTCCCAGCCCGGCTGTCAGCCAGACATCCAATGTACAGTGTCTTAGTCACGGGTTCTATTCTTGCATAAACATCATGACCAAATTGGGGAGGAAAGGGTTTATTCAGCCTACACTTCCACATTGCTGTTCATCACCAACGAAAGTCAGGACTGGAACTCAAGCAGGTCAGGAAGCAGGAGCTGATGCAGAGGCCATGGAGGGGTGTTCCTTACTGGCTTGCTTCTCCTGGCTTGCTCAGCTTGCTTTCTTATAGAACCCAAGACTACCAGCCCAGGGATGGCACCACTCACAATGGGATGGACCCTCCCACCCTTGATGTAAGGGTGAAAGTGAGAAAATGCCTTACAGCTGGATCTCATGGAGGCATTTCCTCAAGGGAGGCTCCTTTTTCAGTAATAACTCCAGCTTGTGTCAAGTTGACACACAAAACCAGCCAGTGCAATGGGTCTGTGAGGGACATTTCATGTTGAGTCCACAGCAGATAGTCTGAGATTTATGAAGCTTTCCACATAGGACAGATTGTTTAATGGACAGTATAATTATGCACATATATGCATATGACCCATTCTTAATCTCCTCCCTGTTATTATGCCAGTAGCCAGTCGAGTTATGACTATGTAGCAAGTAATTAAAATACTGGCCACTTGGCCGAATGCTCATTTAGTATTTGTGAGCCACTAAACCATGTGTGGACTTCAGGCAGAACCCTTCAGAATTTAAACACCCTTAATCACCACCTCATCATGATTTTATATCTCATGATTGGGCACCTTCATTTAGGTAGCAGCTGTTGCCTGTTATCAGAAAGCATCCAGTTCAGTGAACAGAGCTGCATAAATCCACCAGCTGCCCAGATCGACCATGCTAGTCCTAGGTGTGAATGCTGTGTACAGAGAAGAAGCACGGGTCTCTGCCACAGAAGCTTGCATGGAGGAGAAACTCTGGAAGGCAGGCTGTTGTTCTGCGTCTCCAGCTTCCTCTTCCAGTCCATCCTGGACTGAGCTAACATCTGTCTGCTGCGTGTTAGTTAGCCTTTAAGGGGATGATCACCACATTGGTAAAGTTGCCCTCCTCCCGACTCAGCTCAGGCATGCTGCCCACTCTGGAATGTGGACAATGAACACCACAGCCTATAGTAATGGAATATGCTCTCTCACATGTCTTCCTAATAAGGCAGTATGTGGGAATTTCATATTACTTAAACTTAGCTCTCTTGGGGAAATTCTGCACACAGTCCATGTCCAGGGCAGCCATCAAGATCTAGGTTCTAGAACCACCCTTTGTGCTAGAGTGCATCCATCATACTGGTGTTGATAAAAATGCACAGGCAGATCCTGTGCTGAGCCTTCTCAGTCCTCCTGGTCACTGTTCTCAAGATAGCAGTGGCCTGTTTCAGTAGGTGGCTACTCCTGAGAAAGAATTCTCCCTTCCCTGGGAAACCTGTGGTCATAGTTAATGGTACAAATGAGATCTCTGATTTCTAGTACTCTACACACTGAGGTTGTGTTGTGCTTGAAATTGAAAAAAAAAACAAAGCACTTTGGTTGAGTAAATTATTGTACTTGCTCAAGCCAGATCCATCAAGCTTCAGATGGCTTTGCCTTCGGTGGGTAAGCATAGAGCTTAGATTCTCTGTGCTCAAATACTCTACAAGAAAAGGAAAGTGACTGGTAATTTCATGGGAAGAGGTGCAGTCCATCAGAGGCCTGCACTGCTGAGGAGTTTACACGCTCAGCTGCCAATCTGCAGACAATGTTGGCCTCTGACAGTCTGTAGTACATGAAGAAATGAGCTGACTTTCATGGAGGGTAGAGATGTGCCATTTGTAAGACCAGAGAACCATGTGGTGTATACATGATGTGCAGACTGGAATATATTAGCAGAGCATGTCCTGGGCAGAGTCAGCACACAGAGCGTTTCTAAGAATGGACTGTGTGAATGCTTATGTCTGAAACAGCATCTGCCTGCAGCACTAAAACTGGCCTCCTCAAGGCCATTGCCCTAACTCTGCGGCATCCAAGGTCCAGGTCCATGTCTATGGCAGCAGGGTTTAGTGCTTTCACAAGGAAGCAGAGTCATGACATCTTGCCTATTGTTGCCCTGCATAACCACAAAGCCCCTTAAGTATCTGCGGGTCCTCTTCTCCCTGCCCCTGGAGCATTCTTCTCCACAGTTTCACCTGCTCCTGATTTGTTGCTAGGTTAAAGGAAATTAGAAGAAAATGTTTTATTTGTTTCTTTGTATTTCTGTGCATGTGTGGTTTGCCTGTACACATGCAGAAGAGAGCATAGGATCCCTGGGGGCTGGAATCATGGGGGCCTATGGCACTCTTGGCTTGCTATATGGATCTCGGAGGTTAAAATCTGGGCTTTATCTCACACCAAGTGTCCCTTAACCATATCTCAAGCTCCTAGGGAATATTTTAGCCCACAATTTATTCATCTGCAAATAGCATTGACCTCACTGGCCATCTCTTGCTTTTTTGCTTGATTCTCCTCAATGGACCTCTCCCTGACGCTTCCCCCTACCTAGTATTGGCAGCATGGTTCTCCCCCACATGCACTCCATACCTCGTGGCCCCTGTGTTTGTCTATTTTAGCAGTTGTGACAAAAGTACACAGAAGATCATGCCATTCCCTGACTCTGGAAGTTGGAGGTAACAGAGTCGTGGACCAATGGATTTGCTTCCCCAAGGACTTCCTTCCCACTTGATGACCCATCACTTCTAATCAGGACACTAGTCAGACTCAACTTGGGACCTATGCTTATGATCTCAGATAATCTTTATTACCTATTTTGGAGTCCTATTGACAAAGAGCCCCATCCAGTTAGGGTTTTAACATAAAATTTGATAGGAGACACCAATAAATTATTCTCTCCACCTTGCTGTAGCAAAAATTTCAGATCTTGTGAAAAGCTTCAAGTCACATGTGTGGTGGCCTTTTCATCATCCACATCTCTGCCTTCTCCTGCAGTGTCACCTACAACCCTGCCTACACACACACACACACACACACACACACACATACACACACACACACACACATGCACACACACACACACACACACACACACAGAAAGCCTTATATTTAATATGGCTTAATCAGCTCAATGGCTGGGTCACTCTCAAACCTCCACGTTGCTAATGCCTCCCTTCAGACACTCCTGAGTTATTACTTTCTAAAATCTATATTCCATCCTTGCTACCCTAGACCCAATGGAGGGGGGCCCTGGGGCCACTCTTCCCCTGCTCTTACATGATTGGTACTCTGTCTTCTGTAGCTCTCAAGTTTGCATCTTATCCCTTTCCTGGCGTGACTCATTCATGCAGATAAACATATATTCACATATATACATGAACATAATTAAATAGATAGCCATGAATGATGGCACATGCCTTTAATCCAAGCACTAGAAGAAAGAGGTAGGTGTATCTCTGTGAGTGTAAGGCCAACCTACTCCACTTAGTGAGTTCCAGACCAGCTAGGGTTATACAGCAATACTGTCTTAAACAAATCTTCAGAATCATGTGTGTGTCTGTGTGTGTGTGTGTGTGTGCATATGTGCATTTGTGTGTGTGATGTGTGCATGTGTGTTCATAACATGTCACAATATGTGTGTAGAAGTCAGAGCAGAGCTCTGTGGAGTCTATTCTCGCCTTCTGCCTTTTGCCATGGCTTCCAAGGATTGAACTCTTGACCTCAGGCTTGCAACCCTCTCCTGAGCCCTAAATCCTCACACTGGTCACTGTACTTTGCCTTATCAATCCCATGCTCCCCTCCCCCATTACTCCTGCCTATCTCTTGCTTCCCTTTCTCCTTCCATGTTGCCTTCCCTTCTGATATCATTGGAATGTGGTCCAGTACCCTCTCTTGACCTTCCTTCCTTAAGGTCACCTTTTCCCTGCTCATGGCCCCATTTCTATGTCCTGTTTTACAAACACATGTGAGCATATCTACATGCTCTTATACAAATTTCTGTGTGAGAAAGAACACTGTATTTCTCTGCATTTAGATATTTGGGTAATGGGGTCATTTCCAGGCCCATCTGTTTTTCTGGCAGGACATGATTTCACTCTTCTTTATGGCTGAAAAAAATTTTCACTGTGTGTGTGAAACACATTTTCTTTATCCATTCATCTGTTGATAGACAGCTGGCATGGTTCTGTTTCTTAACTCTTGCTGATAGAAAATCAATAAAGATGAATGTGCATCTTTGTGGTATGCTGACTTGGAGTCCTTCAGACATATACCTTCAGGAGTGATCTAACACAGTCATGGCAGGTGGATTTTCACTTCTGAGCACCCACCACACTGACTTCCATGACAGAGCTGGTTACACCCCCATAGTAATGTAAGATTTATAGTCATATCCACATATATTTGATCCATGGATATAGAATCCACTTGTCATGTTGACCTCATAGTACTCAACACCAACAGCTTCCTGCCAAGTCACTCTCATGTGGAATAATGTCCCCAGCCATTCTCCATCCCAGTGAGACACAACTGTGGTCCTGATGCAGGCTCCTAGGAGAGCATTCTCTTCTCCCTGTCCCTCCTTCCCCTCATTGAGCTAACCTGTAGGTGCCTATAGCAGAAGATACTGACTTAACTGGCAATTTGGCGAAATATTAAACAAAAAACAAAAATAATCAGATACTCAAATACTCTTGTTTACATTTGTAAACAAGAAATCTTTGACTGGTGGATGAATGGATTTCTGTGGAACCAGTGTAGAATGTAAGATGCTGACTACAGCTGTGGTATTTTAGGAGACAACTTTTAACACCTCAGGGAAATATACAAAATTACTCTGTTAAATAGCTACTTCTTATTAAAATATAATGAATATTACAAACACAGGTGATTTTTTGTCATTTCAAAAATTCTTAAAGATGAGACTTGATGTCAAGTGTGACCTGCATTGCCATGTTCTGTGAAGTTCTTTCCTTGGGGAGGAACAGAGTTAGGAAGTGGTTGGCTCTGCTCTGGGACTTCTGGTGAGCTAAGAGGGACTGACCTCCCCAAGAACACATGTAGACCCATGAACTGCAAGGTGAAGATAGAAGACTATAAACAGACCAGAAAATGGAAAGCGGGCAGTGTTAGTATGGTGTAACAAGAAATGCATGCTAACATTGTACACCCGATTCTCCAAGCTCTTCTCAAGCTCTGAAGTCTCTGAGTGACAGACACATATTTAGCTCTAATGCCTGCTCATGGTCAGGGGGATGCTTGGTGGTCTTTGCTGGGGGGCTGGCCATTAGAAAGACCAAGTCACAATTAGAAGTTGGGAGCTTCATCCTATCCCATTCTCAGGGAGGGTAGAGGAATAGGGATTGGTCTATAAATAGTCATAGCTACAAAGAAGAAGCTTCTATAGAAGTCCTAGGAAAAGGTGATTGTTGGTAAGAGTGTGAAGGGGTTAATCCTTTCCAGTCCACGGAACCAGAGCCTGCATGGATAGGAAGGATACAATCTGAAACAGGGGATAGAGAGCCTACCTGCCACAAGGAGTTTAATTTGGACCCTGACACTTCTAGAAAACGGGTTGTGGACACACCAAGATCCCTTAAGAGACCTGAAATCTATTGGGAAGAGGCAGGAGACCAAGGCTGCTGGCTCTACAGCGGAGATGCCCAAGGCCAACACGGCCCTGAGTAGCTGCAGTGTGGACTCCACAGGACAGCATCTTACAGCTTGTTTTTCCTACTGGGACTCACATTTGTTCAACATGTGATCTGATGGGTAAGAGAAGGCCAGGTCTGGCAATTACAGAGGAACACAATTTACCTCCATGTAAGAAAGCAATTTCATGCACTCTGTGCAGGATGCCTTGGGAGACAGTGAACATGCTGTGGAAATTAACCAAAGTCCCTGAACCTCAGGTTGCTCTTGGGTAATAAAAGGGATTTACACCCTCGGTACTGTGAGTGTGAATCTGAGGCCTGTAGTTGTGAGCTACAACTATAGCTATTACAGTTGATTGTTTTTGTGCATCAATGAATTGATCTATCTTTAAAATCCCTCCTGATACCACCATCAAGTCATTTGTACCACAAGGACTGTGTAGGAGCTTCAGTTCTGGCTGGGATGAAAGTTCTCCACACTTTCAGCAAATCTGAGTCTCCGTGGCAGAAGCTTCCCCTTGTGAATAAAGATTTCAGAGGACTGGGTGAGGAGTAGGCAGGACTTCTGGGTCAGGTCTCAAACATAGATTATTCCAGTCTACCAGCAACAGATTTAGGCAGAGACCCACATCCGGGGGCTCCGCCTGCCTTTCTCCTGCCCTTTCCCCGAGGCTGCACAGCATAGCTCCTTCATCATTCTATTAAAGCCCTTTATGGAGGAATTATTTACTCAGCACCACCTGCTATGGAGAGTGCAGTGTGAGCTATAGGCTTTGCAGTGTGCTGGTGTAACTTGGTGACAGCCCCATTGGATCCTTGGGCTTTGACTTTCTCACCAGTTACCTGGAGAGAGTAGCAATAGACAAACTTGTGGTGAAGATCAGGACTCAGAAGATGCTGATTATATGGTGGTTTGCCTAGTATCAAACTGTCAAAGGTTTCCTGAGATTGTGTCATGCTTATTACAACCCATAAATGTTCAAAGGAAGATGGGGCAGAAGAACCATTATCATGAAATTTTAACCTGGTTTAAGAACCTCAGGTCATAAACTTTCAGAGCACGTATCAGTATGACATTTTCATATCAAATTGGATTTATTTCAAAATTCAAGTGGACTTGTGGTGGTTTGAATATGCTTGTCCCAGGGAGTGGCAGCATTAGGAGGTGTGGCCTTGCTGGAGGAAGTGTGTCACAGTGGGGGTTGGGCTTCGAGGCCCTCCTCCTCGCTGCCTGAAGAGTCAGTCTTCTCCTGTTTGCCTTTGAAACAAGATGTAGACCTCTCAGCTCCTCCACACCATGCCTACCTGCATGCTGCCATGTTCCAGCCTTGATGATAATGGACTGAACCTCTGAACCTGTAAGCCAGTCCCAATTAAATGTTGTCCTTTATAACAGAGCTGCCTTGGCCATGGTGTCTGTCCACAGCAGTAAAAGCCTAAGACAGACCTCAAACCATATGCATGAAAAAGACACGGTGCTTTGAGTTTTTTTAAAAGTTTGTTTATGGTATTATATTTTTATTGTAAAGATACTTCAAGAATACATTATGGATATTGAATTTACTAAATAAATTATTGAAATATATTAAATAATCATAAATGTAGCTAATTTAATATGCTTATATTAACCTTTAAAATGTAGCATCCATGTGCTGGTGACTTGACTCAAAGAGTAAATGTGAAAAAAGAGACTCCACACAGGCCATGGTACATGCACACACACACACACACACACACACACACACACACACACACACACGCACATGCACACAGAGATGAGTAAATAAATATAATAAAATGAGAAATAGACTAAATGTGATAAGTAGATTTTCTGAGACGTCATTCCTTGCTTATTAAATTAATGATTTTAAAAGAACCCAAGATTTTATCTGATCCTGTGTCATTGTAATTAAAATGAGTCATTTTACTTGAATTGCCAAAGGGATCTCTAAGTGAATCACCAGCTTTTATAATCTTTTTCAATTATCACGTCATAAGAATTCAATTAACTCTCATTGTCAGAAATTACCTATGCTGAATTCGGGGGAAAAAAATCACCCGTTTTCTTGTTTTCATACTAAGTGCCCTTTCTTATCAATAGAACAATGTACACAGAATCTGTGCGATATGAAAGCGACAGACCTAATAGCATCGAAGAACTTACTCACAAAAGCTGGTGCCTTGCAGACACTGCTACGGCCAGCAGTTCCGTTTCCTGGGGGAGAAGGCAGAGGCCAGAGAGGCTCAGTGAGGCTAGGGCTGTGCAGGTACTGCTCAAGTCGTGATTCTTCATCCAACGTTTGCAATGGATTTCTCATTTCTGGCAAATATGATAATGATGATGATGGTGTCTGTGTGTGTGTGTGTGTGTGTGTGTGTGTGTGTGTGTGTGGTTGGTCTAGCAATCCATGTAAGAATCAGCTGACAAAGAATGTCTGATTTTCTCCAAGTATTGATTAAAAGTCCAGTGCCTACCACCAGCTCCTCTCTGATGTCCCCAGGTGAAGGTCAGCCTCAGCGTCCTGAAATGCGGATGTGATACAAAGCCAATGGAACGCACCTGTCCAGGCTCCTGTGCAACCCCACCCCCTGTGGGACCTCTTGGGGATGGAGAGGTTGGCAGTGGGAGCAGCCATCCTGAGGGGTTTTCCTCAGCTTTTCCCTTATCTGATTTCTTTTGCAAGTCAAGCCCATCTCCGTTTCCTTCAGTCAGCTTTCTCCTCCAGGACTCAGTAGGCCACAGGTGGACAGCTGACTCTGTGTCAAGGTCCCTCCTGTTTCATCCAAGTCTGCTCAGTGGAGAACCGCTCTCCCTGGTTGTAGTCTCAACTAAATTCTGGTCTTCCTCATCCCTTTGGTTTAAAGTCCTAAATTAGTGACTACTACAGAACTTGAGAAGGTAGCCATGGACCCAAAGCTCGAAGCTCTGTTCTTTATGTGGGCAATGCTTACTCTGAGCAGGTCTGAGCTGGAATGAGCTGGATTCCACTTGATGGACAATAGTTATCTAGTGCACATGACCTCTTTTCTGTTTCCTTCTTCCCTCTGCTGTGCTCCCTACATGTCAGCATCAAGTAGATACTTTCTATCACACTCAGAAACTGCCGCCTACTCCACGGTGTGAGTCCATCTCCTAGTCCACGGTGTGAGCCCACCTCCTAGTCCATGATGTGAGCCCACTTCCTAGTCTACGGTGTGCTTACCTCTTCTGGCATTTTACATTCCCCTGTCTCTCATC
This sequence comes from Uromys caudimaculatus, assembly GCA_028551405.1. Taxonomy (NCBI): domain Eukaryota; kingdom Metazoa; phylum Chordata; class Mammalia; order Rodentia; family Muridae; genus Uromys; species Uromys caudimaculatus. The sequence continues at coordinate 4,642,506 of CM052719.1, forward strand.
TCTCTATCTTTCTGCTTCCCTGATGTTGTCTCCATCCTTTAATTCCAGAGGAATGTGAATATGACTTATCTGATTTCTCTCATCTCCCTCTCTAATTCCTTAATCTCCCAGACGGCTGAGTCTCTTGACAGTCAGCTGTAGTCCGGCCTGCACTTTCCCATGTATTATAGGCTTCATAGCTGCTAAGTCTCTTTGATCCAATAAAAGCCTAAACTATTATCTTTTCTTAGTTGGAGGATTACCCACCTTCTGCTGTACATGGAATGTCTAGATACATTTTTATTACAAATTATTTTCTCATAAACCATGGTAGGTATTATGATCTAGACATAGTTTGCTGACTTGGCAGTTCAAGTTGTGTTCTAGAAGGGGAACAAAACTTCCTGTAAGGTTAAGGTTGGGTGCTACCTAAAAGCATAGGCAGACACCTGCCATCATGGCTAGCAACATCGACATGGTTCCAATAATCATTAAAGAATTGAACTTGTTAGATTAAGTGGATGATAACGGATTTTCTGTTGAGGAAACATGAGGTAGAATTTAACAAATGGGTCAGAAATAGGAGATAATTAGCGAACATTTCGATTTGTGACACTTGGCCTTATATTTGTGATTTTAATGAGTTTTTCTGCATAGTGGGATACCCCTACATATCACCTCATGGGTGGTGGTAAACCCCTATATATCACCACCATCTAGTGGCCAAATACAGGCGACGTGAACCCAGAAAAAGGGAAATCCAGGGCACAGGACAGCCTCAGCAAACTCACAGCTGGGTTTGTAAATTTGGATTTAGAAGTCATTTAAAGAGCAGTGTCACAGTGGCTAGCTCTCTAGTCTAGTGTGTCGGAAGCCCACACAGTTTAGTCCCCAAGATGCATGGATGGTCGGAAAGGAGAGGGAGGGAGGCATGGAGGGAGGGAGGGAGGGAGGGAGGGAGAGAAGGGGAAGGGAGAAGGGGAGAGCAAACAAGATACTTCAGTACAGATGTTGATCGATTTGCTGAAGGCAGAATACTGCTTTTTTATACTCTTTTTATCTTAATTTCATGTATGTGTTTGCACGTATGTGGATTTGTACACATGAGTGTGTTGGGGTTGCCTACAAATGCCAGAAGAAGGCATTGGGTCCCATGGAGCTGGAGTTACAAGCAGTTGTGATGTGGGTGCAAGGAATTGAACTCCGGTCTTCAGAAGAGCAGCAATCACTCTGAAGCACTGAGCCAGACCTCCGGCCCCATTTGTTTCCTGAAGTTTGTGTCACCTTACTACTTTCTACCAGCACAGACACCAGTGTGGCTTATGCAGCAGCTTCTTACTAATAGAGAAGTCTTATGCTTGTGATATAGCACACTTCTAAAAGAAAACCTTAGAATTATTTTTGTGTTTTAGAAAAAAATGTTTAACACATAAAAACATATTCCATACCGCCTTGAAAAGTCATCTATCTTGGAAGGGCAGTGGGAGATGGGTTCTCCAATTAAAATCTATTTTTTTTAAAAAAAATCTCTATGATAAAACTAAGCATCCGAATGAGTCCGCAGTCAGCTTCCTGTCAGTTGAATGCTAGTTCTTGCTGTGGCCCTAGGATTTGGCCTGCTTTAACATAGTGATGTATTCAGTGATTGTAAACAAAGTCTCTAGCTTCTCTTGCACTTGTAACCATGAGAGCAGAGCAAGCCTCTCAGATGCACCTTTAGGTTTGCAAGACTCCAGCATTATCCCCTCTCTACACGTTTTCATGTGAACAGAATAGATGCTGGCATAAATTACTTTCATGAAAGCTTCTCATAATTCCTTTGATTATGCTTTATAGAAAGGGTCATTCTGTAAGCCGTCTGCCAAAATTTGCCTACTGAATTCTAGTTTTTCATTACATTTATTTATTTGTGTGTGAGGTCCCAATGAACAAACTCAGGTTGTCAGACTTGGCTACAATTTCCTCCTTTAACCATTGAAGCAACTCTCATGATTGACTTGTGTGTGTGTGTGTGTGTGTTTGTGTGTGTATTTGTGTGTGTGTATATTTGGATGTGTGTGTGTGTATTTGGGTGTGTGTGTGTGTCTGGGTGTGTGTGTGTGTATTTGGGTGTGTGTGTGTGTATTTGGGTGTGTGTGTGTGTCTGGGTGTGTGTGTGTGTATTTGGGTGTGTGTGTGTGTCTGGGTGTGTGTGTGTGTATTTGGGTGTGTGTGTGTGTGTCTGGGTGTGTGTGTGTGTATTTGGGTGTGTGTGTGTGTCTGGGTGTGTGTATTTGGGTGTGTGTGTGTGTCTGGGTGTGTGTGTGTGTAT
>CM052719.1:4651866-4695602 GCA_028551405.1 Uromys caudimaculatus
TGAGGCTGAGGTATGTGTGTGTGTGCAGGGGTGAGGCTGAGGTATGTGTGTGTGGTGCAGGACTGAGGCTGAGGTATGTGTGTGTGTGCAGGGGTGAGGCTGAGGTATGTGTGTGTGGTGCAGGACTGAGGCTGAGGTATGTGTGTGTGTGCAGGGGTGAGGCTGAGGTATATGTGTGTGGTGCAGGACTGAGACTGAGGTATGTGTGTGTGGTGCAGGGGTGAGGCTGAGGTATGTGTGTGTGGTGCAGGGGTGAAGCTGAGGTATGCACAAGTGCGGTGTAGAACCCAAGACTCCAGCTTGTGTCAAGTTGACACACAAAACCAGCCAATACAGTGAGGTATGTGTGTGATGCAGGGGTGAGGGTGAGGTAGGTGTGTGTGGTGCAGGGGTGAGGTGTGCATATGTGTCGTGCACAGGTGTGCTCAGGCAGGCTGTGGCTACCTGTCACTGACGTTAACAGAAGAAGCAGGGCATGAGGCATGACATTTAATGTGCGGTCCAATTTCTAACCACATCCTAAGGTGCTATAGTTACGGTTTTATGATATTCCTGGGGGTCTGAGAAACCGTGTGCTCCCATGTGGTCCTCAGAAAAGCACAGTACAGGTGCCAAGTCCTTATTGATTAATTAGGTCCCTCTCTGAAGGAAAGATGTCATAAATTACCTACAATCAAGGGAACTGCAGTGACCCTGGAGGGAGAATTAGATTCACCATTAGACAGTCATCATACAGGAGCCAAAGGCAGGGACCAGAGACTCAAAGAAGTGAAAACCCTTTAACCAAGAGAACTTTGCTTTTCTTCTAACTCAGCTTGCTGGATGTTTTCACTGATTCTTTCTCGGTGTTTGCCCTTCCATTAACTGGTTTTCTTCCTAGTTTCCAAACCCTGGATGGGAAATCATTTTCTTCTCATTTATGCAATCTTATTCCCACCAGTACTATTTAACTGTATCTCAGGTTACACTTTAAAAGACTGAAGCCCAGAGAAGTCAGAGACACATTAAGTACCACTGCTGGCATCTTGGGGTGTTCCTCTTGATTTCTGGCTTGTCTTTAGGCATTAGTAATGACTTCAGTATCGACATGTTTATTCCCTGCCTGCTTGACTTTACAAAGACTTTATGTTTATGGGTATGGGGGTCGAGTATGGTGTATGAGAGGGTGTGATGGGGATGGCAGGGTGTGAGTATGGCTTTTTAATGAAAGCAAATCACGCTTTAATAGTTTTGACAAATACGAGGACTACTTTATTTCATTTCCACTATCTCAAGATGGGACTATAAGTTAGTAGTCTATTGATCTATAGGCATAGACTCATTTTCATACATTGCTAGTTGTGGAGTTCTAAAGTTCTACTCTGGTTCAGAGTAAGAGCATTTTATACGTTGTAACCCAGCGGAGAGTCATAAATAGAGAGACAATGAAGTCTGAAATTTGTGTTTACTTCGTGTGCATTCTGGACTTACTGCTGCTGCACTGGGCTCCGAAGAAATACGAGGACCAATGTCTGTCATTATAAAACTGTCACTCCTGTGTGTTCTGGAGTATTTAGAGCCCTGTTGATTTGAGGCCAGGTCTAGTAAGCAGGCCATTCCTAATTCCCACCAGGCAAGCTATACGCCAGCACTATATCATGGAGGATATGGGGACAGGCAAGTTCGATAATGAACTTGTAAGATAACTTTTCATCATATAAAAGTTTGGCCATTTAAGCTTTAACACAATTATTATCACTTGACCTAGTATTGGCTGATTCTTCTTGTAGATGGTAAACATTCTTAGGAACTCATATAAATAAAATGTATGAGGTGCCCTTGCTGGGAATGCAGAGAGTCACTAAGAACCTGCTCTCCACGGAATCAACAGAACACTAGCAAAAGAGAAAAGCAAACTATTCTGGAGCCTTGAATGTCACCAATAAGCTTGAGATAACCCACTTTTTAACATGGGTGAATCTCAACCACGGCAGTACATGCTGTTCACAGCTGCCAGTCACACCCCCAGGTCTCATGCTCTTCCACTGGCCACGTGGCAGCCTTTAAAACCACCACCCTTACCATTCGATGGCTGTGAAAACGGGCTGTCCTGCAGACATTGAGGGAGGATTTCCAAGAAGGCTGGTCCCTAGATGACTGCCATCTTTACCTGTCTGCAAGTTTCCTGGAAACCCAAGCTCATAAGAATGATTTACTTTTATTTTACTTAATTTAGAAAAAAACACTACAAATCTTTTCCTGGGGGCATCTGCAGGAAGGAACCAGCAGTGATGTTCAGCAACTCACTTGCCTGAAGCTGTGGTGACAGCTGTCTCAGAGAGCGGATGAAAACTGTGAATGGTGGGGGAGTCGGATGGAAGGCACCTGCTCAGGGATGGTGTATTCCTTAGGATGTTGAGGGCTAGACACATATACCAGGCTGAGGATGGGTTCCTAAAATTCTCAAGAAACTAATGCTTTCCAAAGTCAGTGCAGACTAGGGAAGATGGTAGCCATTTACAGTACACCAAAGAAATGCCCTAGGCGAAGTTCCTCTGAAAATGCTGAGGAGCTGTCCAGGCTTCTAAGGAAACATTTCAGTCCACAAGCTGGTACTGATATGGAGAGCAGAGACTTCAGCGGCTGCGCATGACCAAGGATATAGATATTAAGGGTTTCAAAAGTAGTGAAATAAACAAATAGGATCATAGGCAGGGAGGCTGGCTGTCCTGGAAGGAAAGTGGTCATGATTTCAAAGGTCTCCCATTTTACTCGGTGTAATGTCAAGACTTCAACGAATACTCTGAGAAATGCAAAGAAACAAGGACATTTGGCCCACAAAGAAAAATAAATAAATCTAAAAAGTAGATCTATTTCTGGGCAATCCTAGACAGTCTTTTTTTCCGAGAGAGACTTTGAATGAATTATTACTTAATGTTTCTATAACTAAAGGAAACTTTTTTCTAAATGAATATAGGAAGTTATGGAGGAGAATCACAATCAGATAGTAACTGTAAAAAAAAAATGAAAGAGAAATTATGTTATTTTAATCTCAAAAAAGGGCAAGAAAATCCAAAAAGAAGCCAAATATAAATCCTATATTGAAAAGGACAGAATGTGAAATCATACATACAGCAGAAGGAACCAGTGGTAAAGTTAGCAACCAGGGGAAAGTGTAGCTCAGAGGGGAATGTGTGAACACACAGATAAGAAGGCAAAGGAGCAGGAAGAGGGCTATTAGAGGCCAGAGAAGAAGCCAGGTGGGTATGATGGAGGATGCTAACTTACACACTGAAGAAGTACAGGCTCCACATGGGACACCGTGAAGCACAGCAGTGCTTATGGCCACACTACACAGGGAAGCCACTTCTAAGCACTCATAGCCATGATACACAGAGTGGACACATCCAGGGTTACACAGCCACAATGCACAAAGGGGCCATATCCAGGAGCCATGATGCACAAAGGAGACACATCTAGGGACAGCATAGCCGTGGCCCACAGAAGGGCAGCATCTAAGCACAGCAGAGCCATAATATAGAGAGGATCTGCATCTAGGGATAGCTTAGCCACAATATACAGAGCCACCTCTAGGCACACATAGCCACAATGAACAAAGAACCAACACTGACAAGTCTTATGATCAAATGAGGCGTTTACCCAGTTCAAGGACCCCATAGGATCATCAGCTGACTTCATACTGTGAATCCAGAGGTCAGAAGACTGTGAGAGACAGATGCTAAAGCTGACAGAAGGACTGTCAAGAAGGCTTTTGTTTGTTTGCTTGCTTGCTTTAGAAAGCTGTCTTTCTCAGACATAGGAGCAATTAAGGCATTCTTGACAACCTAAAATTAAGAAAATTGTGGTGAACAGATATTCTGGATTGACATGAAAGATGTGACTGCTGAGTTTACAGGACAAGCTCATCAAAGCCAAGTGTTTATGGAAGACAGTCTAATGTGTGCTTTATTGCTTTAAATTGATCTTAACCTATCTAGAGATATATACAAAAGAAGAAAATATGTCCATAGTGAACAAGCACGTATGCATAAGGGTCCTTTGCTAAGTCTAAAGGCCTGAAGTTAGGGGAGACAGGGATGCAGGAATATCCAGCATTTGTTCATTGCTGAAGCTTGGTCAATAATAATTAATGTAAATTAGGTTGCAATGCATTAAAATATTAATTATAATTCTAATGAATAATTCATCTGAATGCCTGTGAGTTGAGATGGCAATATTAAAGACCTATTTACACAAAGGAAGAAAGGGTATATGCACCTGTCTGTAATCCAAGCACTCCGAGAGGCTGACGGAAGGTCGTGGGTTTGCAGTCAGTGTGGGCTACCTAGGGAAGAAATGCTCTCTCATAAAACAAAACAACAAAACACCAACAGAAAAGCAAAAACCAAAGAGAAGGTGCAACAGAGGCTTAGGGGCAAGAAACATTGTATAATCCACACAGCAAACAAGTAGCAAATGTCAGATGTGAGTCCCGCTCTCTCAGGAATTGCCTTGATGAACATAATCTAACACTCAAGGGGCAGAAATCGGAAGAATATATAGATAACCGAGCAGCTGTGTCCGGTCTGTAAGGAACCTATTTAGACACAAATAAGTTCAATATGAAAGATTCACATAGATACATCAAAGGACGCAAGAAAAGCTGGAGTGGATTGCCAGGTGCTAGTGATGTGGACTTCATTTAAAAAGTGAAACAGATATCCCCAAACTTCAGATCCTGGCTAGCAGCAGCCAGCCATTAGCTACATAACCTGCTCCCAGTTACACAGTAACTCAATCTGAAAGTTCTGCCTGTTTAAAATGCTAAAAGTTACCTTGCCAGAGCTAAATAAAAACACAGCACAGAAAGGGGATTATCCCATCTTGAAGACAAGGAAATCATATTATATCTACACCCACATGAAGATCCAAGACAGTTGAGGCCAAACTGACTGGAAAGGAAGAAGCTTGCGGCATGGTGTGATGTCAGTCGTATTGTAGTAATGAGCGGGACAATTGCACAAAAGTCAGATGCAGAAGACTTAGCCACTCAGGCAGCTATGTGCAAGACGCTGCCTCCCACCACACACTTGAAAGAGTTTATGAATGCAGGCCATGCGACCGGTTGCAGAGGGAGCATTTGGATACATCAGAAAGACAACTTTGCTCCCTACCCCCCAGTTGGTGGAATTAGAGACCTTTAACAGGGATTGTGAAGGAATTCTAGGAAATTTGCAAGGACATAAAATTAGCTTCTATGACTCAGATTATGCCCTTTCCCTAATTCCTCTGTTGGGCTCCTGACCCCATGTCTTTTACTTTTCTGTTGCTGCGATGAAAGACTATGACCAAGGAACCTTATAAAAGAAATAATCTAATCTGTCTTATAGTATCAGAGGGTTAGACTTCATGGTGGCAGAGGCACAGAACTCCTGAGAGCAGATGTTTTGATCCACAACCATGAGGCAGAGAGGATGACAGAGTGGAAATGTAGGAGACTTTTGAAATCTCCAGGCTGCTCCCATTGACACGCCTCCTCCAGCAAGACCACACCTTCCAGTTGTTCAGTAACAGTCCACCAACTGGGGACCAGGTAGTCAACTAGATGAACCTTTGAAGGTCATTTTCATTCAAGCCATCACACCATATGCACTTCAGAGTGTGACAAATTCTCAATGTATATCCTTTTCTGGGGTGGTAAATTAAAGTGAGGAGATTGGGGGGGTGCCGGAAGAAGAACACAAGGAGAGCAGCTCCCTGAGATGCTGTCTTCTTGTTCCCAGGTGTTGTGAGGAGGAACTGCAGGAAGGCATGGGATGGTTATCTCAACAGGACCAATGGGGTAAGGGGAACACACAAAAGCCCTACAAAATACCGCAGCCAGCATCTAGTTCAGGACTTCCAAACTTAGGCTCTTCCGTCCTGAATCGGTTGAGTTATAACTTTCTTTCTTTGCGTCCTGGTCTTCAGAATTTCCTGGATATTCAATATGGTGTCTGTATTAGGGAATGATATCGGTGACCCATCAGATAGCCACCGGCACCCCTGTCACCAGCACACTGACCCCTCACCGATGTCTCCTGGCACACCAGCACCCCTGTAACACACCCACTCTTCACCAATGTCCCTGGCACACCAACCAGCACCCTGTTTCACACCCATCCCATCCAACATCCCTGTCACTGTGGTGCATTTTCACAACGGTTAGACTGTATGAAGTCATCAGTACAGGTCCACAGCTGTAAATGCTTACAGCAGAAAAGCATAAGAATACACAATTACCAGAACTTCCCACATTTGAGAATGAAAGCCAGTGAAGCAACAGGCAATGCTCATGAAAGGTATACACTCTGGGGTAGAAACAAGAGAAATGTTGAGAAGAGCAACATTTTGAATTTTTTTTTTTTTTAAAAATGGTTTTATGAATGGTCAACAAATATTAGCTAAATTAGCTAAATTGACCAAAATTTTTTAAAAAGGAAAATATTCAGACTACAAAAATCAGGAATGAAGGATGGTGAGTTTTAGTTACAGGCTAGCTAAAAGAATAAAGTGTGCTAAAATCTATTATAAAGTTGTGCACCAAAAGCTTAGCTGACCACATGAGATTGAAAAGCCCTTAAGTGGCACAAGTCATTGAGATCAAAGTCATCACCCAGTGCAGACTGGGAGGCAAAGGCAGGCTTCCAGGAGTGAAGAGGCTGAGTTACTATCTTCCCACAGTGGAGCTCAGCACAGGCTGCTTCCCAGAGGAACCTTGCAGTGACTAAAGAGAGGCTAACAAAGCTGAAGATGTTTCCAGAAATGGGAACACAGGAAACAAGACAACATGATGCATGAGGCTGGTATCCCCTGAGGTGAAACCCAGAGCCATGATGTACAAGAGGATAGGCTGATGGGACTGTGCTCTTGGTCAGGCTCTGGGACCCCCCCACATGGATGCCAAGAACCTATCCTATAACCAAGTGGGTTTCACACCGTGCTACAAGGCCATTACTATGTATGAACAGCCACTGAGTGAAAGACAGCATATCCTTAATATAAGCACAAGTGACACAATCACACCTCTCAGCAGATCCATTAAAAACACAAGGTCTTTCCCTAGTAAGTGTACTCAACAAGCAGGGGTTGTGGGCATTCAACTTCTCCCACAGAGCAGCTACACAAACCCAGCTGGCATTGCCCTACATGGGGGCAGGCCAAAGCCCGAGTTCCTCCTGTAACTCTGACTCCACTGTGTCTGCTTCTGTTCTACACTGTGCCAGAGCCCTTGTCAGGACAGTGGTAAGAAAATGCTCATTTTAGGACAAGAACACCAGTGCCACACAGCTCTGAGTGCCGTAAGCAGTGCTGAGCAGGAGCTTTACATCGTGTGCATAGTGTGTCCAATAAAACAGAAACACTAGCTCTCTCTGGGTTATAAAATATCTTGGCGTCATTGTTTCAACTCTGCACTGAACATTTTAGGGATTCATTCCCTTTATCATTTTAATACTTTGTTACTTTATATACTTACTTAGATGTTTGTCTGTGCACATACTTACACATCAGAGAACAACTGTATGGAGTCAGTTCTTCCACTGGGGATCAAACTCTGGTCATCATACCGGTGGCAAGTGACTCCACCTAGAGCTATCTTGACAATTTCCTCTATACTTTTTAATCACTTAGAGATAATGCCTCATTATATAGATAGGCCAGTATTTCAGACACCCAGCTTTTCTTTATTTTTTTTTAATTTATTTTCAACATTATTCTGTTTTCTGTGTGTTCATAATTTCACCCAAATTCCCTTAATTGGTAAAATGATTCTGGGGAAATAGTTAATTCTAAAGTGTTTGGAAACAAACAGTGAAGTCTCTCTAGTTTATTATACACAGCTATTATAGGCAGTGTTAGTTGCTGTCCTCTGGAGTCTCCTCTGAAAATTTCTGAGTGTGCAAGAGTCCACAGGGCTAGACAGTGGATCTTCCTGATAACACCAGAGTTCAAGTCCATACTCCACCAACTAGCAGCTTTGTGCCGTAAGTGCCTGGATCTCTGCACTTATAGCATGGGGAGAATATTATAATACAGTCTCTTAACACCATGGAGACAGCATCTTATCATACTCATGCCCAACTTTGCATAGAAATAAGATGGTAAATATAAGAGTTCCCCTAAAAGTTCATAAGTTTGCTTACTTGTATGCTCCCCCTAACCCAGCATAGTTTATCTTGACCCGTTGTCCAGAGTTCCCAGACTATGACCCATGATATGTTTGAGGTGAAGTATTGTCAAAGGGTTACTAAAGGCAGTAACTTAACTTCATTGTTTAAAGCAGGTATGCTCACAAGCAAACCTGATGCAGGAATGGGTCCTAGGTTGTCTGAAAGTTCAAAGAAGGGTGTGTGTCACCCAAGACAAGCGGAGTCCCAGGTGGCTAAGCTATCCTCTACACTTGCCTGTCTTGGTCAGTTCGCTCAGAATGGCAGCAGCTGGCAATTAGTTTACAGACCTGCCTCCTCTGAGAAGGTTCCTCAGCAAACTGAACCTTGGATTTGAAAGCAAATCCTGGACCAAAGAAAGAAAATCATCATGAAGCAAAAGTCACTTGTTAATAAATAGAAAGGGCTTGTTCTAGGAACTATGTGTAGGAGGTTTTTGGGGAATAGCCCTGGAGTAGACAGGCTATATCTTCAAAAAGTAAGAGCAGGTACGGTTCCTGGTTCCTCAGACAGCAGGCCTGCAACTGGTTTTTGTAGTGAGAATAATTTGGACATAAGGTGCTTTGACCAGAGAAAGGCTAGATGGTGGGCACTCTAGGCCTCTTTCATAGGTCCTCTCTATGGTTCCTGGCTGTTCCCATCTGGCTCACAGCATACACTAGCAGACAAGGTGGCTTTCAGTGACTGGAGCCTGTACAGGAGCTGACAGGCTGTTGAGATTGCATGTCCTCTTGGAGTCACTCAGAGTGAGGGAGACAGCAAGAGAATAGATACCTAGAGGCACGGATACTGTGGTGAGTAGAGAGAACAACACCTCCAGTTCAGATTTCAGGTCACAGAGAAGAAATTCAGTAGAAGGGCAACATACCTCAGTGACTGAATCTGAGCAACACTGAACAGCGCTGTGTCACAGTTTAGTGTAAGAGAGGCTCTTGCTGGACCTGTTAGCTCATGGCTATAATTCCTGTCCTGGGGTGGCTGAGGCATGAGATTGTGAAACTCCTGGCCTACTGGGCTACATAGAATCACTGACCCAAAGATATGGCTACAAAAACAACAAACCCTAAACAACAACAAGGGCAGCTGCTACTTTGTTCTCTTTTTGTGGCAAGTGCCTCAATGATGTTTTTGTAACCATGGATATGCTAGTGAGGGTGGAGACAAGTGGAATGCCTCAGAACCTAAGGACATTTCTAGGAGGCTTGTCCCATCAGGGTGCTGTAAGCAGCAGGGCCTGTAGCAGATCTCAGAGCCTCGTGACATTGCATGTGCTAATGAATTCACCTTGCTATCAAATGGACACACAGGTCGTTTTCCAGCTGTTGGTTTGCTCTGATAATTGGTATATATTTTGATCTATGTGACTTTATGGCTTTGTCCCATAATGGTCTGTGACAGCAAAAGAATCATGGGCAAGGGTTAATGGCACAAATGGAGGCTTAATGTGCAAAATGTAAACTTTCATTGCTTTAAGCCAATAGGTCATCGCAAAATGCAAAACAATGTCCTCATGAGGCTAGAGAGTGGGTCCTTTTTATTTATATGTGTTTTTTTGTTATGTGAAGGACATATAAACTCACTCAATTCTACTCTCTCATCAGTTCCTATGGCTGTAGTGGGTAATCAAACATCCTTGTCAGGTAATAGGTTTGAGCACAAGGAGAAACATGTGTGATCACATGTGCGTAGTGTGGGATCTGACAGTGACTTGCCCTCACCCTGTGGCCCCTACAGATATTGTCCAAACTGCTGCTAAAATATAGCCACTTTGGGCTCAGTGTGGAACACGCTTTCAACTCTCTTTTCTCTCTTCTCTTGCAGTGCTTCAACTCTTGAAGGAGGGGGCGGACCCACACACTCTCATTTCCTCAGGAGGGTCTTTACTCCACCTGGTAAGAACTGACACTTGAAAGGGCCCTGTGGTCACCCCTGGAGACAGTGAGTAAATTAAGGACTCAAAAGTCAGTCTCAGAATGAGCATCTAACAATGACCAGAAAACAAAAGCGGCACATTTCAGATGACACTGTAGCTACAAAGCTCCTGAGTTTGATGTCCTGAGGGTGGGGAAGTCACTGGATCCTAGCTCACCTGGGGAGGAGTGGGGGAACAAGAGTGTCAAGTCTCAGCTCACCCGGCTGCTTCTACCCACTGGACCTTTTACCTAGGCCTTCCACACACCATCCTTGCTTCTGAATAGACCTTGGCTGTCACAGTTCTTCATATGTTCTCACCAAGTGATGCTCTGAGCACTCAGGGCGCAGTGAATGAGCACAAATGAAAGACTATAGTTTGGATACGTGCTGCCCTGGCTAATGCAGATGGAGTTACTTTAGACCCAGTCAATAGAATACAAAGATTCAACAAGAGTACAGAAAGGAAGGGAAAGGCTGTGTTGAGAGACTTCTCCACAGGCTCAGGTGGTCATTGGGATGCTGTTGTGGCTGCATCGGTTGTTTGAGTCTGGGAGACATACAGAGAAACGCAGTGTTGGGTGAAGGAGGGGTTGCTCACCGCTACACTCTCCTTTAGCAGAGATCACTGAGTAAATAAAAACAAAGGAACAATTGCAGGTTGCTAGAGAGAAAAAATTACAGGGTTTCTGAATGCCTTTGGTGTTGAGAAAGGCAATTTAGCCATCAGGATGCCAAGTGTGAGCAGCTATGTGGGGAGCCCAGCCTTGGGGCATCCCACATTGGATTGCCTGATGCTCCACAGACCTGGTCCTAATTGCATACTGTTACACTGTTGTCTTGACAGGAGGCAGCACAGTGCACGTACGTGGGCTGAGAGAAAGAGCTATGTAGAGACTGTTGGGCTTGCCCAGAGTTGCATTTATCCAACTCCAATATTACTCATCGAGCACCATACTCAAGGTGCTGATTTCTTCAAGACATTTCTCTTAGATGTTCTAGAAAAATTATTTATAAGGGATTAAATGTCCCAGTAAGGCTAAGGTTGATATAGATTCCATAGAAAGGTTAATATTTTGGGTTACATGTCTTTAAGATTTTAATACATCTTTTAAAAACACATTCGTCTCAGTCTCTCTGCCTACCAGTTCTTAAAACCATTCCTATAGCAAACAAGTGGTAGGTGTCAAATACTGGATGATAACCTTAGAAACAGTGGCAAAGGCAACCATCTGTGCCCTCCCCAGGGAGCTTGTCTCATGATGACAACTTAGAAGGACCCTCAGAATTAAATCTTTGTGAGAATTATGGAGTGGAGAGTGGGATTAGGGAAGCCTTGATAAAATGTTGTGGGTTTGTGACATTGGGTTTAGGTCATGAACTAAGAGAAGGATTGCCAGCACTCACATAACGGAGAGTGGTTTTCAAACGTCCTCAATGCTGTGTGTAGCATTCTTACACCACAGTCAAGCTGAAGTGAAATTCCATGGAAATTAGACATAGCCTTTTACCGATGGATTCTAGCTTTACTACAAAGATAAGGAATCCAGGTCAAGATGGCTATGAAAATATCCAAGACACACTGGAATACAGAAACGTAGGGTAGAGAACAGAGTGCATTATATAATGAGGTAGATGGTGGAGAGGAAGTAGGAGGGAGATATATACATAAATAATGAGCTAGATAATAGATACAGATGAAAGATGCTGGATGAACTGACAGACACCAGGGAGAGCTAAAAATAGAGAGGCAGTGATAGATAAAATTATAGATGGTACATAGATATAGGAGAGATTTAGTAATAGCGGACAAATACATAGGTTAAAAATAGATAATAGATGATATACAGTGTTTAAAGAGATGATAGATACATGATATATGATTGATAGAGAATAGATACCCAGATGGTGAGATAAAAGATAATAGACGGGCAGGTGGCTGATATATGGATGATAGATTGATAGTGAATAGATGATATAGAGATGGGGGACCACTTAGAAAGAAGCCTAAAAATGAACACATGGTTCCTGAAGAACCAACAGTAAACTCAGAACTTATCTAGGCGTCTTCGTGGCCTCATGGGGCAATAATTTTCCCTACACTAGCGAAGTATACATGAGAGATCGTGGTTTTAGGCTAAGTTCTCTTAGGTAAGAGGCAGGGAAGGAAGGCTAAAAAGAAAACAAGAGACCCAGCAGTGGACAAGTTAAGGAGCTTGGCGACTCTGGGCTGGTGCTAGGATCAGGTGACTGCCCCTTAATACCAACAGAGAAGGAGAGAGGAGGGAGGGGACACATGCATGTGTTAGAGACACACTAGGATTGTTGCTTCGTGCGTTGCATACTGTAAGGTAAGAGGGTTTCAGTGTGGAAGGGCACTGGCCTTGAATAGGACACCAGCCCTGGTCTTTGGAATGCTTAGTCTTTGAACAAGAGACACTACATTTTATATTACGTGAAGTCCAAGGGGTGAGTTGTTCTTGAGAGTTGGACATAGAGTCTGGAAACATGACACCAGGTGGTAGGGCAGAAATGTGGGTCCCATCCCTGCTGAGCACGGGGCGGGGGGGGGTGTCGCATCTTGTTCGTTTTCTTGGTGAGGTAAAGTGTCATCACAAACTGACTGCCGTGATGATGATCAGCACGGATTGGGGGGCGCGGTGAAAGCTTGAGGGAAATTCTTTCTAGGGAGCATGAGCCTTGCTAAGCAGTGATAATACTGTGAGAAAGCTGCTACCGGGATGTTCAGCCCTCATAATCTTTCCAGACAAGTGTGATTAAAGGTATTTATTGCTGTCAACTTATTATTCATAATCCTTAGAAGTGTGAATCACAAGTACATCACCAGGGAGGGGGGGGTCGCTTTCAGCTTTGCATCTAATTAACTTTCTTATTCTCCTTGAAAGACTGTGAAATTACAAAACCCAAGTAAGTTTGGGCTGTAAATGTGAATTCTCGTACTCCAAGTCAGGGATGTCTTTGTGTGCAGTGTGTACTTGTGTGTGCTGTGTGTGTGCTGTGTATGTGCATGCTGGTGGCAGGAGTACATACATCGAGTGTGTATCTGTGGACTCCTGTGGTCCATGTCATGGATGTCTTTGTGTTTGTGTGTGGATGTGTGAAGTGTGTGTGGGGAGGTGCATGCATGAGAGTCTGAGGTATATTCCTGCCTCTGTCATGTGTCTTCTATCACACTCCAGCTGATCGCCATGAGACAGAGTCTCTCACTAAACTGGACTCTCACTGAACTGGCCAGCAATCTCTCAGGATCCACCAATCTCTTCCCTTCTCTCCGCCTTCCCTCACCTCCTGGGGGTTACAGGCATGCAAAGTCATCATACAGCCAGGGTTTCTTGCAGACAATTATTCAGTCTTGCAACCTCCGCCTTTAAATTATGGTGTTCATCCGATTGCTGGTGTGCTGAGGGTGAAATCTGGCATTTGAATTTTGTCTATAGCTCCTATTTAATACCCCCCCACACACACACATACACACCACACACAGACACACACAGACACACACTTTTTCGGTCTTCTTGGATTGTTTCATGTGATTCAGGTTTACGTTCTTGTGTGTTGTCCACGGAATTTAACTCAGTGTGTATGTTTCAATATCCCTAGGGCATGACTAATTTATTCTAGTAGCTTCTAACACTATTCTATTCCCTTACATGTAACTTCAAAACAATGTATTACATTTTCCAAACTATACTGTTTGAATGTATGTCTATATGTGTCTATCTATATACTTACCTGCTTACCATCATCATCTCCCTCTGTATTCAAGTTGGCCTCAACCTGAATACTCTCCTGCCTCGGGAATCATAGCTGCTCCTTACTATGGCTGCCTACAGTGTTTCCAGGCTCCTGATTTGTGAGTCCTAGGCACTGCCCCTCTTCCAGTGCTGTGACATTAGTCACTCACTCCTCATCCTATGGATTCTATCCATGCTGTCATGATGCTTGCCTAATAATCTGCAGTGGATTCTAGACATGGGATATTTTGTCTGTTAAGTACTAGATTATTTTTTGTAGCTTTAAATAATACTCAATACTTTGGGGGGAAGCATAAGTTAATTAGAAACTTTTGATCCTGTTGGGCCTGGAAGTTAATACTCATTTGGTAGGAATAAGACATCACTGAATTGAAACTTAGTGGCCCCTCCACTGAAGACATACAGGCATCCAATCTGAACAAGGGAAGAGGGGCCAGCATTTCCTGTGTGTGCTATGGTGCTTATCACCACAGGATTCTCTGTCCCTGGCATGGGCGCCTCCTGGGCACCATGGTCATCATCATACAACTGTAGGCATCACGGGCTGATTTTGGAAATTCTTCCCCCCACAGCATTATCTCTCTACCATTATGTGTCATGGACTCTGTATATTTTGATAGTAAATCCTAGTCATACTGAACCTTCCTCCCATGTTGTTACTAAAGTCTCTCAACGTAATGCTAGGGTTTATGTAGTCTGTTTCCTGGTGTGCACACGCATGTGTGTATGTATGTGTGTATGTGTATGTGTGTATGTGTGTGTGTGTGTGTGTGTGTGTGTGTGTGTGTGTGAGAGAGAGAGAGAGAGAGAGAGAGAGAGAGAGAGAGAGAGAGAGAGAGAGAGAGACTTGAGGCCAACAGTGAGCATCCCTGGACCTGCAGTTGCTGGTGGCTGTGAATAGGCCAACATGGATTCTGGGAACTGAACTCAGGTGCAGTGCAGGGACAGTAGGAACAGTATTCGCTCTTAAGTGTAGAACGATACCCGAGTCCTTCCTTCTGAGTTCTGGAGGTCATTGACTGCCACCTCTGTGGAGACTTACTGTAGCAGACGGGGATGCTGATGACTGTCATTCCACAGCAGGCTCCTCCAGGGCTGTATTCCTCACTGTCTATGCAGTAAATGGGGGCAGGAGATGAACTGTCATGGTGGGAATATTGAGTGATTTAGTAAGAAAAGCTGTTCTAAGTGTATAATGTAAAACCCACATAAAGCGTATCTATCATGGAGAAGCAATGTTGTATGTCTGTTAATAGACCTAATACACTATGTTTTGAATCAGAAGCATAATATATGCAAATGAATATTTTAGAAAACTCACTGTAGATGGCCCAAGAATCTAATCAAGGTATGCTTTAACTTTTAAAATATCTGCCCCTATTTTCTTTCTCATCCCCAATACCTGTAGCCAGATTTCCCCATCAGTCTGATATCTGCCCCTTTCCCTTAGTCTCACTGAGGACAGAGAACACAGTTTAGGCTTCATCTGTCACATTCTGACTGTCAATGATGTTTGCATCTTTATTATAGCTTGTGTTTCTTTTCTGTATTTCTTTCAGTGTGCTCGCTATGACAATGTCTTCATCGCAGAAGTCCTCATTGACCGGGGTGTCAATGTCAACCACCAGGACGAGGACTTTTGGGCTCCAATGCACATTGCCTGTGCCTGTGACAACCCTGACATTGTCCTGTTGCTTATATTAGTAAGTACTTAGTCCAGTTGACCTAGCACTTGAAGACTCAGTGACGGATATGTGTTTAACAATATCTCTCAATGTATCACTACTTTTGGGAAAAGCATGTGTCTACATCATTATTCATGCTCCCAAGAATGCAAATACTTAGAAACTAAAGTTGTCAATCACAGATCTGCTAAAATAACTCACATTCATGTCATGACAAGCTTTAGAGTTGCATGTCTTGGTACACATCAGTGTTAATAGAATGACCACGTTTGTTCTTGAGAATGCACGTGCAGGCAGCTGCATTGAAGTTTTAAAAGACATGTCTTCCAAGGGGAGCATGAACTTGGGAAGGAACAGAGAAGACACATCAGGAAGTGGAAATGATGCAGATCCAGTACTTGTGCATGAAATACTCAAAGTTGAATAATAATAACAACCACCTCTCTTCCTGTGCTTGAATACGAATCACTAGGTAGGACTTTCTAAGCTCAGACAGAGTTCTGAAACTTGGTCCCACTGACAGCCAGCATCTCACCCCTCTAGTCCAGAATGCCAAAACTTCTAAAGAAGGTGCAGGGCAAAAGGCAGGCTTCTTTATGTGGTCTCCATGGAAGGCAGGTCCAGACCACTGTGTAGCTATGACATTGCAGAATTAATGTTGCAGACCTTGGCAAAAATGACAACTCTGAGCTTATACATGACTCCATCATGGTCTCAAAAGACTCACTGTGTGGACCTTTGTGCAGATCCCCAGACTTTGACAAGAAACTGTGATCATGAGAAGTATTTCCTTCAGAGCTCCACTAAGGACTGGAAGCAGCGCACCCCAAGGCACACACCAAAACAGAATGTTGCATATTCATAAGCCGAGACTAGAGTAAATCTGGACACGAAAGCGGATGCCTGAGGTTTCATAGTTAGGATGAGCGACATGGTGGCAGATTCTTTAGGTCTCTCTGAGGCTCTATGAATGAGGAAATCAATGTGAAGTTTGTGTACTCTGAAGTTAAACTCCCTCTTCCAAGGAAAATCGATAACTAGTGACATCCATCCCAGTCCTCAGAATAAATGTTTAGAAGAGTGACTCTGTAAAGAAGCATCGAGTCTTCTTAACTCAGGATCAATGCCACATGCCATTGCCAGATGTGGTGCTGGCTTCTGTGTGGAGAGTTCTCCATAGCAGTCATCTGCCTTCAGTTCATCCCCCACCTCTTTGAACGTGACCTTGTTTATCCTGAAATTATCAACATGTTGCCTTCATTCTTCAACCCTCATTGTGAGTATGGACTTGTTTAAATTATGGCTTATTTCTCCACACTCTCAAGAGAAACAATAAATAATTTTGGCTTTCCATTTAAGAAGTTAAAGAAAGATGAGCAATTTAAGCCCAAATCAAGTAGAGGAGAGTTGACTGAATCCGAGCAAGGGGTATAGGTTTGCAAGTCTGAGTTTCCATTATTAGGAGGGAGGCAGGCTTTTGAAAGGATACAGAGGAGAATGAAAGAGACCCTTCCCAATGGCCTAGGCTGGGACCATTTGAGGAACAATCAAAGGTAGTCGTAATAGATTATAATGTAAGACAGGCAGCAATAAATATTTCTGTGCTTGTGCTTAATAACAATAAATGGGAGAGTGTTGGCCGCTCTGGTTGGCAGCATGAACCTGGAAAAGCAGGCCTAACAGTGAAGTGGACTAAAGTCTCGTGCAATAGCCAGCTTTATTCAGGGCATCATTTCTACTCTGAGGGTTAAGAAGAATTGCATGTGTAAGGCGTTCGATCACAAAGACAAGCCACATGTGGCAAAAACGTGTTGTTTCATAGGGGCACGCGAATCACAGCAACTCAGTAAACTCATTCCTATCCAGTACACCTGGGAAGAGCAAGACCGCATGCTCCAAGAACAACTGCGTGCTTTGGAAGAAGCTGACTTCACAAGACACCTAGCTTGTTTTCTTGGATTTTCTCATAAGCACGCAGAATTCCCCTTGGATGACTCCGTTCTTGGACTGTGTTCCAACGGAGAGAGTGCATAGATCTACTGTGCAGATGAATTGTGAAAGACCCCTGCAGATCGTCTACTCACAAGTAGCTGGAGCCCACCATTTCCCTCAGGCACTGTGGGGTTCCAAGTGGATTCCTTCTGAAGCTGACAGTGTGGAAAGAAAGGAAGGATGGCTAATCATCACAGACCTGACCTGAGCTCCCTCAGACAGGGAGTTAAGGCCCAACTGAACAGGGATGAGATGTGCTTGCTTCAGGTGATCTTAGTGTGACAAGAATGGCAGTCTTTATCCCTGGTGGTCTAACAAGACACACAAACCCAGAAAGACATGAGAAGTTTTCATGTGATTCCCATTCAAGGGTCATTGTATAAAATACATAGTAGTGTGCCTCTCTTTTCCAAGGTTGTAAAAATCAGTGGAAATCTGAGAAACTCTCACAGTTAAATGGAAGCCAAGAGGATTTGACAACTACAGTGTAGGTCCTGTGGCAGCTTTTCGGTAGACTAAAGGCAGGCTGCAAACTAGAGAGGGTCATTGTAACTTAAAAATATTATAATCCATTTTCTGTCATATTCTTTTAAAAAATACTTCCTTTGAAACGAACTATGCCAGGCTTTCCTGTATGAAAGATCACCTCCTAAACTGTGCATCAGGTGCATCTGTCAGGGGACAAATTCATACAAGGCTGTGGTCAATTTCATGATGCAGTTACAAGGACAGGATTATTTAGAGTCTGTGGTAACATTGTAAATGTGAATATTATGGCCATTCTTAACTGCAGAAATGGCCAGGGAGAAACAGCTAAGCCACACTGTCCTTGACCCTTAAAGAGCTTACACAATTAATGCTGATGTGAGGTTGGAGGTTCTCGTTTTAATTTCAAAGAATGTGTGACCTTGAGTCGTGGAGGAAAATTTCTTTGTATGTCAGAAACATTAGGTGTGTGACTAAGTTGCTGTGTAAGACAAGATGGATGTGTGTATGTGAAAGTGTGTATGTGTGTATGTGTGTGTGAGTGTGTGTGTGTGAATGTGTGTTAATGTATGTTTGTGAGTGTGTTAGTGTATGTGTGTTTATCAGTGTATGTGTGTGAGTGTGTGTGTAAGTGTATGTGTGTAAGTGTGTGTATGTGTGTGTGAGTGTATGTATGAGTGTTTGTGAGTATGTGTATGTATGTGTGTATGTGTGTGAGTGTGTGTGTGAGTATATTCTTATGCATGTGTGTGTGTGTGAGTGTGTGTATGTATGTGTATGTGTGTGGGGTGTGTGTTTGTGAATTCATGAATGTGCACATGTGAATCTGTTTCTTTGGAAGATCATAATTTTGTCTTCATTTGAAGCAGTCTTGTGTAGATGTAGTGGTCCATATCTGTAATCCTGACACTCAGAAGGCAGAAGAAAGGACCACAAGGGTAGCCAAGGATGCACAGGGAGACTGTTTAAATAAAAACAAACCAGAAGGGGGGGGGGGCGAGACTGTAGCCTTTTAGAGTTGAAATGAGTTCTGAGCAAAGGCAGTAAGCAGACGGATCATGCTTGATCAAAGCAGTACTGTCCAGTCAGTGGCTGCCAAGGAAGCAACACGGACTCGGGAGTTCACTGCAAGCACTGATTTATAAGAGAATCCTGGAAAATTATGTTTATTTAGGACTGTGAGAAACTTCATGTCCCTTCTGTGAAAATTTACAACTGTGCTTGGAGATTCACTCCGTCAAGGCTGAGGGCTACACTGTGGCTGCATCCTCGGCTCTGCTCGTAGCCTGTGCTCTGTCGTTGCAATGCCTGAGAGTTCAACCTGTTTTCTCTTTTATACTTCCCGGGTTCTGTTGGAATTCTGTAAAGACTCTCTCAGGTCATGTGAAGTGTGTGAGAACCTGAGCCCCTGTGCTCGCCAGCAGCCTCCGAGCTGACCTGCTTTCCTGTGTACTGTACTTATCATTTCTCCACATTTCCAAAGATTTCTGATATTCTTTTCTAAAATATGCATAATTTAACTTTTTTTTGTTTGTTTGTTTGTTTTTGTTTTTCAAGACAGGGTTTCTCTGTGTAGCCCTGGCTGTCCTGGAACTCAATCTGTAGACCAGGCTGGCCTTGAACTCAGAAATCCACCTGCCTCTGCCTCCCGAGTGCTGAGATTAAAGGCGTGCGCCACCACTGCCTGGCGCATAATTTATCTTTTAGATTACAATATAATTATCATTTTCCCCTTCTTTTGCTCCCTCCAACCCTTCCCATGTACCTTTCTCCATACCCTTTCAAATTCATGGCCTTTTCTTCTTTAATTACTTAGTTTTTACTTATACATGCATAAATATATACTACAACCAGATGGGTCTTTTTAGTTTACTTGCATTATGTAATTTCAGGGCTGACCACGTGACATGAGATAACCATCAGAGGGCTCTTCCTTGGGGAGGACCATTTCTTCCATCTCCACATTCCTCAGTTAACTGTGCTTCTTTGTCTAGGGGTGGGGCCCCATGAGATCTCTTCCATCCCAGTTAGCAAGTCTACTGAGGCTATTTGTTCAGGTCTTGTTTGGGCAGCCATATTGTTGAGGTATCATTGGCGAAGTTATTTCTAGAGGATATAATCTCAAGATTCTTTGCCTCGTAAGGCAGTTCCACTCCCTCTTCAGCAACATTCCATGAGCATTAGGTGCAGAGTGTGAGTTGTAGACACCGTTGGGACTATCACCCAGGAGCACTGTTCTCAGCATTTTGACCTGTTGTGTTTCTGTGATGGCCCCCATCTGGGAATCTCTAATATTCTTTATTTATTTATTTTATGTATGTGAGTACACTGTAGTTATCTTCAAACACACCAGAAGAGGGCATTGGATCCCATTAGGGATGGTTGTAAGCAACCATGTGGTAGCTGGGAATTGAACTCAGGACCTCTGGAAGAACAGTTGGTGCTCTTAACCACTGAACCATCTCTACAGCCCCTCTAATATTCTTAATGCTGTTCTTTAAATCATATTTTCTCATATAAGAAAAAGAACTATTTTAAAATACAAAAGCATAAACTCAAACGTAAGCATCATGAAATTTGTAATTTTACATAGTTGTTTAAATCATGGTATTGATTCGTGTAAATATTGGTGACTATTCAGAAGCATTCAAGAGAAAAGAGGGAGAGTTGCCCCAGCCTGCACCTGACGCTTTTAGGGAAAACTAATAATTCTTAAAATATCATTTGTGTCAACAAAGTACAACTGTATTTGATACACACACACACACACACACACACACACACACACACACAGTGTATTTAGTTTCTGAAGTCCTTTTTGTTCGACTATTTTTAATTGCAAGAACTATTTACTTCAGAAGCATTGGATACAGAAAAAAAGGAAAGAAAGAAAGAAAGAAAGAAAGAAAGAAAGAAAGAAAGAAAGAAAGAAAGAAACAAAGAAAGAAAGAAACAAAGAAAGAAAGAAACAAAGAAAGAAAAGACAGACTAACAAAAGAAAATTCATCTACACTTCTACCTGTCCAAAGAAATCTTCCAGTTTTCTTTCCTTGTGTGTGCGTGTTATGTATGTAATATTTTGGATATGCGTGTTATGTATGTAATGTGGATTGTGTATGTGTGTAGTGTACATGTATCTGTTGAAGGTACATGTGTGTCTACGTGTAGGTAAGGGTGTACATGAATATGCGTGTGCGTTCATGAGCGTGCACACATGTGTATGTGGACATGTGTGAATATCCATGTGCTTATGTGGGGCACACCCCTAATATTTGGATTCTTACTATGTTCACATTGCACCGTTTCCATGTAAGTCTGTGCATGGATGTATGTGCACATCTGCACATGTGTGTGTATGGAGGACACACACTCAATGCTTAGATTTATACAGGTGCACATTGTTTATTTCTCTCAGCGTTTCCTGAGTATTTCCCACACTTTAAAACCCTCCAAGTATGAATCCCGTAGTTCTCGGTTTCCATATTTAGCTGCTATAATGTTTCAGGAATAGTTGTTGGCAACTTGGTTTCTACTTCCTCATTCTCACAGATGATTATTACTTCATAATTTAGGAGCTCTGTGTTTCCAGTGAAATCTAGCGTCTTTCCAGCAGGAGCGAAGCAGGCATTGACAAATCTCTGTGGATACTGGAGCCATGTGATTCCGATACCTTTAGGCTTTCAGTTAAAGGGTTCCCCACACCTCCCACTCTGAGGTGTAACTGATCTGTTCCTCTGAGGTGTTCCTAGTATCGCAATCTTGGGAAGAGTTGAGAAAATTACGCATCTAGAATCGTGACTGAGAAAGGCTGTGTACTGCTGTGACAATAATTCATCTGTGCACCTTGAACCCAGTGTGATTCTGATACACTTGAAAGTCCTCATTTAAAGGGGCACACCAGACAAGGTGCCTGCAGTCTGAGTTTGGTCTCCTGGTTGTAACTCAAGGATAGATTTCAAATGATGAAATGTCCACTGGAGTGTCCCCTTGGCGTGGGATTACTGCTCTCATTGGCAGGCACCTTCTGTGTTGGTGACACCGTAGTAGATAAAGAAACATCAAGGAACATAACAAAAGAGAGAGCCTCTGTGGGTGACTTGAAGTGCAATGTGTGTGGCTGCAAGAAGAGATGCAACTGTGAAGTCTTAAGCAGGGAACCTCATTTCCAAGAAGGCAGGGCTCACATGCTAGAGGAATACACCAAGTACATAAGGTCAGAGGAGACCTAGACCAGCAGGGGGCTGAGCCATGGTACCTGATATTCAAGAGGACACGTACAAGCCTTTGTCCAAACCCTTGAGGAGTTGAGAGCATGTAATTCAGAGATGTGATAAATGTTCAGTTGTGGGTCAGGCAAATGAGCCCTGAAGAAGGTTCTAGGTGCAGAGCAGGCGGCAAGAGGGTGAGCACGTATAGGAAGCCATCCTTGGAACCCAGCCTGGAAACCCACAAGGAGTTTTAAGCAAGGGTTATCAGGGTATATAGCTAGGTAGCAGTGCCGAAGAGATTTGCCTGGAGAGGAGGAAGGGAATGATGGGACCCAGGAGATGCTGTTGCCATTACAAGGACACAGAACTGGGAAGGCAGCTCAAGTGATACGGTGCTTGCTGCTCGTGAGGACCTGAGCTCATGCCCAGCCCCCACGTGAAAAGTCAGATGTAGCAGAGTGGTCTTGTAATCCAGAGCTGGGGAGGCAGAGGGCTTGCTAACTCAGCCTGGCCTCCTTTGGCAGGCTCCAGGGGAATATGAGAGACTCTACCTCACAACAAAAGCAACAAGTAGAAAACAGATAACTGAACAATGACAGTCTGAGGTTGTTGTCTGACCTCCAAACAAATTACTGGTGTACACATAAACACACACACACACACACACACACACACACACACACACACACGTATATGCATAGGTATATACATAAACACACACATGTGCATACACACATACAATACCCAAGGAATTACCAAACAATTCAAGGATTCTTATGCCATGTTCTGAAAGAGTGTGTTCCCTAAAAAAAATCACATTAAAACCTACTACTCAAAATAATGGATAATGAGGAATTTGGAGTAATGGTTAGGTCAAGAGGATAGCAGCTCCAGGATTAAGATTACAAATAACTAGGTTCCTGGGAGTTAGCTAGCCTCCTCCAACTTATAAGGACACATCTGTAAGCCTCCCCAGATGTGGTCGCTGCCTGTGCCTTGGTCTTGGAACAGTCTCCAGACAGTGAGATTCAGCTGTTTCCCATTCCCCGTGTAACAGCCCAGGTGAACACACCAGGGCAGAGTCTGTCACTGGTGCAAGCAATTCTCAGTCTTTCATTGCCTCTGAGTCAGTAAAGAGAGGCCAGCCAATGTTTGTTCTCTGCAGGGGCTCCAGGGAGAGGGTGCTCAGTAGAACACACCTCATAACCAATGACTTTCCTGGAAGCAGATGGAGAAGTGAGTCTTTGACTTCCATCCTCAGAGGAACAGACCTGGGCCCCACTCACTCCCAGATATGGAGGGTGGTGCTCTCTACTCTGTTCAAACTCATCTCAGGCTCCTGAGTAGGACACCTACTAATAAATCAAGTTGTGTGGAGTCGGACATTCCTTTACATTGAAGTTCACAGAAACATTCTGTGTGAAAGAATTTTCAGAGAACACGTTACAGTATCAGAACATTGTTACCATGTGTTCGTTGTGTGGAGCTCAGAGATGTGAGACCCAGCTCACTGCATATTCTTCAATTTAGCATGATATACTCTCCTCCTTCAGGAGCTTGACAGCCTTATCCCTTTTCCAATATTATATATATTACAATGCCACATTTGGGTATTTTAATATTAATAGGAATATGGTGCAGGGTAATTTATATGTTAGCTGTTTTATCATGTCCCATGGAGACATGATGAAGCCTGCTCCTTATTAAAGTATTTAATTTGGGAAGCCTGAGCCGGGCCTTGCCAAGTGAAATCCCTGTGGCAGATATCACAGACTATCTCCTCTGAATCAATATAGTGATATCAAAACCTTCAGAAGATTTCTGCTGTCTGGGCTGAACAAGTATGTCTCAGAATTCTGTGTGAAAGTAAGCACAGTGCCTGTGGCCTTTTTGTGGATGTGGGGGAATTTCTACTCCACAGAATACATTTACAGACTCACATGCAGACACCCACATGCAGATACAGACAAACACATACAGACACTCGCACGTGTACACACGCACACACACAGACACACTATTGTATGGTCTGCCTTTCCATATCTTGGATGTCTTGTCTTGATCACACGTCACTTTGTTATTTTAGTGAAATCCTTGGCCAGTCATAACACAACTCAGGAAGAAAGCGATGGCTACTGCATTCAGAAGCTGAAGTGGAAATTTAGGGAACATTGCATAAAAGAATCAGGGTTGGCTGTGTTTGAGAGATGCAAGAAGAGGTCAACTCACAGAGAACATAGGCAAAAGTAGAATATTGTAGTGTTTAGCAGACATGTCTTTATGGTCTTCCATGTCACAACCGAAGACTTTCATAAAGTCTTTGAAAGGTAAGTGGCATGAGTCAGGTAGAAATATACACATTATAAAACACATGGAGGAAGGAAATATATATATTTTTTAGCATGAAAAAGTCAATAAAAGTTAAATGGTATCAAATAAAATAATCATTAAGCATTTCCTGTCGGCCAAGAAGAAGCAGATATATAATAAATCTATAGCTTGAATTTATACCAAAGAGAAGTGAGGAGCCACTGAATAATATAATTACTGTGACTATCCAGTTGGTGACAGAAGTGAAGATAGACTTTCAAGGAAACGTAAGGCAAAGTCAAGTGTCTGTGAGACTGTCTGGTGCAGTTGTCCTCGCACTCAGAGCTATCTATGGGCAGCGGGTGCAGCCTGAGTTGCTGGCTCATCCCATGCTGTTTTTCAGAATCTGCCAGCATAGTCTTGTAGCTACCTCCTTGTTTCTGCAGCATTCCTATGGGCTGCTGTATCCATGGTGAGACTCCGCCGACCTTCTGTGATAACATAAGCAGTGCCACAGAGGAGGATGTCAGGGCTAAGACTAAGACCAGGCTAAGACTGCCCCACTAACACCTTTACAGACCATGCCTGGAGCTCATTGCCAACTCAGACCTGCCTAGAATGTGTAGACAAGGTGGCTTCTATCTTACCCTAATGGCTCCCAGCATGCAAATACATCCCAGGGCTAAGCCACTGATAGAGTACAAAAGGCTATCCCAACACACTGGACCATAAAATGTAGTTCAAAGCTGATGCAGCAAGGATGCTGGTGAAAGTGTAAAGGGCGCTTGATTGATAGAGTATTTTCTCTGATCATCTGAGCAGAGATTAATACAGGGAAAATAAATTATAGTCAAATACTAGAGAGCTTCATTCAGGGAAGAGGTACAGAGTCAGCAGGACTGAAAGTCTCCATAGCTCCACAGACACAGTAGGGCCATCCCTGAGAGCAGGACAGTCTCCTTTCAAGGTGAGAACATGCGTGACTTTAGTTCCATCATTCCAGATGTTCACACCAGGAAGATGTCAGATGGGAGACGGTGAGGACTGGTTACCTCTTGGTTCCCTTGTATTTGTCTGCAGCACGTTACTGACTCCCCATTCTTGTAGTTGCTCCCTTCCTGGTACTAACGTCCGATGCCCAGGCGTGTCATTTCGTAACTAAACTGCTGTGATAAAGCATAAGTGTCTTTAATTTCACCTTTTATTGTTAAAACATCTATGCATCCTCATCTGAGAACAGCAGCTGGATGGGCCCAGAATGAGCGCGAGGTGAGTTCAGAATTTGGAGCTGGGTAGTAGGAGTTATTTAAGTTGTTACAGAGTAAGGTGCGGTTCCAGGGCCAGCCAGGGTAACTTAACAAAGCCTGTCACATATGAAGATTTAAATAAAGGTGGTTGATTATAGTTGGTAAAGCATTTACCTAACTGCGAAAGGCCATGGGTTCAGCCCTAACATTAAAAAATAAAATAAAAATAAATAAGATGTAACATTCTTTATTGAAACTGCTACACATTGAACACTGTGCTCATTTCAGAGTCCAACCTAAACTGGGAAATAAGGTTTCTGCACCTACTATGGGTCATCCTGTGTGGTTTATCTATTAGTATTTAGTGTACTATAGTATTTCTACAAATGATTTGCGTGCTGTCCAATATCAGAGCTTTTGACTGTGACAGGAACTCTGAAGCCAAAACACAGATCTTGCTCCTGGGCTAGGCAGGCAGCTCTTGGCCACAGAGTGCAGGAAGACATCCGAGATATGACCTGCCCTGTAGGCCACATACAATCCGGGAGGCATCACGGAATAAAAAGACAGTGGTCTCTGGATGACAGCCGTGGGAGTGAGGGACACAGAAGTGAAGAGTTTTAAACACGACATCACAGTCTTATCTATGGCCTTCACCTTGCTTTCAAGGGGGGCAGGCTTTAAGAACATTTCCATGTCCAGATTTAAGAGAAATGGGTCAGTGTGTAAAGGAACTTACCATCAAGTCTAATGACCTGAGTTTGATCCCCAAGCCCCCTCGTGATGGACTGAGGAAGCTTAAACTCACCAGTTGTCTTCTGACCTAAACGCACACACAGAGACACACACAGACACACAAACACAGACAGATACACACACACACACACACACACACACACACACACACACACTGTGGCATGCATGTGTGCCACAAAAAGAAATAAATGTTTAATTATACATATCATTCATACATATATGTACTATATGTATATGTATAGACACAGCAGACAATTGTATGTTAAGGCCACGCATTCCTAGTAGGACATGTAACACCCGGTTCCTGGAGACTCTGCCCCTGAGAAGCCCAGGAGCAGCTGGCAATGGAACTCAGAGAAGAGAGAGTCATATTTGCATGCGAAGGCAACAGAAGCCAGCAGGAAATTAGATCAACCCAGGAAATGTGGACCCTAAAAATGGAAAGAGCATTTGAAAAGTAAGCCAATTATAAACTATCTTTGGGGAAGCAGTAGGCTGCAAAGACAGAGAAAAGCAGCCAGGTTTATAAGGGAAACCAACCAGGGCTTGTGCTGTCATGAAGGCGGGGGAGGGAGTGCTGCCTGGAGAATCTCCTGGGCAGTGTGAAGGCTATATTTCTGGGAGTCGTTAGCCAGTCAGACACGCTAGGCAAAAACGGAGAAAATTACAAACCACGCCCATCTCTGCTGCAAAGGTAAAGACCAGACTAATTTGTGGTTTCTTTTCCTTATGTATGTAAACATGATTGACTAGGAGATTAAAAGAGGAATAAGATATTTTTTAAAATCTCTTTGAGCATTTAGTTACTATGCACGCATTTGTGGATGCACATGAGTGTGTTGTGCTGTGCATTTGGAGATCAGAGGACAACTTTGCACAGTGAGTCTTCTTCTTCCACCATGTGGGTTCCAGGGACGTGACTCAGGTGGAAGGCTTGGCAGCAAGTGCCCCGACCCCGTGCCATTACTTTCAGCCAAAGGAAGACATGACCCATAGGTGCTGGCACCTTAAAATACTAGGGAGAAATCATACATTCAGGTCATTAGTGCAGTGCACTGAGAGACAGGAAATGTCAATTTCCCAAACTTTGAGTTTGTTTGTAAATCTGGAAAAGACTATATTTTCTGGAAGCAGGTATGGACGCTTCGGATCAGTCAAACATGCATTTAACAAAGGCTGCTTTCAGACAATAATTAAATGAATGATTAATGAGTTAGGGGTACTGGCTGGTTTCCTGCAAGGCTATGTTCAATAAACATTGACCAAGCACCTACGTGGGTTGCACACAAAGCTGCTCCCGGAGGGCATGCCTGGCTTACTAGGGTGGGCAGCATAGGTGACGTGAGATTGGGCTGTGTTTCCTGTACAGCACGACTCCCCACTGTCCTCCCTCATGACCCTTTCCTTGGCCTTTTCTCAGAAACACGTTCTTAATGGGCTTTCTTGTAAAACTACTTCTTTTAATTGGATAGCCGACCTTTAATTATATTCTGCCTATTAATTGATTCAAATGTCACTCCAGCTAGCTCCCCATTAATGTGTCTAAATTCTTTCTCACCTTTGCATTTAGCAGACACGAGACTGGCTAGGGGCATGCCAGAGGGGCTCTGGGCATTCACCTCAAAGGTAGTTTTACTCCTTATTTATTTTCAAAAGACATGGCCCACTGAAATTTAACGTATTTATTGGAGAAAGGTGGAAATATCCACGCAAACACAAGGGATGACGTTTTAAATGGTAAGTAGTTGTGTCAGGGGGATGACCATCAAGGACTCTGATACTGTTTGTGTGCCAGTGCCCCTGCCCCCAGGATATGTAGGGAAATCATCAATTCTATGTACCTTGTATACATCTTCAGAGATGTAGGCTTCTTGCCCACTTCACAATTAGGAGGATGTTTTGGTTTTGATTATTTGTTTGTTTGAAGTAGATTTATTTCTTTATCTGAGTGTCCTTTCCTCCTCTCCTCCTAGTCCCTTCCCCCATACCTCCTTCTCCCCCCAGACTCTCTTCTCCATCTACTCTCAGAAACGAACAGGCCTCCTCAGGATGTCCATCGAATATCACCATATAGCAAGTTACAATAAAACTAGCCACAAACTCTCATAGGATGGGCAAGGCAACCCAGTAGGGGGGAAAAGGGTCCCAAAAGCAAAGGGAAGAGTCACAGACAGCCCCGCCCCCACTCGTAAGATTCCCAGAAGAACACCAAGCTACACAACCCAACCTTAGCATAACCGCAAATGACCTAGCTCAGACCCCTGTGAGACCTGCTTAGTTGATTCTGTGGGCCGCATTCTTACAGTGTCCCCAACTTGGAGGGAAAGTTCTTATTGTGGATGAGAGAGAGAGAGAGAGAGAGAGAGAGAGAGAGAGAGAAGTCAGAGGCATCTGGAAGAATCCAGAGCAGAGAAAATAGGAAGCTAATAGAACATGGCCAAGGCTCTCTTGGGAGCAGAGAGAAGTGGAGAACACCAGAAAATAGTACATACTTGCAGGATAAAGAGGGCAGGGGAGAAACCTTGCCATTGTATGGAGATCATCAGGTATCTGGGTGCAGGAAACCTAGGAACTGTAGCAGCCTGGGAGCTAGCATATGGAGTAGAAGGGCCAAGGTGCTAGTGTGGACTGTGAGTAGGGGCTGAAGGACCCTAGAGGCCTGGATGGACTTAGATATGTAAGATGTGTATAAGTCAGTGGTGAGCCATACCTCTCTTCTGCCAGAGGCAAGGGAAATGACTCCTTTTGGCAAATGGGATCTTGCTTCACAAGTTCCTGAGGAATGCTGGCTGTTTCCCTAACCACTAGAAGCCCTTCTGTAACCCAGGTTGTGATTTCCAGACATAAGTACTTCTTGAGGCCTAACAGGAGCCTACTCTGTCAGGTTTCTTAAGGGTGAGGGTGTGGCCAGCCTCCAATTAGAGGGTCCTTTCCCTTTCTAGTTCCATCCACCTCGCAGAACTGACTGCTGGCTTCAGCTACAAACATCCTGACTGCAGTCTCCTCCCTCAGAACCTGGGGCTCTGCTCTCTGGGTGAGCTCTGAAATAAGATATCCTAACTCCATTGCTTCAGGTCAGGAGTGAAGGTCAAGAGTGTCCTCACTCAGATAGTCTCTGTACTTCCCCAGCCCTGCAAATTTCCTTCAGAAACATGGTTTTTACTACTAGGCAGTTTTATTATATAAAGCTATACAAAGTTTTACTGATTGTTTTATTATTGTCATATCTCATTGTACATAATTCCTGTCTGCTGTACTGGTTACGGTCCCTATCAATATGGCAGAGTAGCTTCCAAAAGCAACTTAAGGGAGGCACGATTTATTTTGGCTCACGGTATGAAGGGATAGAGTCCATCATCACTGGGAAAGCACAGGGCAGGCTCCAAGGACAGGGTGTTCCTATCTCTTTACAACTCACCTCAAGAGGAAGCAAAGAGGAGACAGGAAGTAAGGACCCCCACACCCGGTAAGGACCCCCCAACCCCTAGTTACTCACTTCCTTCAGTTAAGCTCCATTTTCGAATGGTTCTTCAGTTTTCCCAAACAGCTGGGAACTAAGTATTCAAACACAGGTCTATGAGGGTTGGGGGGGGAGGCATTTTACCCTCCCCCCCCCAAATGCTTCTGTGTTCCACAGATTCCTTTCATTTAACTTTTGTTCTGACAGGAACCCTTCATTTTTAAAGGATAGTCTACAGCCCAATGGAAGCACTCAAACCCATGCAAACAGCTAAGGTGCTTATTAGCATATCAAAAGGATGGATGCTGGCTGCCACTCTTTCTGCTCCATCTGTATCTGGCATGCCCTGCAGCCTTACCCTGAACTCACCAGCTCTCTTCCCTACAGCCATTTTGGCTACATCACTTTCTTGGCATCCTGCTCTCTTGCTCTCCTAAGCTCTTGGCCTTCCTGTTCTTTCTCTTCTTCCCTCTCTCATCTCATGGCCTGCTGGCTCAGCCTGCTGGCGAGGTCCAGTCTGGGATCTCACTGACGCCTCTTCCTCCTGTGCTCCTCTTATGTGTGTGTCTATAGTGAGTGCTCTCTGTGCTTTAGAAGTGACCACGCCCCCTTCCTTTCTCTTTCCCTTTCTGTTCAGACACAAGTGGTTCTCTTCTAACTTTCCTTCCTGTTTACAACATGACTCATCTTCCAGTTTTTATATCTGTCCTCTACTAGATACCTATGCTCACACTGGCCCATACTGAGTTTTCTTTTTTGGTCTGGGATATCAGGTGGAGACTGTCAGTGGTACTTACTTCGAGATGTCCCTGAGTGAGACACCGAGATGCAGATTGATGCAAAAGCAAGAGGTTTACTTTCTGGGGCTCATCAGTATTGATCTTCAATTAGTCCCTCAAGATGACTGACTAGAAGGCGACCCAGATGGCTATTACAAGCAGTTTTTATACTTTTTAGAGGCACAGGTTACATCAGCAAGGTTATAGTTCAAACTTATTGCCTAAGCATATTGACCTTTAAATCTATTGGCTAGCAAGCATGACATGCATTTGAACTCTACCTGGGACTTCCAGAGGGTCAGGTAACTATCAGTCAATACATTCTGAGAATTTTTTTACTCAAGAATGTTCCTATGGGTGGAGAATGGAACTTGGCCTAGCCTTGACCCCAGGTGGGAAGGGGAAGCTGTAAGAAGGGTAAGGGACTGGAAAAAGCCCTTAGGGCCCCTCAGAGACTCTGTCCTCACAGCTCATGGGAACGCCCTCCCTTTGCTACTGTAGCAAACTGTCATTCTGTGAATATTTGGAGATGTCCTTAGGATGACTGGCTGCTGCACACGCTGCTCACACCCAATCCCTTGGAATCCTGAGGATTGTTTTCCTTCTCTTGCATGCTTTACTGTGGTGTGTACCATGGCAATAAGGGCACATGAAAATATTTATGTCTCCCCATAGTAACCATTGACCTAAGGAGGTTTCACAAGGGGAGCTGTAAAACTCTGTTCCAATATAACTCAACTGCTATAAAATTTTTAAATGGCCATAATATGGGCTCTTAATTTTTATTGCCGTAAAAATTTGTAAGTGTTGAATTCTCAAAGCACATTTTAATCACAATAAAAGTTCAGTGCATGGCTCCTTAATGAATAAGGGGGGCCACCCAACTCTATTACAAGCTGTACTATCTGCCAAAAAAATCTAGAATCCAAAGGAAAATTACATGCTCCTAATTTTCTCTCTTCATAAATAATAGCAGCCATGGGCAGTGATTGCTAAGGATGAAAGGTGTGGGCACATGCTGATTTGAGGCCCCAGAGATTACTGTAGAATGAATCAAGGATCAGGGCGTGGCCAGCCCCAGCTCAGAGGGTCCTACTTCCCCAGCCTGCTCACAGCAGTCACCAGACAGAGCTGACTGCTGGCTTTAGTACTGAAGATTCTGATTGTAGCCTCCTCCCTCATAGCCTGGGACTCTTACATCTCTCTGAGCCTAAGTAGGAGATGGTCAGGGAAACGGGAGACTTGGTGGAGGAACCTCAGGTTTCCATTAACTTATTCGACAGTAATTGGGGGAGGTGTGGGGTGCTGGAGAGACTGCTCTGTGGTTCAGAGCACTGACTGCTCTTGCAGAAGAAGCAGATTCAGTTCCCAGCACCCAAGGGGAAGCTCACAGCCATCTGTAGCTCCGGTCCCAGGGAAACTAATGTCCTCATCTGTCCAGAGATATTATGTTTACAGCATAGAAAAGATCTGTCAGCAAAACAAACAAACAAAAAAAAAAACCAAAAAACAAAACAAAGCAACTATGACTGTTCTCATGAAAATGTTTGGGTAGATGTTTGTGAGAGAAGTATAGATGGCAGACCAGTTTCACACGGTTAAAGCCAAGCCCGGTGACGCTCACCTTCAGGACGCCTTAAGTTCCAGCATTCTGTGAGTTGGAGGCCTGCCTGAGCTACACAGTGAGCTCCAGGCTGGTCAGAGTTACAGGATAGACCTTGTGTTCAAAACAAAGAGGAGGAGGAGGAGGAGGAGGAGGAGGAGGAGGAGGAGGAGGAGGAGGAGGAGGAGGAGGAGGAGGAGGGGGAGGAGGAAAGAAACGAAAGGAAAAGAAAGAACAAAAGACGCACAGAGAGAGAGACAGAGACAGAGAAGAGGAATTAGTAGGCACTAGAGAATAATAACCCCCCCACCTTCCACCCGAACGCTATGGCAGAGCAGGGTGTGCAGAGCCAGTGTAGAGGAAAATGAGATATTCCAGGAAGAAAGCTGGAATTCATGTGGCTCAGGGTGACTCTTGTGGGCATCGGGTTTGGGCTAGAAGGTACAGAGGAGTTGGGGGGATGGTAATGTTTGAGGGGCAATGAGAATTTCCGTGTGGCTGGAATGGAGCCAGGGCATTCATGGAGTGAAGTCATGGAATAGTTCACAGAGCAGGCACGCTGAAGTCTGAAGCGGATGCCGTAGGCACCCGAATGGCACTGGATTGCAGATGTGATGTTCACTCCAGGGGTGGGAACCTCTTGTCTGGAGACAGAATAGAGTGCAAGACTATGCCTTATAAGGTTGATGCACCGAATACTTCAGTGTGTGAAAACTAGAGTCTTTAGTGGCTTTTGCGTGGGAGTGCGATGGGCTTCAGTTACTAACGACACAGGAGGGGAGGGTTCACAATGAGCGCTCGGGTTGGAAGTGAGACCATGGAAGTGGAGGCCTGAGCCCTGCTTCTTTTCACAAAGCATGTGTGCCTGCCCAACGTCTGTGTGCTCTAAAAGAAACAGAAAACACTGAAACCCTGCTGTCTAGCTCTGAGTAGAGGGACTGTAAGCTTATTTTATTTTTACTGTGTCTGGTGTTTAATTTGATGACTTAAAAATCAGTTTCCATAACATCCATTGTATTCTTTTTAAAATTATTTATCATTACCTAAGTGAGGAGCCCAGAAGAGGGCAGCAGATCCCTGGAGCTGAAATCACAGGTGGTTGTCAGTCACCCTGCAGGGCTGCTGGGGACCAATCTCTGGTCTTGTGTAACTGCAGCAGCGGTTACATCTTGACCAAGACAAGAGACAAGATGACTGAGACATCTTGACAAGTCCTAAAGTCAAATTTTCAGAGTGACTCATTTTCTAAATTTTCTTCAATGTACTTAGTATCCTAACCTGGATGTTTCTAGGCCGTGAAGACATGAGTCCTTCTGAAAATTCAGTGGAACTTCGTCCCGGAACCTTTCTTGCCTTTCCATTGTGACTTAGACGAAGTTAATGATAATACCTGTTTTGTGATATATCTGGTCCTCTGGTGCTGTGTCAACAATCCTATCACCCCGCTCAGTGACATCTAGATTTTCTCATCTGAAGAGCATTTCAAAGTTTGCACTTTACATTTTGGTCTGTGATTTACTATGAATGAAATTTTGCGAAGAAAGATGTATTTGTTATAACTTTATATAAAAGAAGCTGAGAGACGTCACCCCTAGGAAGAGAGCTTTAAAGGGAGAGGTACCATCAAGATTGTAGGCAGCCATGGTGGGCCCTTGAAGGGAAAGGAATCCTTCAGTTCCAGAGAATAAATCAAGGTTTCTGTCAGTGGTATTTTAAAAGGGGTAAGTGCCATATTAAATGACCTAGGCTGTGTACTAAAAGTCACAAGGCACTGATCTCAGTAAGGTGGAAATTCAAAGTTGTCATTGGTCTGTGCAGCAGGGAGACAGGCATGTAAGGGATAGGAGGAGAAAGCCCCTGACAGCTGCATGCTCAAAGACGTTCTCGGGAAAGACTGCAGGACAGTGGCCTGCTGGAAGGAAGGAGCAGAGGCAAGCCTGTAGTCTGGTTCTTTCTCACACTGATCACGAAGTTCCCCAGCACTAAGTGCTGATAGCACTCTTTCCTGAAGCCTTTATTTCTATTGTGAGGACTCTGTATCTATGCAGCTCTGTCTCTGCCTTCTATTCTCATCTATTGATCTGAGCATTTTTTTTTTTCCAGCAATATCACACATCTCAATTATGTGGCTTGACAATGAGTCTTCTGGTTGGATGAAGTCAGCCTTCTGACATTTTCTCTTCCAATTTTGTGTTGGATATTTAGATTTCTTTCTGACTCTGTAAAACTTTTGTCATCAGTTTGTTGATATCTGCCCAATAATTTTCTAGGGTGTCAATTTGGATTTTATTGATTCTGCAAGGCACGTTTGGAACAACTGTCATCTTGGCATTCCTACCCACTGCCCCAGGCTATTTCCCCAACTGCATTAGAAGGGACTTCTTGGGAGTCTTCCATCTCTTCTTGTCTCGTAAGCAGTTTGTTAGGTCCATGATCTAATTAAGTCTTATCCCAGGGTTCTAATTGTGTCAGTAACTGTTTTATGTTCAGCCCTCATGTTTGCAGAATGGAGAAACAAAGAAAAGTTACTGTCACAAGGTCCTTCCATCCTGAGATCTAGACATTCATGGGGGATGGGAGCAGGCTTCTTTTTGTTTTGGTTTTGGGAACTTCTCTATATAAAAGTTTATTTCATTTGTGAGCACATACTGTTTTCTCTTTCACAGACTGTACATCTCTTATCTCCATTTTATGTCAGATTCCATTAACTAAGGCATCATGTGGAATTTGGGGAAAGACTCATGGGAACATGAGCCTTGTCATATGCCTGACATTACTGTGAAGTTTCTACCCTCTGACCATTTAGTGCAGTGTTAGTTGTCAAGGTGCTCCCTGACAAACGGAAGAAATCATACTTTATGCTACTTACTGGTTTTCCATAAACAGATGCTGGATCATACAAAATGCTTCATTAATAGCCATTGATATAAGCATATGCTTTTTTAGCTTTTCAGACTGTTAGTATGAGATATTGTATTATTGATTTTCAAATGTTGAACCTCTGGTCAAGTTAAGACAAAGATATAAATTATTTTTTAACAATTTTTAAATTTATGTGTGTCTTAGTTGAGGGTTTTACTGCTATGAACAGACACTATAACCAATGCAAGTCTTATAAAGGATGACATTTAATTGGGTCTGGCTTACAGGTTCAGAGGTTCAGTCCATTATCATCAAGGCGGGAACATGGCAGCATGCAGGCAGGCATGGTGCAGGAGGAGCTGAGAGTTCTACATCTTCATCTGAAGGCTGCTAGCAGAATACTAACTTCCAGGCAGTTACAATGAGGGTCTTAAAGCCCAAAGCCACAGTGATACACCTACTCCAACAAGGCCACACTTCCTGATAGTGTCACTCCCTGGCCCAAGCATATACAAACCATCACAATGTATATGTATGTATGCCTACATAAGTTTATATGAACTTTGTGTACACAAGTACATGAGTCAAAACATGCCTGATTCACTCAGGAGCTGGGAGAGGCAAGAAGGTGTCCTTCTTAAAAGCAGAGAAAGCAGAGCCATCCTAACAGTTCAATGAAGCCCTACTTGGTGTGTGATTACTTTTATACACTGTTTGGTCAATTTGCTAGCATTTTATTGAGGATTTGTTACCTGAATTAATGAGTCTGTAGTTCAAAGCCTTCATTCATCTTTCAAATGTGGTAACACTGTCCTGATAAAATGTTTTTGTGTAGATGTTTTCCATCTGCTTCAGCACTCTGAAGGAGCCTTCACAGAATGGACACATTTTCTTCCTGAAGGATTTATAAATTCACCATGAATCAAGCACATCCTCATGATTCAGGTTGTAGAGATTATTAATAGGGTTAGGTGCAACCGATGGCCTGCTTCTTCACGTCTGGGGCAGTCTGTCTGCCAGGGAACTCGCTCATTTCACATTAGTTATAAACTGTGGGTGCATGGCTGTTCATAATGTCCCTCTTTATTCTTCATGTCTGTGGATCTCTAATGGGAACCCTTTGTTTATGACATCAGTTTTTATCTTTTAGGGGCTAGGGAGATGGTCCAGCAGTTCGGAACACTTACCCTTCTTTCAGGGTATCCTGACTGGTTCCCTGCACACACCTCAGTGGCTGACAACCACCTGTAACTTCAGTCCCGGGGAATCAAGCCTCTCTTTTGGATTCCAAGGGGGATTAAATGCATATGATACACATAAACACATATAGGCACATACACATACATGGATGTGTGTTTTAACATACATAAGTTTTTAAAAATAATAATTTGTATTTTTTTCTTCACCTGGCCAGAGCATGACCATTTCTATTGACTTGAGGTCTCTTTCATAAAGACATTAACTTGATCTCAGTCTTGAAGGCTCCAACGTTACAAGCTAATCACCCCAAACTGCCCCAGCTCTTAGTATTACCACTCTGTGGGCTAGATTACAATAGAAGAACTTAGAAATGGGGCATAAACATTTAGTCCATTGTGCTGGGCACAGAACACCATCTTAGTTTCCTGAAATAATAGAGTCTACAAACTGTGGCTTTCAAGAACAAGTATTACTTTCTGACACCTCTAGATGTCTACAGTCAAGGGACTCTCCTTTGCCTCTTCAGCTCCCAAGAGGACCAGGCATGTCCTGTCTCATAATGATATCACTCTAAGCTCTATTCCAGCTTTCCAGCTCTGTGTCCCACCGAGTTTCTGTCTCCATTCAAATGATGCTCTTATTCAAGACACTGGGCATCTTGAAATAATGTCCCACACTACTCCAGGATCACTTCCTCTAAACTAGCACTGTCTGCAACGACCATATTCCCAAATGAGGTACTCAGGTTAGGGTTTCAATGTTCCA
Source organism: Uromys caudimaculatus (assembly GCA_028551405.1). Taxonomy (NCBI): domain Eukaryota; kingdom Metazoa; phylum Chordata; class Mammalia; order Rodentia; family Muridae; genus Uromys; species Uromys caudimaculatus. The sequence continues at coordinate 4,689,093 of CM052719.1, forward strand.
TTCTGGGGTGCATGGTACCAATCTCATAATGGGGTGAAGCATGCCAGCCTTTCCATCTTCAGTAGATTTGTAATTATCTAAAAATGAGAAGTTACCAAAAAATTTAATCACGTAGAAAGAAGTGGCATTTTATCATTATAATTCCATTACATGACTTTTACTAAGCTTTCAATATTAACGTGACAAAGAATTATTACTAAGTAAAACCATGTACAAACAGAGTTGTTGAGATTAAATTGTTACAAAGCACAAGCCAATAAAATGTTTATTGGTCCATATGTCATCTGGCATGAACTAAACAGAATCTCATTTAGAGGAAATGATATACGCGAGTCCCAACTGTGCTGCATCAAGAACAAAATTTAGGACAAATGTGGAATTAAGTGGCTTTCCAGTTTCAATAGAGAGTAAATGTGACCAAGGCCTCTCACAGGATCTGAGCATTCAGTTGCTTAAGAGTCCCTGTCGGTTTCACACCTAGGAAATGCATCGCCTTCACTTCCCTGATGATAAAAAGCAATCATGATGTGCTTCATTTATTTTCTTGAAAGAAATGTCAGGGTTTGCCTTGCAGTTTATGCTGTACAAATAATTTTTTTGTTGGCCTATGGGTTTGGCCCTAGAGTAGAGTCTAAGTTTATAGGTAGATGCCAGGGCTGGATGTCCATGCTGCAAAGAAAAGATATTTTGGAGTTTGTGATGGTCAGTTTCATGGTCAAGTCTAGAATAACCTGAGCAGGGAGTCTCAAGGAAGGAATGTGTCTGTGGGCTAGGTTGCCCTGGGGGGTGTCTGCATGGAGATTCTTTCACTGGGTTTATGGAGGTGGGAAAAGCCATTGGAAACTTCAGTAGTACTATCCTAGGAGCTGGTCCCCGGCCTGAACCAAAAGAGACAGACTTGAGAACACACACACATTTGCTGGTTTCAGACCATGGCTATGATGTGACCTGCAGCTTCAAACTCCTGAGTCCCTTTCTTCCTTAACTTGCTTTAGTCAGAGAATTTTGTTGCAACTAGAAGAGTGAGTAAGACAAACTAAGAGTATCTTAGTCTGGAATGTTCTTCCCGAGAGAGGTGGAGCAGACAAGTGCTCACAGAATAAGGCATGTGACATCTGGTGGTCAGGTGCAGGATGTGAAGTATGAGGCCATCACACACAGCAGCTTACTTGCATGCCTAAATTCACACATACACGTGAACACACAGATATAAACATTCACAAATCTTTATGTCTCAGGCCATGATATTACCTCATATAAACTGCTTCTCCTGCGTGAAGAAAAAGTGTATTTCCCTCCACTCTCACACACACCTGGTTCCTAACCCACACTTTGTCTCTTCATGGACACGATATATTATCTTTTATGTTTAATAACTCACCCATTCCATTTTGTGCTGTCCTGATACTTCTGGGTGTGGGACTATCAAATAGACCATGATTGACTCCCCTACCCCCAGGAGACACACCCTTAAAGAAAACTGACTCTCTCCACTCAAGGAGCCATTGCTGTCAAAAGCTCCTCAGCTATGGGTGGGGCTACGGACCCTTCCATGGGCTGCTGACTGGTTTGATCCTGTGCAGAAACACAGCTGCCTTTACTTGGAGAGCACTGTCATGCCCAGGAGACACTGTTTTCCCCTAGTCCTCCCCTTCTCTGGCCTTTACAATCCTTCTGCCTTCTCTTCCTCAGTGCTCACTGAGTGCTGTGCGTGGGTGTGACATGTCGGTCCTGCCTGTGGCTGAGCGTCCACATTCATTTCTTCTCTGCATTTTGACACTGTCCACATCACAGAGACACTTCTCTGGCGAGGACTGAAAACTACACTAACCCTAATGCAGGACTGTTCTGGCTCTGGCTCTACAGCAGTCACCGGAGCTACCTGGAGACCCCACATTCTTAAAATAAAGGACAAAGTTCAGTTGTTTTAAAATGATATTTAACATTTATGAAATGCATAGCAACTCATAAGAATATTCTTTGTTATTTCAAAAAGTAGATCCAGGTTTCGCTATTCCTGACTTTTCATTTGAAAAATTTATTTTAAGACCTTCAACTCCACGTTCCTTTTTTTCCTCGTTTTTTTTTTGTAGAATCAAATGCACACTCTGACATACTACAAAATCTGTGTCATGTTTGATGTTCTCCTCTTGGTTCTGCACAGAAAGGCTTGCGCTCAGTATCCAGGGAAACCAAGTAACCAACACATCTCCATCTCTCATCTTCATATACATGGCTGAAAGCTGGATCCATCTCTAAGAAGTAAAAACTGAAGAGTGAAACAGAACATTTTCAAGTATCTCATGTACACGCACTGGAAGGTTATATTTAATTCATATGGATATGTTGTCATTTTAAATGCACATCACAGATAGTATTTTTAGTGAACTGAATTTCTTGCTTACTTTCACTCCACAAAACTAAGTTGATTTGCTATTCCTGAGGGTCTCAAACATTTTTAATAGAAGAAGCACAACACAGTGGATTCCTTATGGATTTCCCGTTGCATGTGCTACAGGTTAGACCTTAGGATGGTAATAAGAAATATCTTCTGACATTTCTTTGACATACATTGTATCCAGTTTGTAGCCAACCAGCTCCTTTATTCTGATGAGACCTCCTCTCACTCCTGGGTCAACTGGGTGGGTAATAAAAAAGTCAGTCTTGATCTCACTACTGGATGTGGATGTTTAACTTTAACGCACAAAAGAAACTGAAAGCTGGTGGTGAGATCAGCCCGTGCAGGGAGGGGAGGATGCCTTTGTTTAGACCCAAGTGGAATAATGGGCCAGTCTGACTCTGGACTGTCACAGGCATTTGTAGAACACCAGCAGACCTACCTTCTCACAGCCTGCATATTTCAGTTTAAAAAAGGGGTGGGGGGGAGGTATTTCAAGGCATTTATAATTTTATTTAAATAACAGAAAAGCTTTGCTTTCCAAACTATTGCACACCAACCTACATCCCTAGCTCTGAAAATGCTACAGCATAACAAAATGGTACATCTCAGTGCCCGGGCATCCCAGTGCTGCAGTCCTGTGGCACACAGGCCTCCTCCACAGAAGGGCATGGGGGAGCAATGCTGTTCTTTCCTGGTGAAAATATAGACGTCTCTGCATATGGACAGAATTAGGAAACCTTGGCACCAAGGATAGCTGGCAAAGGAAACTGAGGCACAGGCTGCTTAAAGGAGCATTGCTATGAGACCCAACCCTCATGTTAAAATATTTCAAAGGCCAGCCCTTAGTACTGTGTTGTGAACTCCAGTCATTGAGGTTTTGGTTGACCCTCCCTAGACAGGCGAATGCTGGGTGAACAGTCAACATGTCTGTCACCACAGGCACAGTAGACGTTTAAATCACTTTGTACATCTGTGGCCGGCTATGGCTGGTTTCACGGTTGTTTGTTTCTGTGTGCCTGCTTGTTTGCGGCTCTGCAAGAAAGTTCACGCTGCTCCTTTCTGGAAGGTGTTCAGTAAGATGTGCTAGCCACTTTGCTGGATTTTCCCACGTAAGGACATGGAGCTGTCCTTACACAAACAATCCTGAATCATTCATACTTTTCTAGACACAATCGACATCATCTCTACAATGAGCCTCTTAGCCACTGTCTTAGTTAGGGTTTCCATTGCTGTGAACAGAGACCATGACCAAGGCAACTCTTCTAAGGACAACATTTAATTGGGGCTGGCTTACAGGTTCAGAGGTTCAGTCCATTATCATCAAGGTGGGAACATGGCAGCATGCAGGTAGGCATGGTGCAAGAGGAGCTGAGAGTTCTACATCTTCATCTGAAGGCTGCTAGCAGAATACTCACCTCCAAGCAGCTAGGGCTAGGGTATTAAAGCCCACACCCACAGTGACACACCTACTCCAACAAGGCCAGACTTAATAGTGCCACGCCCTGGCCCAAGCATATACAAACCATCACAGGCACTTTCTTAGTGATTGATGGAGGTGGGGCCAGACTATGATGGGTAGTGCCACCCTGGGCTGGTGATCCTGGGTTCTATAAGAAAGCAGGCTGAGCAAATCATTTGGGGCAAGCCAATAACAGGACCCCTCCATGGCCTCTATATCAGCTCCTCCCTCCTGGGTCCTGTTTGGGCTCCTGTCCTGACTTCCTTCTCTGATGAACAGGAGTGTGAAACATAAGCTAAATCAATCCTTTCCCCCCCAGCTTGCCTTTGGTTGTGGTGTTTCATTATCGCACTGGTAGCCCTAACTAAGATACTGGCTGTGCAAGCTGCCTCATCCTGAAGCCTAGTGTCTAATTTTCTAGGAATGATTAGAATTTTATTTCACGTATCAACCTAGTAGACAGAGAGCAAAGATTCTATAAGACAGTAAACACCCCAAACTCTCTTGGTTTCTTTTTCTTTTGCTGTGATCAAAACAAAAGTGACATAAGGAATATTAGGGATATTATTCCGGCTCACAGAGCAGTGTTACAGCCATCATGGCTGACCCTGGCCCACTTCACTTTCAGTCTTCTTCAGAGTCTAAGAACCCAAATTCCTACCAATAATTTTAACTAGAAATATCGAGTGTGTGTGTGTGTGTGTGTGTGTGTGTGTGTGTGTGTAAACTTGTAGCTAATAAAAGGAATAAACTACCAACTTTGAACAAGAGAACACTGAGAAAGACAGAAATAGATGTGAGGAACAGATCTTCCATCTGGGGAAAAGGGATAGAGGCTCAAACCATGGCCTTGGAGGAATGATGGCCGCCATGACTAATAACACTTGGGTCTCACTGGTGAATACAGAGCCATGTGGACTTCTTGTGACTGGTTTTCAAGAGTAAAAGGAAGACTTCCATTCTGTGGATAAACATCAAGGAACAGGTGTGCATAGCAAGGCCATGAGGGTTTAGTTCTCTGAAGTTCCGAGATCTAGAATAAATTATGATTCTTGCTAGGAAACAGTGTCTTGTGAAATCAAAGCCAAGCAGAGGCTGTCAGCACAGACTTCAAGTCAGAACAACATGAGGACTGCCCAGGTAGATTCCTGCGGAGGACAAAGGCTGATGAAATAGACTGGGGGGAGAACAGGACAAGCTCAGCTTGCTCATTGAGACCTCACCTGTAGACTTGGACACTTGAAGAAGACTGGCACAGCAGCTGGCAGAAGAGAGCGACCTGTATTAGTAGGCAGGTCTCTGCGAGTACTCACTGAATGAGGCCTGTGCTTAGGAAAGAGCATCAGTGGGGGATGGGGAGTGGGGCAGGGGCTGTCATGTCACAAGACTCAGTGGGACATTTTACAACCTGAAGTCTCCACAAATTATTTAATGTATTTGCCTAAAACAAAATATTGTGATTTCCTCCCAAATCCCCCAGCACTGTGTCTGATAAAAACTATTTCTGTTTCTGGGTCAAAAGTGAAAAGAGCATTCTAAATGAACATTTAATCTTAAACATTTAATGTTCACTGTCTTTGTTTGTTTGTTTTTGTTTGTCTTCATACAGGCTGGAGCCAATGTCCTTCTGCAAGATGTGAATGGAAACATCCCATTAGATTATGCTGTCGAAGGGACGGAATCTAGTGCTATCCTGCTGGCCTATTTGGATGAAAACGGTAACCCAGTGCTTCCTTTTATAAACTCTCCGTAAAGCAATGCATTGGTAGAACTGTAAACATGTACCATTCTTAGAAAAATAGATATATTATTTCAGACTGTGCTGTCTCCCTTGAGGGTGTAACACAAGGCAGTTTTCCACCTCGCCTTTCATTTATTGGTGGTTTAACCAATGTTGGCTTTTGCAAACTGGCTGACATCTGCTGAGGAACAGTGAAGGAGCCCCAAACATATGCCGGGGGTCCATAGTTGGTAGGACTGGTTTTGTAATTATGAACTCTCCTCCCTGGAGATAGCAAGACGAGTGAACCATACAATTGGATTTTGAGCTAATGAGAGCAAGGTCACCTTGAGAGTGTCCTCCAGTGCCACGTGATCCCTGTAGGAACTACAAGCCAGCTAGCTAATGGAGGACTGGAGGAGACAGCAAGGGCCGTGTGTGCATCCCAGAATCCACAGTGACAGTTAGAGGCAGAAACACCAGAAGAAGTCTAGGATCAGAGAGAGGGCTGGCCTGAAGAAATGGGGCTGAGCCCTGTGTGTCACTCACCAAGAACATTAATGACATAGCCCCAGCATGAACCAGTGTGTCAGCTCAGCGAGGGGCTGGGAGACACTGCCACACCTGGTGGTAAAGCTTGGAATGGCAAATCCTTCTCCTCCTCCTTTTTGAAGATTAAATGTAAAAAACCACTCTAGTAGTCAAGGCCCTTCAAGGATTTGCTGATCAGAGAAAAGGTTCTGAGTCTTCAGAGCCTCTGGGGGTTGATGGTGCTCCTTTGTCTTCTTTGGAGAAGCACTTAGCTCATTCCCAGCATGCTTTGCTTCCTCCAGCTCATTTGTCTCAAAGGTTTATTTTGAGGATGGCATAGAATAATAATTAGTGTTTAGCAGCCCTGATTTCTTTTTTTTTTTTTTTTTTTTTTTTTTT
>CM052719.1:4696102-4752963 GCA_028551405.1 Uromys caudimaculatus
ACCACCACCACCACCACCACCATCATCATTACCACCACCATCACCACCACCATCATTACCACCACCACCACCACCACCATCATCATTACCACCACCATCACCACCACCATCATTACCACCACCACCACCACCACCATCATTACCACCACCATCACCACCATCATTACCATCATCACCATCACCATCACCATCACCACCACCATCATCACCATCACCACCACCATCACCACCACCACCATCACCACCACCACCACCACCACCATTGTTTTCCTCACCATTACTTAGAAGCAGAAGGAGGAACCATAGCCTCTCTGTTTGCAACCTTATTATTCAAATGGCTAAAGATCATGAACCCTAGAAACCATTCTCAAAATAGAACCAGAAAGTAAATATTTCTCACACTGGATGTATCAGAAGCGTGACCTCAGTAAACGTCTGTGTCTACGAAGCAGTGGTGGGAACACGGGATCCATAGATGAGAAGACGAGTTAGATCAGGATTGTGCTGTTCTAAACTCTGGGGCAGAAGTGGACGCTGATGAAGGCTGTGAGCTGGTGTAAGGATGCATGAGCCAACACTGTCTGTCAAGGAGCTGCTGTCTCTCAGTGTTGGGTGTCTGTCCTGACATGGATATCCCTGACCTGTTCAGAAATTTGTAAGCTGACATAATGTCACACACACAGGAGAGTTCCAGAGTCCTGATAAAGGGTCCCTAGATGCGACGTGCAGCACAACCGTAACGCCGGCCCCGCTAAGTGAGTGGATGGTACTGTGAGCGTCAGGCTTATGGTGTTGGCTTCTCTGCAGAAGTAATTTTGCTTGTCCAGGACACTGAATTGATGAGCAAGTATTTCTGTGAAGAAATCTAAGCAAAAAAACCCCTGATGGCTTAGCATCTTCTTCTAATCTAATTTAAGTACTTGAAGATACTTTTGACTAGTATATGAGGGCAATTTACACCAATGTACTAAGTATATTAGTCTAGAAAGTTAGATTCCTGAGCAGCCTGCCATGTGCAAGCATGTACAAACATGGGGAAATGACCAGTCAAAAATTAATTTTTTATTAATTATTATTAGAAATTGGCAGGCTATAATTATTATTAGAAATAGGATGCGTTCAAAGATGAACAGGTTTCGAGGAGGGGGGTTCTGAAAGAGGAACGTGTTGGAAGACAACCTTGTCCTGAGTCTCAGCATCTGCCTTGGGTCTTCTTCTCCCAGGGGTGGACCTCAACTCGCTGCACCAGATAAAGCTGCAGCGGCCCCTGAGTATGCTAACGGACGTCAGGCACTTCCTGTCTTCAGGCGGAGATGTCAACGAGAAAAACGATGACGGAGTGACCCTGGTGAGTCCACACTTGTGTCTCGGAAATCATTTACATAGGGAATTGACGTTGGTTCTAAAGCATGTCATTGGATACAATCTATTGTTCAAAGGGTATTTCACCACAAAATAATACCCATATACACTTTGAAGATATGTTGCAAAGCATAAATATATAAAGAAGACAATGCAAAATATTTATACCACGGCCCAGAGGAGGCCTGTGGAAATGTGTTGGTATTTTTTTCAACCATTTGTCTATATGGCACTCTTACAGAGTTAAAATAAATGTTATGTGCTATCCACGGACCAGGGATGTGCAGGGTGTCTGGTTTCCTTTCCAGTGTTTCCTTTAGTTTTGCTGTTGGTTGAGATACTGGGGGAGACTCAGTGGCTTGAAAGGTCAGTACTCCAAGCACACTCTGCGTGGCCTTGGTGACAGGGCTTGCAGACATCACTGTACATTGCTCTAAGCATCTGTCCCACCTGTTTAAAGTTCTGTCTGTATCACCCGGAAGGAGTTGGCCAGAGCCCTTCAATCCACCTTGTGACTGGATACGTTGTTTCTATTGTAACTAAAGTGGCATCAGTGCTGAACCCACTCCCCAACACTTTATCCATCAATCCTACAATACCCATTTTAGCTTAGATTCTAGGCTTCTAGTCTATTCCATGACTGGAACCAAAACCTATAGGAGCTACCTGCTCGGGCTGTTTGTGCCATACCCCATCTATGTGCCTCTGGGCTTTGGTTACTTCTAATTCAAAGAGACACTCAAGTGGTGCTGCATGCAGGTGTGTGGCCTGTCCTAAAACGATATCAACCAGCTCAAAAGACTATCTTAACCTCACGTGGCACCTCTTATTACTAAACTATACCTAGGACAGACAGTTTGGCTAAGATAATAAAATTTCACCAACACCTCAGGAGCCTCCAGAATTCTTGCAACACATTTCCTGTTTCTGTGTTTGCCTTTGAATCAATCACCCTGCTCAGCACCAGAGGCGGTCCATGAATCTGAGAGCCACTCTGCAGATCTTTGACAGGTGGGCAGGAGGCATTAACCACAGATTTAGTGGGGTGGCACCTTCAGCAGCTCAGGTGACTGTCTAAGGAGCTCAGGGGGGAGTAGGGGTTACCTGGGAAAGTGCACACAGCTACTCAGAAGGGAAACAATGGAAAAACATGATTTCTTCACAATTTGTAGTGTTTCTTTCACAATGTGCTAATGATGACTTACACAAAATAATAAAAAGACATACCCGAGCCTTTTAAAGTTCATACTGTCGTGTTTCAGATCCAATGCTTTATTAAACAGTCCTGCGTAAACTCTTGAACAAAATAATGGTGTGACTACTTTTTCACAATGGAAGACTAACAAACACATCCACGTTTCAGCTACACATGGCGTGTGCCAGTGGCTACAAAGAGGTGGTGTTGCTTATCCTGGAACATGGTGGAGACCTCAATGGGATGGATGATGGATACTGGACGCCTTTGCATTTAGCAGCCAAGTATGGCCAGGTAAAGTGACTTTCTAAATCCTTTCTAAAATATTATTGAATTAATGAAAGAAAGCTTTATACTTAATTTTGATTTGCTTCCAATTTATATGCTAATCATTATGTAGTTTGACTCCTAATGGCGTTGTCTTACTATACAAATAATTTAATAAGAAAAAAGTATTTACCTTCCCAAGGGCACAGGAAGCTTCCTTTGAATTTGGTACAACACAGCTGAGCTCACTGGAGAAGCGCTAGGCAGCCATAAATGTCCTTCCCAGAATTAATGCGGTTTTTATAGTGTAGTGTGGTGAGCCGATTATGCGAGTCTCTTAGTGTTCAGTTTGTTTTCTGCACTTTGTAGATCTAAAGTGAATTACATTTTATATGCCATTTTACTCTGTAAATTACACTTCATTTTAATGAATAAAAGATGTTGAAATAACACTGAGTGTGCTGCTGTGTCCAATTACACAAAACAGCACCTTCAATGACTAGATATTTGTTTTGGCTCAAGGACGTTGAAGGGTCAGTCCATAGCTGCCTGGGTCCACACACCCAGGCAGAACACAGTGGTAGCAGAAGTGTTTGACCCCGGGGTATCTTCACTGTATGTTCCTGAACCACCTGCTCAAATCCCATAAGTGAATTGAAGAACTGTAAGAAAATGCTTCTCTCTGACTCAGAATAATTACAATCAAAAAGAATGAGAAACGGACAGAGCAGAATCTTTACCTCCTGGTGTCGGTGTCTCAGTTTGTGATAGGTGTGATATTTCAGCAGAGAACTTGGTTTCCCGATTTGCCTCCTTCCAGAAATGGCTCCTGAACACGATACAGTTAATGATCACAGCTCCCCAGAAATAGCTCGCACTAGCCTGGAAGCTGGCTGCTCTCTTTGTACAAATGACAAAACTTTTCAGCCAGTGTGTCCCAGCTCACCGCTGCACTAGGCATGCAATCTTGGCATGGAGGTGGTGACCTGAGACCCTGACCTGATACCTTGTGGTCCAGTGAGAGTCTCAGGCACCAGAGCCTGAGGCCACAGACTTCAGTTCCTACCGACCCTACCCCCCTGATCCATCTACTCACACAGGCTTCCTGGCTGCAAGTGCGCATGAAGAGCCTGTCAGCTAGCTGTGCTGTCCAGAAGCTGGTCTTATCTACAACACATGTTAAAAAGGAAAGCAATGCTCTCGTTTAAGACGCCTTCCCAGAGGAATGCGTTTCCTTTCCTGCTGGGGGTGCAAATGCTTTTCAGTATTTCAGCAGTTGTATTGCTCACTTTTTTGGACAAACATTTTGTATACTCTTTGGTTTCTTAGATATTTAAGTAGTATATGTTTTCTGGATGTGATTCTATTCCCAACTATCCTTTTTCATTAATTAGTTTATTTCTTTACTTTGCAGCCCTCCTCCAAGTTCCCCCCTTACAAAACCCCTCTCCCTCCCCTTCTCCTCTGAGAAGGGGGAGGACCTTCTGGCTATCACCCCACCCTGGCACATCAAGTCACTGCAGGACTAGGCACATCCTCGCCCACTGAAGCCAGACTAGGCATCCCAGTTAAGGGAGTAGAATCTACAGGTAGACAAGAGAGTCAGGGACAGCCCCCACTCCAGTTGTTGGGAGACCCACATGAAGACCAAGCTGTACATCTGCTACTTATGTGTAGGGGGCCTAGGTCCAGCCCATGTATGCTCTTCGGTTGGTGGTTGGGTCTCTGGGAGGCCCCAAGAGTCTAGATTACTCCAAACTATTTTAAAGATAGCAGTTTAGTGTAAATATCTTTGTACAGAGAGCTTGTTTTTTTATATTATGGCTAGTACAACTTTAACAAAATAGTATTTGCATTCTGGAACCAGATTGTTTCCGTGACCTTGTTGAATGGCTAAAGAGAATTAAAAAAAAAAAAAAGAACAAAACACCCAAAAGTAAATTATCTCTCCACAAAACATCAAAAAAGGAACTTTAACATACAAAATATCCTTTTCAGATCCTTGGGAGTTAAACCCTGTTTGATTTTTAAAAAACTCCTAATATATAAATTCTGAAGTTGTTTAGCTGTCTGACGTGTTCTGAGAAGAACCTGAGAATCGTAAGAATGCCAAGAACAATGTTACCCTCAGTCTCCTGCCATGTCAGGAGTCTCGACAGGGCAGCGAACCTGTGCATTAATTGATGAGTTCTTAGTATCCTGGGTACTTACTGATGGTCCTCAGTACCCTGGGTACTTACTGCTCATCCTCAGTGCCCTGGGTACTTACTGATGGTCCTCACTGCTCTGGGAACTTACTGATTCTGATCCTTGGTGCCCTGGGTACTTGTTGACGGGTCCCCAGCATCCTTGGTATTTACTGATGTGATCTCAGTATCCTGTGTACTTACTGAGCGGTCCTGCATGGCAGTGCTGATCAAAACTGTTTTTATGCTGCAGACAACCCTGGTGAAGCTCCTTCTGGCACATCAGGCAAACCCCCACCTTGTGAACTGCAATGGGGAGAAACCGTCAGGTAGGATGGCGCAGGCTGGGGGCCTCTTCTTCTTTTGACATGGACACTACTCATCTATCGCTGGAGCAACCAGAAGTATGAGTGGGCACACATACACACACACACACACACACACACACACACACACACACACACACACACTCACACACACTCAGCTCTGTCACGGTTCTCCTCCCTGAGCTGTGGGTCACTAGTGGGTAAAGCAGGTCTGCCAGTGCCTTCCTTTCACATAGCTTTTCCACACTGAGCCCCACATCACCTCAGACGTTTGACTGTTATCTCATTTGTTACTTTGTTGTCAGCTATTCACCTTTTCTGATACTTATTCTAATAGTGTTTTCCATGTAAATATTTAGACTTAAACACAAACTAATAGCCTAGTGCTAACTTTGATCTCCAAACTCTTTATTTCAGAAGGATAAATGCTTCTGAAGACCTCTGTAATCTTCTTTGCCACTAATACGCTCCTGCATCTAATGCTCTTAGTTCTGTAGCTTTTAAAATTTAACATCTGCTACTTCTCATTGCTATTTTTGCCATATTAATAGGAGAATTCAAATAACAAAGAAATGTCTCACATAAGAAAGCATAACGGTCAAAAATTGATCTTTAGAACAAAACAAATCCTATTTTTTCTTATTCCTGGACCCTTTCTAACTTAAAAGCCCTTCACGTTTCAACTCCCAGTCTAATCACTGCTAGGAGTAACTGAAAACCAGAGCGAGGGACTTACTTTCATATCTTTATTGAAGTTAAATTGCTTCCTGTTGGTGACTTTATTGTGTCTGCTAAAACGAACCAAAGATCTAGCAAACACGAGGGGACAGTTCTCAGCTGCCCCAGACTTTAGAGAGTCGAATAATCTTATGAACTGAGATTGTTTTACTTAATTTAGTCCTTTCAACCTAATCATAAGGATTAAAAAGGCAGCTGGTGTGTAGTCTGTACCTGCAATCCTAGCACTTGAGGGCAGAAGCTGGAGGATTGCCATGAGCTCAGTGCCAACCGCAGCCATATATTGAGTACCACATGAGTTAGGGCTACACAGTGAGACCCTGTCTAAAGTACATCAAATCAAACAAATAAAGAAAAATAAACATTTTAAAAATTATAGCTTTTTATCTTAAAAACACATGTGCTGGCTTTGTGTCTCATCGGACGGTTCTGTCAAGAGGTTTTGTGACTAAATGCCCACTCTCGGCTTCTTCACAGACTAAGGATGTGTGATAGACCCTTGATCCTCTGAATGTCTTTCCCACCATCCTTGGATTATCTCATTGTAAGGCTGGTGTCATGTGTTATACAACCAATTCCCAGTGGCAGATGATTCTCACAGGGCCCAGTGAATGATCCAGCTTCTGGTCCAGCTACAGATCTGGCCACTTTCGTCCAGTGCACAAAGATTCAGACAGCCTGCTCCGTGTTATCCCTGCAGAGTTTGCCATATTCCAAGTTCATTGTTCATAGAGCCTTGGCAATGAGACACATCACTGAACTTGGCATAGGACCTCAATAAGTACGTGTTCATTAAATGAAGGTGTCTTTTATTTAATGCAAATGAAGCACCCTCATGGCCAAAAAAGCCACCATGAATGTCATGTTCAATGATTTCCACTTCCCCGGGGCTTGAATTTTGGAGTACACAGTAAGCGGCATCTATGGCAGTCCGCAGTTTAGTTTATAAGTGTACCAGGAATGCAGCCTCCCAGGTGAGGCAGTTGAGGTCTCTTATCCCTACCCACTAATCTTTGATCCTAGACCAATCATGTCATAGCAGAATACTGGCAGGAGCAACATCTCATGTTCTAGTGACTTTGACAAGTCTGTAAAGCCACTCACCTCAAATGTACAAACACCTATGGCTTCCAGACTTAGTGGGGATGGGGAAGTGGCTGCCTCCACAGGTCCCTCAGCTGGTGTCAATGCAAATCTTCTTGAGATTCACCAGGTCTTACTGACAGTTATTGCTGATTATACATTTGAATGATGCATATCTGTACAGCATCCCAGACCCCTGTATGTCCAGGGGTCACTGGTTAAAGACTCACAGTGATTGACACTTTCAACAGAACAGAAAAGGTCATGGTGAGTGGCCAGAAATGCTACTCTGTCACAGGGAGGAGCTACAGTTTGTGCCGGAGTCAGTGGAATGTGCACACATATTCTTCCAAGTTTAGCTTCCCTGTGGCTTTTCATTTCCCCATTACGACCCACTGCATATTTATACTTAACTCATGTGTAGTTAAGTGCATCCCTGGTATATGATCGGGTGGGCTTGGAAAATGTCAGACTCGGATTTTCTTTCTCCCCTAAGCTTTTGCTGTTTCTTGTTGGGCTTGGTGTATCTACCGATCCATTCCTAGTTCAAGCATGTCTGAGTTGTAAGAGGAAGAGCTGCTCTGTTCCCCCACTGCTGTGCCTAACATGCTTACTGCATCTTGTAGACATCGCTGCCTCTGAGTCTATCGAGGAGATGCTACTGAAAGCCGAAGTCGCCTGGGAAGAGAAAATGAAAGAGTCTCCATCTGTCCCCAGCTTAGCACAGGAGGAGCTGTATGATGAGATCCTTCATGACCTCCCGGATCTTTCCAGTAAGCTGTAAGTACTTTCATCCCAGTGGGTCGCAGCAGCCAGACAATCCTCTGGAAGCCAGCTGTCCTCACCACTTCTCTCAGCCACCCACCATTGCATAGAGCGAAGCTTCTGTCTCTCTGCCCAAAGGTTTACAAATACTGTAACACATTTACCAAAAGTTTAATTGCTGACAATGAGTTCAGCATAACTGAAGACATTAGCATGACCTCAGAAGGCATCACTATACGATCGTTCCAGTTACCTTGACAGCAGTGTCCCAGTCATTCTTCTAGAGTTTAGCTGAACTCACAAAAGCTTTCCAGTGATTATCATAATGGCTGACTGTTCTGAAGTAGCAAATGCAAATATGCCTTATTTTTCTCCTAAATATAAATGTAATGATTCGACACTACCCCAAAAAAGGTAATGCTTAAAGCTGTTGGGTGGCGGAGTGAAAGTCACCATTGCTTTCAAGGTCTGAGAACATAGCACCAGGTGTGCCTGATAAGGCAACCAAGGTCGCTCACTCTAATTAATGAACATTTACTGAGGCAGAAGTGTATACTTGACTCATAATAATATGATCCCCATTCTCGCTTTGAACCCTTTGGCTTCTCGGCAACTCAATGTATCATATGAGCCCTCATGAGCTGCCCTGGATAGAAAAAGCAGAAAGCACACTAACAGTCAATGTGATGGGAGGGAGGGGCCAATGGGGACAGGGGATAAAGGTTGTCCTGAGAGGATGGAAGTGTGGTTTAAAAAGAAAAAATAGCAGGGACCAAAACCGATTCACTCTACCTTAGCATCATGCTATGCCTTTCCAAATATATAGACAGCAAACATACATAGACATGAGGCTGCCAACAGCCCATTGTGCGTGGACGCAGGGATCATGGGGCCCTAAGCAAACCCTAACAATCGACACCTCCCGGAATATGCAGGAGGAACAGTCATTGCTCTCAGCTGTGTACCAAATAGTGCGCTCATCCCAGCTCCAGTGGAGAAATTCAGACCCATGGCTGTACAAACAGTCCTACCTAAAATCAATGAGTCTCGCAACACAGCAAGAAGGCATGCATACGGGAGGAGGTTCTGTAGGGAAGACAGGGGTGGAGGAGAATAGAAGCAGGTGAGACAGACAGACAGACAGGCAGGCAGGCAGGCAGGCAGGCAGCCAGAGAGAGAGGGAGGGGAAGAAAGAGAGAGAGACAGAGACAGAAACAGAGACAGAGAGACAGAGAGAATATCCAGACACATTTATAAAATTGTCTAAGAACAAAATTTAGTCAGCAAAAAAGAGAAAATTTTAAAAATGTAAACAAGGTTACATAGAGTAGGCAAACATCTACCTTTGTACTGTCCACATCTTCTTTTGTGCTTCATTTTATTTTAAAGATGAAAGAGAATTTGCAGTTCTAATTGGTACCTCTTGTGGTTTTCATATTATTGACTAAGCAATGGATTAATTTGGTTATGAGCAGAATAGTCAATGGCTTATTTGTTCTACATGGTTAAAATGTGGTCTGATTACATTGTCCTCCTGTTGCCTTGACTCTGTGGTAAATAGAAAATAGATGAGGCTGGCAGTGGTTGACATCTGAGCACTTTCCACAGGTTTTTTTGGTTTGTTTGTTTGTTTTGTTTTGTTTTTATAGTTCTTGGCTATGACATGTTTTATCTGGTCATTTCTATAGTGCAGTTATGAATACATATAACAAGAAGCAAATATGTGTGATAAATCCAAACTAAAATGTATGCTTGTGTTAAGTGCTTGGGTTTCGGTGGGGGCTTTTTTTTTTTTTTTTTTTTTGACTTCCAGCAATTATCAGTAATTGCTGCAAGGCCAGGTGGGAAGTGAGCAGCCTGAGTCTGGAGGAAGCACAGCTTCTCCTGTCAGGCTGATGACAGAAGACCCAGCATGTTGATACTGTGTCTCCATTGTGACAGTGGCTTTTGATTTGGATACATTTCTGAAACATGGTGGCAACTTCTCTATGGGAAACAAATCCGTTTATTAACATAAACGCCGCCCAGGTCTCACTGACAGATGCTTTACCCACTACCCTCAAGCTCCATTCTTCTAACCCAGAAGTGCACACGTGCACAGTCCCCTTCCCACCTTCTTTTGTAATAAACTTTGAATTTGATCCTCCCCCCCCCCCATCATAGCTTCAACCCTCTGGAATCGTCAGTCCTTGAGTTCCAGTAAACTGGGTACTGTCCCTTAACACAATAATTGCCGATTTGAATAAAAAGTTCATTTTTCCTCTGCTCCGTCCTCCTTTTCCTCTTTCCCTCCTCCTCCTCCTTACTTCCTCCATCACACTGTTGATAAAGACTAAAACCCGGGTCTCCCAAACATTGAGCAAATGTGCCAGTGAGTCAAACCTCACACACCGGGTATAACCTTAAAGCTTTGCTGACCTACAGTCTTATTATGAAATCTCATCTTCCAGCTGCTTGTAGAGACCCCGAGCTTTAGGAAGACAAAGGGAAGGTTTGAAAACCTTCAGAGCAGCAGTGGGAAAGCAAATGGGGATTGGAATACACATACCTTTCTCTGCTCTGGTCAGACAGTAATGAGCCAGCCATTGTTCCCTTAAGCTCATTGTGCCTTACCTGAGACAGAGTGGGGTGAATTCAATGATCATGAAGGGATAATAAAATCAGTTCAATGGTGACTTGCAAGGAGAGTGTTTTGGTTTCTGTGTCTTGGCTCCTTATAAACCAAAGTTTGTAGGTGTTCTGATGAACCTTTGCTTCCTTGAGAAAGGAGGGGTGTGGGCTCTTGAAAGCATTAGCCATGAGCAGGCAGCATTCTCCTCAACATGACCTGAGAACAAACCCCTAGTCAGTGCCTGGGGGAACTTCGGATCACTCTATCTGCACAATCAAAATCCACAGAAACTGAGACCTCCTCCCACGCCCCAACCAGAGGCTACATTTTCATCCACCTGATCATCGAGTGGCAGCTCCCAGCTCTGAATGTCAGCGTGTCAGCACCCTGACAACTGTCCCCAGCCCTTATCCTGCAGGTTTTGCCATTACTTCATCTGCATAAGACTTGTTCATCTTCTGGTCCATTCCAATCCCGACTTTCCATTCATGTCCAGAGTGTATTTTACCAGCACTATTAAGAGTAGAATGACTCTCTCTAGGATTTCAGAATACAAGAAACACTTCCTTTCTGCTCCGATTCTTACTGCCCCTTGAGCATTTTGTGTAGTAAGTCATGATGTCATAAGCAGATAAATAAAACTTCTACCATGCACCCCATCATGCATATCTTTAAACATTAATAAGCAGGGACAGTTTGTGCTATTGGGTCATCTCATAGTCCCTGAGCCCAAAGACCAAGACAAATAAATTCTTTCAGTTTAATACTCCCCTAGTTGGAGACTCATATTCTGCTTTGGTTAAAACAGGAAAACCCAGTATAAAATGACTTGTGTGGTTTGTTCCTTCAGCATAGTATTTTTTAAATGAGTTAGTAGATTGCTGTTCCTACAGCAATTCACATATCAAAATTGCCTTACTTTTAAAAAGAATTTCACAGCCACAGAGCTCATCCAGTGTACACATTCATTGATACGTCCACATAATAATAAATTCTACAGGACACACATCCCATTAAGCATTAAATATTATGACTACCTGGCTAAGCTCTACAGAATAGAATTGTAAAGTTTTAATAAAACCATCAATCAATTCCTGAGGAATGTTTCTCAGGAAGGATATCTGGGGCTTGGGAGATTGGTTTTGGTCTTATCATATTGTATTTCTGTCTCCATTTTAGAAATAAAATCCTATTTATCCTATTTCCTGCAGGCACTTTTTCCCCTTTCCTTTTTTTGTTTATCAAAATAAATGTTCTAAAGCCAAGCAGAGGTCAAAGGCTGGTCCTTGTCATTGCCTTCCCATCTGGAATTCTCCACAGTGGGGGATTGTGCTGACTTGATGACCTGGTATGAGGCTGTGTTTTTGGAACCTGGCCTTAGGGAGGTCTTCTCCTAGAAAACACAGTATTACAGTTGTTTCTTCTGAACATTACTGGTACATTTCTATTACCAATATTGTCTCTTTTTTTTGTACTCAAAGTGAATCTTGTTTGTTGAAGAAAAGCCAGGAAGTGCATAAAACACCATTAATTAGCCTTGCAGAGAAGCATCATCAGGAGAGACAAAGCTGCCTATGAAGACTTCACTCAAGACTGAAACGATGGGGAGAAATAGGGCTCCATTCTGCTGAACTCACAGCTCTTTCTTGTGAGCCAGCGGAAGTGCTTTGTGATGCCAGGCAGGAGAATGCTCAGAGGTGTGGCCAGGGAGACAGGACATTAATACAGATGGCAAAACAGTGAGACTCTGTAATTATCATAAAAGTCCTCTGAATTATACTCTACTTCCCCATCAAGATTAATACACAAATCATTTATATTGTATATTGACTAACAATAAATGATTGTATCAAATTCAAAAATACATTTACAATAGCACAGACCATGGATTATGCTGAAATAAATGCAGCCAGTCACATGGGAGGTTCCAGTTATGAAAGCTATGGAATACTGATGAGAGAAATTAGCAAAGATCAGAACAGACCAGTCAAGAGTTCTTCAGAATGACAAAATTCAACACTGCTAGTATTGAAATTCTCTTCAAATCCATTTGTCAATTAAACACATTCATCAGAATCCCAACAGGCATTTCTGTGAAAATTGGCATAGATTCTGAATTTCACATAAATATGCTAAGTGCAGTGAATAGCCAAAAAAAAAAAATCTTAAAAGCAAACAAAGTTGGATATTTCATGTGAGTTAATACTTCCTGAGACAGGGCATCAATCAAATCAATACAGTAGTGTGCCAGTGCAACACATGGCAGAACCCTGAAATAGACTCACCAATGGCTGATCGATTGTCACCAACGGATACAGCTAATTAGTTGAGGAAAGACGGGCTTTGTTCTCAAAATGGGTGCTGAGACACTCAGACAGTTGTAAGAGAAGACACTGAGCTGTGATTTATGGAAAGCCATGTAAACAGGAGGGCGCACACAGGAACACACAGAGCTAGAAATTCCAGAATAAAGCCTAAGGAGTGAACCTTCCTGAGCTTGGGCTGAGAAAATAATCCTTAGATAAGACATAAAAAAGGAAAACCTGAAAATGAAAAAAAAAATGAGTATATTGTTATGGAAATAAACCGACAGGAATGTAGGGGTGAAGAAAATCTTCAAGTGCTCATCTAAGTATTGGTGTCCAGAATATAGAATATGTAGTGTGTAAAAGCAGAGAGGGTCACCCCACACTCCACTAAAGAGACACTGCATGAAACGACAAAAGAATGAAAATAGCCAAATCAATTCTGAGAGTAAAACTGGAAGTATCTCATTCCTGACTTCAGACTCTACTACAGACCTGTCTTAATCAGGATGGAACTGGATTAGAACAGCTAGAGAAGTAGGAGGGAACAGGCCACACAGCAGGGGTGACCAGCTGGGCCTTCACAGCCACTCACAGAGGAAAGCAACAGCCTCCTCTGCAAGTAGCCTTGTGACAGCTGGACACCTGCTTGCTAAGGGCTGAACAGGTTCTTCACTTTACACCTGTAGAGACAGAGACAGAGACAGAGAAAGAGACAGAGACAGAGACAGAGACGTAACGTGGAGCCCGATAAAGGTGAAATATGTGCTTTCTAAGCACAGGATCCTACAAAAAGAACAAGGAAAGTTCCTTAACACAGACCTTGCCTGTTATTTTGGATTTTTTTTTCAGATGTGATACCAAAAGCATAAGGAACAAAAGCAAACATCCCCAAGAGGGATTCCACCACCCCAAAAGGCACAGAAAAGTACATCACTAAGGCCAGTAACATGACTCAGCAGTCAAAGCCACCTGCCACCAAGCCACATGACTTGAGTTCCATTCCCAGGACACACGTGGTGGAAGAAAAGACACAGATATTGCATATGTACTCTGACAAACACATACATGCCATGCTGTATGCAGCTACCCCCACACACACAAATTTCAATCGGTCAATCAATGTGATTTTAAAAATATATAACAAAAGAATTAAGTTGCAAACCTTATAATTGGTAAATATCAAAAATATATGAGGTGTTCACAGAACTCAATAGCAAATAACAAGAAAACAAAAAATAAAACATGTAAATTTTAAAAAACAGCCCTAAGGCTTCAGTATTTCCCAGAGAAGACACACCAGTGGCCAAGAGTCTTTAGGAAACTACCCAGTATTTCTAACTGCAAACGAAGGTCAGAACCTCGGAGAGATAAGACCCTATTACACCTTGTTAGGATGTCTGCTATGGGAGAGACCTGAGGCAGTCGTGGTGAGGGAGTGGAAGGAGATTTGTGCTTAGGCTGGGTGGCGGGAAACCGTAGAAGTTGCTCAGGAAGTTAAAATGCACCTGCCTTGTGATCCCAGAACCCCACTTCTGGCCTTAAGCAGAAAGAAGTGAGGTAGGGATCCTGAAGACCTATCTGTACTCTCCGCTCACATCAGTGTTCTTCATAATGAATAATATATAGAAAAATTCTCGGGGCCCACCCTCAGAGAGATGGGAACTCAGGGACCAATCTACATTGGGAAATTAGCAAACTAGGAAAATAATCCTCGCCTTTGCAACAACAGGGGATAACCTGGGACGCATCACATGCAATAGAGTAAGTCAGACCAACAAAACTCATACCTTACAACCTTGCTCAGATAGAAACTCTAAAGGCAAATCTGAAAAGAGCAGAGGGTACAGTAGTGCTCACTGAGATCACAGATACAGATGTGAAGGTCTAAAATGAATATGTTCTGAGGGCATGGTCAACATAGTCTGTGAATGAACACCACTGAGGTAATCATTCCCAGCATGCACCAAGTCACCACCATGCTCTCCTTAAACTTTGTAAGGTAGCCAACTCAAAACAGCAAGTCTTGGGTTTAGTGAGAACAGAGCATTTTCTCAATTAGTGAGTGATTGGGCAGGGTCCATCCCATTACAAGTGGTGCCATTCCTGGGCTGGTGGTCCTGGGTTCTATAAGAAAGCAGGCTGGGCAAGCCATGAGGAGCAAGCCAGTAAGCAGCACCCTTCCATGGCCTCTGCATCAGTTCCCGCCTCCAGGTTCCTGCCTTACTTGAGTTCCTGTCCTCACTGGCTTTGATGGTGAACTGTTGTGTGAAACCATGGGTGAAATAAACCCTTTCCTCCCCAAGTTGTTTCTGACTTCAGTGTTTTATCACAGCAATAAACCCGAACTGAGACAATGAGAGACACGGTTGGTCTCTAAATAATGAAATAGAGAAACAGTTGAAGATATCAACCTCTGGCTTCCTTATATTCCTCTGTAGGCACACCACACACACAGACACACACACACACAGACACACACACACACACACACACACACACACACACACACGAGACAGAGAGAGACAGAGACAGAGAGAGACAGAGAAAAACAGAGAAAGGGAGGGAGAGAGGGGAAGGGGAGGGAGAGGGAGGAAGAGAGACAGAGAGTGTTGTACTGTATACCTACAACAAATCAATTTTACTGCATATGAGACAGGTAAACTTAAAATTCAACAGAACACGTTCAGCCAGCTCTAACCAGAGTCATCCCCACTCCTACACATCAGATGACACAACTGTTTGCATACATTCACCTGATAAAATGGACATGCATTTCTGTTTGCATGCTAACATTAAAGGAGATTGTTCTTAAACTTTGTGGTAAAGTGTCATGTTGCAAATTCAGTAATTATTTTGTGGTGGATATTATGAATTCAGGGCTTACTGGAGCTTTCGTTTATATCTCTCTTTGCCTTTTTGCCTGGTTTGATTGTTTGGTTTTTCTGTTTGTAATATGGCAGTTCTTAACACTTAAATTTTTTTATTCTAATACTTCAATACAAACTCAAAATATTACCTATGGCTCTGTACGTTAAATCTTATACTCATTGTATTTTAATCATGATTATAACTTTTTTCATTTGTTTACAAATTCCTTTTCACATTTAAATTCAGTGCCTAGTGCAAGTGTGAACTTCAAACAGCTTTTAAATTACCTATTGATCTTTCTATTTCAGTTAAATGTATCCCAGTAAACATTTTCTTTTGTAGTTGAAATGAATGCATTCTTTTCTCAGAAGTAAAACTGAATGGCAGGTGGACTGAAGAGAAAACTTGGTGTTTCCTGCAGCTTATAGGACATGTTTTCTCTGAGTAAACATACCTTCTGTGGCCCAGGCTCCTGTAGCTTTTGACGGACACAGCAATGTTAGAAGAAAACTAATTATGGTATTGTTTCTTGTAGAAGTCCCCTGGTGCTACCAATTGCCAAGCAGGACAGTTTACTGGAAAAAGACATTATGTTCAAAGACACAACAAAAGGTCTGTGCAAGCAGGAGTCCCAGGACGGCCCTCCTGAGACCAACATGGTGAGCAGCTGCAGCAAGCCAGAGCAGGTAACTCCTCAAGGTCACAGCGAAAACCTACAGCGTTCAAAGCTGACCTGCTACCTTCTGTTCAAAGATAAATTATAAATGTGTGGCTAGGGTTCTGTTTAAAATTCATGTCAATGTGGTCATTCTACTGGTCGTTAATAAATATAATCTTCCAGCTATCCAAATACATATGAGTTGGCCAAAGATGTGCTGAGAGGCATTTCTTTTTAAAAGAAGCTATGATATGGCTCTCTCTCTCTCTCTCCCTCTCCCTCTCCCTCCCCCCTCTGTGCATGTGTGTGTGTGTGTGTGTGTGTGTGTGTGTGTGTGTGTGTGTGTGTGTGTGTGTGTGCGTGCATGGGTGCAGTCACTTAAGACCCAATGCCTCTTTTAGGGGAGATTGCTTTGCTGTTTTGAAGGGTTATAAACTCGAGAAATAGAAAATAATAAGCTTTCTTCTTTCTGTGACAAAAGTAAATGATTTCTTGTGTCTGGTGCTGTGTGAGCAGCAGGCAGAGCTATGCTCACTCTGGTTCCTGTTTCAGTGTCTCTAATTCAGAGACTGTATTTTATTTATTTTCCAAATACTCACTGTTCTGATGTCAGTTTTGTGACTGTGGAAAAAGAATATCCCAACAAAGGCAACTTAGGGGACAATGTTTATTTTAGATCATAGTTCCTAGTTACAATCAATCATTTCAGGGAAGTCGAGGCAGCTAATCACATCACAGCCTCAGTTGACAACAAAAAGAATAAATACATCTTTGCTCACTCACTTGTCCTTAGCTAACGTCCTTGTTCCTAAACTGCTCAGGACATACTCTGCCTAGGGAATGTCAGTACTCACAGTGGGCCATGTCTTCGTACTTCAATTAATGATCAAGATACTCCCTTGTAGATATGCCTACATATCAACCTGATCTAGGTAATTCCTCATTAACACCCTCTTTGATAATTCAGTGTTGGGTCTAATTGACAGCCAAACTAACCAGGATACCCTCTGCTCACTATTAAAATTTAAATGTTTTGGAGGAGGTTATTTTATCACCACTGTTTTGAAGTGTTTCCTTAACTGACTTACAGAAGTATGTGGAAACTGAGATCAGTTAGACTTTCCCACTACTGAAGCTTACTAACAGAATCACTACAATGCAGTTATAATCCTCACATGCCCTGTGTAGTACTGATATGTGAGTTATTCTGTTACCGTTCATTTGTCTTCAAGCTATTAAATATATCTGTGTCTATCCATAGCATAGCAAGAAATGCTTATTTAATTAAAGAAGCACAAACTTGGCCCATTCTTTGATGTAAATGCTGAAACTTGGGCCTCTGTAGAGACAAATTAATTCCATCTAGCAAATTAATAGATCGTAAGTTATCATTTAACATGGGGTTTCTAGAAGAAAAACATGTTCTTCAAAACTAAGAAGGCTTTTACAGCATCCCAGCATCAGGTGGGATCTTCCTTGTGGGTGGCCTCTGTGTTCTTACTTTCATCTCTTATGCATCCTTGATGTAAGAACACTGTGATGATTTTCTATACCTTGCCTTTTGGAGGACATGGTGGGGATTTTGGATAACTGACCTGTAACACTTACTAAACCCATTAAGGTCTCCCCTGCAAGCCAGATCATGGACGTTTCAGGCAATCAGCCACTGGATGGTTCTTCATAGAAGAAGCCACACTATAGATGGCTGGGCCATGTAGTCACGTTCCATAGGAGAGCCATGGAAAAGACTTTTCAAAGCAATAACGTACAAAGTAACATTTTAGAAATAAGTATGTAATGTAGAAAATTTTGAAAATTAAAACAAAATCATTTAGCACCTCTTCTGGATTTTTGTAAAATGTAGCTTTACCAAATGGTAACTCTGCAGATGGACAGTTAGTAGCTATCTCCAGTTGCATCCATCCTTCTGCAAAAGACATGGCAAAACTGCCTTGTGTGGAATCTCTGTAAGGGACCCATGCCTTCTAAATCTGCCTAGAATCGAGCATCAGAGCTCTCTTCTGTTTTGAAATCTTGATAACTACAAGGAGCTGCCTGCCCCTGATGGTCTCTGGTGTCACGTGAGTCACTGTTTAGTGTAAGCCAGCCAAAGAGCATATTGTTTCAACTGCTATTCTAGAACATTCTCCCCAACCCAGTAAACCAGTGTGTCTGGGGATAAGAGCCTGGAGGCCTCCAGCTGGATGCTGGGAATTGCTCTTGTGGACACTCAGTCAATAACAGCCCTGCTTTCTCTACCTGCTGTAGAAATGACTAGAACATCTTAGCCTTGTCCCTGGGTAAAAGAGGAATTTTATCCTATTAGCGGAAGGCATGCCTCTTGGGTCTCTCTCTGTCTCTCTCCCTCCCCCCCTCTCATTTTGGGAGTTAAAAATGCATACTAACTTGCAGAAAGTTTGGGCTTTATTTTTGAATGCTCCACATTCTTGCAATTATATGTATTATATGATACAGCAGATGATATATGTCCATTAATCTTTCTGAGTATGCATATATGCCCATACCTACATTCTTATTATGGAGATCTATACCACACATGAGACTTTATTTGTGGGAAGTGGTGGGATGCTCACAAAGACTTTACAATAAGATCCTGATGACGACAGAGGCAGGAGAGATGGGTCCTGGTTCTGTTCCCAGCATCCACATCAAGTGGCTCACAATCCTCTGTAACTTTACACACCTTCTTTGGCCTCCATAGGTGCCTGCACATCTAGGTTTCATTCCCTATTTCTCCATGTAAGGACTTCTGCCAGGATCTCTTTTCTTTCTAGAAAATGTATGCTTTTCTATCTTTACTTTTTATAGATTCCTGTTCGACCTAAGGACAAACACTCTAGTCTGTGACCCTAGAATACAAAACAGTTCACTGATACAAGAAAACCTTCAGCTCCTCTAACTTACATAGTAACAACCGGTTACTGAGCACTGCAGTCTTCCCTTGCCTTCAGTAAGACCCCTAGTGAGGGTTTCTATTGACGTGATAACAAATACCATGACCAATTGCACCTACACTTTCACATCTTGGTCCATCATTGAAAGGAGTCAGGACAGGAACTCAAACAGGACAGGAGCCTGGAGGCAGGAGCTGATGCAGAGGCAGTGGAGGGGTGCTGCTTACTGGCTTGCTCCCCATGGCTTGCTCCCCATGGCTCTACTTTCTTATAGAACCCAGGACCACTAATAATAAAATGCCTTACAGCCCATTCTTATGGGGGCCTTTTCTTAATTGAGGTTCTCTCCTCTGTGATAACTAACTCGCGTCAACCTCACAAAGGACTAGGCAGTGTGGTATGTCCAGCTCTGTTGCCTTTCCTGACTCCCGTTGTGAACCTCCTGCACTGGGTAATTACTAAGCGGCCTTGGCACCTCTGCCTGTTAACTTTACCAACTGCTGAAAGGACACTTTAACAAAGTGAAGCCAGTCTTGTCTTCTAGCCACTTAACACACTGGGCAACCATAACTCTTAGAACTGTGTAGGCATTCATGGACTCTTCATGGTTTCATACTTTCTACATACCTGCTGCCCTTTGCTTCCACTCACAACCCCATGGGTCCTCAAGGGCTTCCCACACACCACCCTGGTTCTTCTCCCCCATCCTAAGAGACTTGTCCTTCCAAACGATTCCCACTTTCAACCCAAGCACAGCCCAAGACAAGGGCAGCCTAGATCACTACAGAGCAAACTTTTTCAGAGATCTATTGTTCTTCTGTGTGTTTTCTACACTTGTAATTTATTATTTATGACCTTGCTCGTCCCTCCAGCAGACAGAGAACACACGGAGATGAAAGATAATATCTCCCTTTATTTTTTTTTCTGTCTTTGCATCAAACTACTGACATAAAGCCTGTCAGAGAGGAGAGAAGCTGGGAACACTGTGAACTTCTGAAAGTGTTCCTGGAGCTGCTCATCACACACTGCCCTCTCCTCCCTGACTGTTACACAGTGGTAAGCAGCCCAACTTACTCTAACCAACTCTGATAATCAATCTTCACTCTCAGCTCAATGAGATTTGAAACCTCTCGGCATGCCCATGAGGGTTTTCCAGAGAATTTTAACTGAAGAGAGAGGACCCCCCCGTAAGGGGGCGTTTCATCCAACTGAATAAAAATTGTTGAAAGAGAAGGGAGACAGCTGAGCTCTGGCTTTCCCTCTCCTGATTGTCACCTTGACACTGTAGACCAAGCTGCTCTTACCAACACAGCTTCTTTACCAGCTCTGGATTCAGTTTTTCTGCCCTCTGAGCCTAAATACTTCTTTTAAGTCATCTTTCATCGGTGTTCAGTTATAAGGACCAGAAAAATTAAGAGTCACCAACCATGTGGCTGTAGAAAAATCAGTTCTTCCCGTCGTCAGCCTGAAATCCTGATGAATAGTGAATAGTGAATATTCTGCTTTCAACTTGTCCCGTGTGGGGTGTGGTCGCTAGGGCCTGCCTTTGACAAGAATCTGCTGCATCCACTATGTAGGTCTCTTCTTCTTCCCATGTTTCCTGTGAGAGTCCCTTTCCTCTGATGTCCCCTCTCTGTTCCTTAATCATCAACCCTGGCAAGTATTTGAACGAGCCTGTCTCTGTCCAAGTCTAGAAGATATCACCTCAGTCTGTGGTCCCTGTTCCTACTCTTCTCAGCTCCCTCAACCATTATCACTGACAATGCTTTTATTTAGCAAGGGACTTTCCAGTAATGTCCACACTTGCCCACCCCCTCCTCCCTCCAAAGTGTCCCTCAGGGAAGGTGACAGAGTGGCCATTGCCACGGAACCCCCTTGAGCTGTGTAACTAAGCACACCAGGGTTACATGCTCAGCTGCAGAGTTGACACTGGACCCAGTTCTTCACATGAGTTGAGTGTGTGAGTATTAGGGTCAGGTGGCTAGCTGCTGGAAATTTTAAGATCAGGAATATTGTACAATGTGGCTTTTCAGTGAGTAAACATGCTTCTGTTGGAATACTGTGTTCTCACGTGAAGAAAGGGATTGGTGTCTAATGCCCAGGAGCTCCTAAACATGGTGTCTTCTAAGTGTGTTATGTGACACTCTGCCCTCCTGAGCTTGAGATGCTGAAGACAGAGCCTCTGCCTCTGCTGCTTGGGCAACATGCAGCCTGAGAGAGAGCAGGAAGCTTTCATCTAGTGATGTATTTACTAGCTCTGGGGAAGTCGTTCCAAGTGCAGTGTTTTAAGGTGTGTTGTGATTTCACTCTGCAGATACCTCCCACCAGATAAACAGTGATAATTGTATTTAAATTATGCAGCAAAAGAACGCAAAATAAATAATACATGTGCAATGTAGATATGAAATTCAAGGAGAACACAGGCTATATCAGAAACATGGAGATCACAAGCAAACTTGCTTAGGCTTCCTGCGTGTCGCAGGCTTGCCAGACTCTACACTGATTCTTCTGTTTCCTCAGCTTGACGTGAGAGAGTCAAAACTGCTCTGGACCATCAGGCCTCTGCAACTAGAGCATGCTCTGGGCCCATTGGATTAAGCATTGTGCATTTCTCACTTGGAGAGTGCTGTTTTCCATCTAATTAAAAGACCACAACCATCTGGATTTATTTGAAATACTTATCTTGAGATAATTTATTTGAAGTGGTTATTGAAATATTGCTTTGCTTAAAAGGGATGAGTGTGATTTTTTTTCTCCTGCCAGTTACCTACTCTCATAGACACATTAATCTTAAAATCAATGTGAAACATAATAAAAATCAAAAGCCCCAAAATCTGGGGTCTAACCTGAAGACCCGACTCTTTCCCCTGAGAAGGCAGTGCCTGAATCCCTTGTTTTTCTATGCCCAAAACAGTCTCACAGACTTAGCTTTGGGAGATAACAAATGCTTGAATGTCACTTGAGCCCTTCAAAGACTTGGGACACACAGATCTGACTTAAAATTTAGAGATAAGAGAGGTCAGTCAACATGTTGGTGGTCTTCAAGGCATAAGGACCTTGGCACAAGGTGGTGTGTGTGTGTGTGTGTGTGTGTGTGTGTGTGTGTGTGTGTGTGTGTGTGTGTGTGACGTGTAGATATGGAACACAAACCCTGATCTGACTAATCCTCACTTCCTGGAACCATCTCCTCTTTTAACATTGGTTTTGTATCCATATGGGCTCAGAACTTTGAGAAGCTCCAGAAACTGGAACATGCACCCGTGAGGAGCTGATCAGAAAGTAACTACTGTTGATGAGACTGGCCTTTGTCCCGCCCCACAGGTCCAGCTCACGCCTCCAGCTCCCAGTGATGACCTAGCCACACTCAGTGAGCTTAATGACAGCAGCCTGCTGTATGAAATTCAGAAGCGCTTCGGAAATGACCAGATACATGTGAGTACCACAGGACGGCCATGAACCCTGTGTTCCCACTGTGGACAAATGTTGCAAGTGATGGGTCCCTGGAAGCTTCTGGCTGTGGGAATGGCTGAGGTTGAGCGTCACAGGGGTCAGACTCTTCTGGGGAACGTTCTTAGTCATACTCCGCAAAATCTCAAATTCCGAATGAAGTGTAAGCTAGTAATCTGCACATAGACAGTGGCTCTCAATGCTGTGTTGGGTCTCAGGAACCTGGGACAAATGGCTACTTGAGGTGCCCATTGACAAACCAAAGCAGATTCTGGAAGCTCTCCCAGCATCCCTCAGTACCCCGACTCCCTCCCAGCACTCTTTACTTGTACCCCTCTTCCTCTCACCTCTAGGGGCTGGGTTTTGCTTCCCTTCCCCTAACCTGAAGGGGAATCCAGCCATTTTGGGTACTCTGATGTCTTGGCCTCTTGGCTCCAGCTGCTCCTCTTGGTCTGGAAGAGCTTTTTTGCTTTCCCTCCCTCTCCTCTCATGGCCTGGTTCAGTCTCCCAGACACGTTCAACCTCGACTTTTCCCTCTGCTTTCTCCCTTATATCCACAATGAAGTCCTGTCTGTAGTTTAAGAATAGTTAAGGTCCTCCTCCTCTGATTTCATTTTCACACTCTTGGTGCCTTTTCTGTTGTCCTGAGTGGGAGAGCCTTCCAGAACCCATAAGATCTGTAGATCAGTTTATAAATCTCAGTCTGCCTCAGACACCAAAGGCTTTGTGGGCTGTACAAGTAGCACCCCCAATCTACAGGCCTTGTCTCTCTGGGCACTAACCTCACCGTGTGTGTAAGATTTCTGCAAAGATGCAAAAAATATCATTTAGATGGAGACTGAGTTAAAATTGTTCTAACCTTCTTCGGTGTGTTAGCCTTCTAATGCCAGTAACAATGCAGACAGCCTGCAGTCTCTAAATCCATCTCCCCCCCAGCCTCCCTCCGCCCCCTCCCATGTTCTCCTTGATTTTGATCTGTCCCATACAGAGCCCAGGACAATTCAGTCCAAGTGCCTGTGGAGATTTCTGATTATGCCTGAATCTGTCACATTCCCTGATAACACCCATTTAGTCCTAATCTATGGAGAATCTGATTAAGTCATTCTCATGTAAATGTGAAGACTGAGATTTCCCAGCAAGTAATGAGTTGTCAGGTCCTGATTAACCCACGAAGCTGCAACCTAGCATCTCAAGGCTTCAATAAACTGCCTGCCACCACAAATATATTTAAAATTAAGCTCGTGCATCACAACAGTTGGCACTTTGCCATTGGTATAAGTGGCCAGACTGCTTTGGCTTCTCTTATCTGTCTCCACGGTGTTTTCCTGATTCTTTTCTTTCCTTTTGTTTCTTTTCTTTGTCTTTCATTCTTTTCTTTCTATTTTTCTTTAACTTGTTTTATTTTTGTACTACTCGGGACTATAAATCCAGAGCCAAGTACATGCTGCTAGTTCTGTATCATTGGTCTACACCCCTGGTCTTTTCTTTGCATTTTATCTGGATAGTTGTCTAGGCTGCCCTGGAATTCACAGCCTAAGAAGGTCTTGACCTTGCACTCTTCCTGACTCAGCCTCCTGAGGTTTTATACCACCTAGCCCATGGAAAGACCATATTGGTTTTTGTTCCTTAATTCCTTTGTGCTCATCAAGTTTCTCTGTCCCTTAAGCATCTACTCATCCCATCCACTGTTAGGCCAACCACAGTCCCTGCTTTGGCAGCCCTACTCTGTACACCAGGGGTCACATCCATCTCTGCTCTGGCAGCCCCATTCTGTGCTGCTGGGGTCACTATGGTCACCACCCTCCCTGCCCTGGCATCTCCCAACTTGGGAGGTCCTCCTTTCCTCACCATTTGAGCTCACAGTTAACTAGAACATTCTTTGCCTTCAACCAGGATAGACACCAAGCTCCTTTCAGGAGTCTGCCCTGTTGCTTCTCATGGCAGGTAGAGCACAGCTGTTTCTCTGAGGTTGGCATCATGGCTGAGAAACCAGCCAGTCTCAGCTACAGACAAACCATGAGTGGGCTTCATTGCCTGTCATTTATCAAGTACTAGCTGCCCTCCTTCCTGCATTGGGAACTCTCCAGGGGCTCTCCTCTATGCTCCATCATTTTCCTTCTGCTTTCTGCAGAACAGAACTTCATGGAATCCCACTCAAATGTGCTTTCATCTCTGTGTTCCCCCTTCATCTGCATCATGGTGGGCTCTTCCTTGTAAGAACCTGCATCCTGGGGTGAGAGGCAGGGCTCTTCTTGTGCTGTGGTTGACATGTGGCTCCTGGGCCAGACCCTGGACCAGACCCTGGACTTGATGGAGACAGAACCAGGCAGTTGTGAAGGCCTGGCCAGTGATGCTGATGTTGAAGGCTAGGTTCTTCCTATCCACCTCCCCCCCACCCGTCATCACACAGACTCCCTGAAGTGGATAGTCTTCACTATAACCTACTCTAGTCAGATTCTCTTTCTATCTGGATCATCAGTAATAACATTCATGCTAAAGGTCATTTCAGTATTGGACTTGCCATTGAGGTAGCTGAAGTCACAGCTAAAAGACTGACGTGTAATCTTAACATAATTCCAGATGATGAATGCCTTTGAGTATCTTCTATGGACTGGGCATGTGAACATATTACTACAGATCTGCAAAGAGATTGGCACATTGGAGACCCATATTTCAATTTACTTTACCGGACCTTTGAACCAGAGAATGAAGTTGCTTTGGCTGTCCTTGAACTCCTGATTCTCAGTCCTCCACCTCTTGCATGCTGGAATTCCGGCATGTGCCACTATGGCTGCCTTTTCATGGCAGTTTGATACTTTAACTCAAGCCGGTTGGATCAATGAGATTTAAAGTTTTTGTTTCCTGTGTCTTTGTCTTTTTTCAATCCCAAATCTCAGGAGATTACTGTTTTATAAGTGTCAGCCCATGGTCAAAAGAAACTAAAACAAGCACAAACACGTACCTTCCCCACATAGACAGAACTGCTTAGGAGATGTCTCCGCATTTTAATAATAGGTGTGTTTAGTCTTTGCCCTCTCCTGGCTGCTCCCTCCACCAACCCCTCAACTCACAACCCACCTGAGCCATGGGATCCCTACAGCTGTGTTCTTCTGGTTTCTCAGGCTGTGTACTGATAAGAAGAGCTGGTGTTTGACATCTCCCCCAACTCTTCTCTTTTTTGTGATGTGGGGGGACTGAACCCCAGGCACAGGTGCTAAGCAGGAGCTTCCCCACTGAGTTCTATCCTTTATCTCATTTCATTCTCCTGAGACAGGGGCTGGCTAAGTTCCCCAGGCCAGCCTCAAACTTGGACTCTTCCCACCTCAGCCCACCAAGGTGCTTGGATGTCAGGCTCTGGTGAGGTCACTGGTGTGAACACCCAGCCAGGCTCACACTCTGCATCTGCTTCTCTTGGGAATCCTATGACCCCCTTTGCAAGATGCACTCAGGTACAACCTGCACCTCTGCCACCAGCTTCGAGTCCTACTCCAATGCATCATCTCCCCTGTCCTTTAGGAAAGGTCTGGGTTTCCCTTGACTTCCTGTCTGCTCTTAGTGCAGTAGACAGTTATGCCTGCTAGAGTGTGCTGCATTGGGTCACTTTCTGCATAAAGGAATGCATGTTCACAGACTGTTTCTGGCCCCTTGTGTTTTGTGTTTTTGACCATCTGTACCGCATCTGTCCTGCTGGTCATCCTGAACTACGATGGCCCATGTCAGTGAGCACACCACCCTTCTGCTCCTCTAAACTCTGCACACCAATGGCCTCACTATAAGGAACTTCCCATGGTGCTTTTTCAGTTTCAAGGTTGCTTTCCGTGTTCTATTTTGTGTGGTTTCTGCAGCAGACCCATCACCCATTCAGGTACTGTTGGTTCTCCTTATTTAGACTCTGGTATCTGTCTCCCCTACAGTACACACAAATGCATACACATGCATGAACACATATGCTCACCATGCATGCACACATGAATGCAAGGCAGCAGGTTCTTCTTAAAGGCGGCATGTGTGAGAATGTCTCTTAGGTCAAACAAACCTTTTTAGCACAAGAGACAGAGACTAATACAAATTTATCTGTGGCAAACAGCTGAGTCTGAGATGGGCTATTAATATTTCAGATGCTGCAGCTGACCTGATCATTTGACAGAATTCCTATTTCCTTTTCTGCATCTCATTTGTTCTGTGATGTGCTCTGCCCATAGCCGCTGGGCCCTGCTCAGTACCTCCATGTGTGCCATTCCCTGGATGTGAGGCTGGTTGGGGAATTCCCATGCATCTTCTGCTTGAGTGTGAAACACTCACTTGTATATTAGGTTGGTTGGGGAATCTCCACATGTGCCACAATGGAAAGGAGCTGGCTTGCAGATGATGAGGCATGAGCTTGCCAGGAAAATGCACAGATGAGAGCATTGCATGCCTGAAATAAAGGTTGCCAACAGTACCAGAGAGAGCAGAACACATATCACAGACCTTTGTGGGCAGCAAAAAAGCCACTCACCAGTATTCTCTGCATAGAAGCTAATGGGACAAGGAAACAGCCTGCAAAGTCAATACAAAAGGCCCTGGCATGTCTGGCTAGCCCGGGGAGTTTTAATGGCAGTGCTAGACAAACCAGAGTAAGAAAATCCTGACAGTTCCATGGTTCCTCATGACCCATCTCTCCACCTCTGCTCTGTAACTTCTGCTCATGTGAAGCTGGTCAGGTGGCCCAGCTCCCTTAAGGAGCACTTGGGTGGGAGGAGGTCAGGTAGCACTGTGTGCCAGGCACGCTCTCTCTCTAAAGGCTCTCCTGTGACAGGCTGCCTGCAGTACACTTTACAATGCCTGCTCACTATTTGAAAGGTGCTTCTGGACGAGAGCATGTCCAGACTGTTGAGAGAATAAACAGCTCATTAGAACAATGAGTGGTGGAGATTCCGGTTCCAAAGCTGAGAAAACCCTGATCAGAGCGCCCTCTTCAATGCTCATGATTTATACACTGTCTCCTTTGATGACTTTACTGCAATGTTGAATCATGATTTTATAATTATATCTTTGCTTATTTCAGCATACACATTCAGGGAAGAATCTCACAACCCATTAATAATTATCCCAATATAAAATCTTTTCCCTTGTTGTGGATTGTGTACTTAGGGTGTCTGCTGTGGTATTGACTAATTATTTGGTGGTAGATCTGCAACAGGCACCATCAATGCTTGCTCTTCATTTTCTTGTGCGAGCACCTATGCTCTCTTAGCTGCTCCTGTGTGTGGTGAGGCGTTCGGTCGGATTTGTCCCACCCTCACACCACATCACTCACTTCCTGTAGGTTTGAACCACTAGTCTGTGTTTGGCTTAGAGGACAAACATCTACTGTTTCTCGCAAATGCTTTCCAAATGAATCCTTGGTCAGATTGGTAATTACTTGAATTTTTCATCAGCTCATTCCAATAGGCAAGAATCTTCCCTTGTCACTGTGAGCCCAGGTTTCCTCCTTAAAGCTGTTTGTTTTAGATACTTAATGGTAGATTGATTTATCATGGAAGCATAGAATTGCTATCTCTTCCTGATTGCTTTGTCAATTCTTCATCATGGAATGCTCCCTTCGGCCCCAGCATTGCTGCCCAAGCTGCATCTATGGGTTGGTAAACACTCAGCGTTTCGGCCGCTGTTGTTTACATATATATCTTGCTTTGTCCTTTTACTTTCAAATTCCCTTGCTCTTTATATTTTGTGGCATTTTTTTTCTCATTAGGACACATCTAATGTTTTCGCCCAGTTCGTGGTCTTTGTCTTTTAGCGGTAGTATTTGGAACACTAATGTTTGTTGTAATTACAGACATATATGGACTTAAATCTATATCTATAATCTCTCTTCCATTTATCCCCAAGCCTTTATAGCTCATCACTTCAACTTTGTTAATTAAAATGTTTTATTTTGAGCTTTATAAACCCTTTATATCTTCTCTTCCCTATAATGACATAAAATTAACTATCTCATTTTTTTCATGCTATGGATTTGTTTATTTTACTTCTATATTGTTTACCCAGACTTATTATCACAAAATCCCTTTGAAGTAAATTCTTAGAATCATTTCATTGATTGTGTTTCATGGAACCAAACCTCATAGCTTCATGTAGTTTGAATATGAATTTTATATTTCTTAAAAATGCTTGAGTCAGCTAAAAAATATTACAATATGATTTTTATTGATTCACCATGTTGCCCATAATGGTTTCTAAGTTACATATTTTTAGATGATTCTGTTTATGTGTTCATGAACTGTTTGCATCTTTTTGACAGACCTTTATTGGAGACATCTTTTTGCTTGTTAACCCATTCAAAGAACTCCCAATTTACTCCACTATGGTGAGTATAACACTCCAGATATTACATTAAAGTGACATTCGTGGGACATACACATTTGTATTTGGTGACATTCAAACTAAAAGAACAGCAATTAAAGCAAAATTTCTCAGAATCATTCTCACTTGAATTAGCACGATGGTCGTGTTAACGTGTTCTGAGGCAACTTTGGGAATCAAACTTTTTTTTACCAAAGGTATCTTTTACATTAAAATATGTGACTCTCCTCTAATGGTACTTACAAAACAGAATAAATTAAGTAATGCAATATATTTCCATGCATCCCTGACTGATTTGGTATCATTTGATTTAGAGTTCATGGATGGATATTGACTGGTGTTTAGTTCACGGATGGATTTTCACTGGTGTTTTGATCACAGATGGATATTGACTGGTGTTTAGTTCATGAATAGATATTGACTGGTGTTTAGTTCATAGATAAATATTTGGTAGTGTTTAGTTCACAGATGGATATTGACTGGTGTTTAGTTCTTGGATGGATATTGTCTAGTGTTTAGTTCATGGATGGATATTGATGGGTGTTAAGGAAAAGCTTGGCACTATGGGTTTGTTGTTGAGTCATATTTATACAGTGTCTTTTCTAGCTGTATATTTGCAACATACGCCTTATGCCTGGTAAATGCCTACTGATAATCAACTCATTTCTAAACATCAGTGCCACCTTTGAAACTATCATAGAGACTTGGGAGCAGCATGAATGGCATCATAGTGATACTGTAGTGCCAGGGAAATGTTATTGATCCCCCTAAAAAACAGACAGGAGCTGATCTGTTTAACTCACAGCAGGGTCTTTATTCTGTTCCAGCTAGCTTGACTCCCTCAATGCACCACCATCACACAGGATGTTTTTGGTGATGGGGGAGCCCTGAATATCTATTGGGGCAAGGACTTATAGTAAGCAGCAAGTGGGGGGGGGGTAAGTATGCAAGCATCTAATTGGAAAGCTACTGTGGCCTTTAACATAATTGGCTGGTGCTGAGGGGTCATATCATAAACTTAATTTCTGCTCCCCTCTGCATTGGTAGTCATTAGGCAGGGGATAGGCTTGTAACCTAAGGGTGCAGGTTTGTTGGTGGAATAACCTGGAGATGCTGGTCTTGTTGAGAATTAGCCTAGAGATTGGAGCTAGACTTGGTTTTTGTTGGGGGCAACTTGGAAGCTAATGTTAGGTACCAGCCTGTTAGTTTACTTGAGTTCAAACTTAGGTCAGGTTCTCTAAAATGGAGTCTGAACTTAAAAGATTTGGCCTCTCAACACAGTAAGTACAGTATTCTTTTGTGCCACCCTGTGAGATGCTTGGCATTTCTTCATGACTTGGAAGTGATCCTATTGCCTAGATTTTTAACTTGGTTCCTATTATGTAAAAGAAAACAAAATTTCCCAGAAACCACAGCACTAAAAATACTAGCAGTGAGTACCAGTGGCAACCATAGGTGATCAGGTCTCTGAAATCAATACATTTCTATATCTCTGAGAAGTCTGTAAATAAATTCCTATGGTGCCCAAAGGATGATTTTAGGATGTTGATGCCAAATATTGGGGAGTTTGTAATATAATGTGAAATGCCACAGTTTAAGCTTATTTCATAGATATATACCAGACTGGAAACTTGTGAGGTGCTGTTCTTTAAGCCACTGGACTAGTTTAAGGCTTGTGGACAAAAAGTTGAGGATAAAATCTAAACCTTCATGTTGTCAGTGGGCCTCCTGAAATCGGGCTGAGGGAAGGGTGATTGTCCAGGTTCTCTCTAGATGCCCCACCACTGACCCCTGCCCTGGCTTACTATAGACTCAGCAACATGTTTCATTTCAAGAGTTCCTCTTCATATGAGGGACAGAAGTAGATGAGTCTTCCATCTTTGGTCTGCTGTCCCCAGGTGTCCCAGATGTACCTGAGCCACACAGGCCAGCGCAGCCCCTCACTGCCACCCCACCTCTTCTCCTGTGCAGAGCGAGCTTTCCACAGACTGTTCCAGGAGCGAAGGTCACAGATCATCATCCTCAGGTGAGCCAGCCTGTCACCTTGTGCAGATCCTAGGACTCACACATGCTCTCTTTCTCCATTCAATGTGTTTGCATCTATCTTTCCAATACGCACATTTCTCTTGTTAGAAGGGACAAGAAGATTTCTTTGAGAAGTTGCCCAGTGTAACAGAGTCTATGGCAACCAACAGTCTGCTACTCACTTCATCCTTAGAGTGGGAATGCTGGACCACCTCTATGTAAATCCTGGGGTTCTGCTCAGCCTTAAAAGCATCTCCTGCAGGAGGACCTAATTGAGAACTACCTGAGAGACCAAAGGTTGCTGGTGCAGACAATCGGGAACTGCTGTTTAGGAGAGACTTTCTTGGGACCAATGGGGCACGAGGGGAGGCTATTAAAGGAGCTAACAGCAATGTTCAGATGAGCTTGCTGCGGAGTTTCTCACCTGCTCCTGGAGTCTGTGTCGCTGACTCTGTGCCACCTCACCTCTAACCCCGAAGGGCAGGTAGGATCAGCAGAGAGTAGTCCAGGGCACAGGCAGCACATCCTGAAGATTTAAAACAGCAACACAGGGACTGTGCTTTCAAAACTACAGAACAAACATGGAGGAAGAAAAGCTTGCTACACTATTGGGCCTAAGCTGGTTCCCCACATGTGGCCTCCACAGGCTCCACGTTACAGCTTTACTTATTTACAAGGTGGGCTTCCCTCAGCCTACCTCTCCTATTCACCTCTGCTCCCATTCACTCCATATGTCCCCAGAGGTGGTTTTTCTTGGAAAACTACAGAAAGACAATTTACTCGGGAATAAAATTCTTCAAATTAAGATTTGAGGGAAGGGCAGCAAGGGGGAGGGGTTAGGGTGGGATCACACTTAGATAAAGGAATACTGAAGAGTTCAAATCAGACTTGGGCTACTGTCTCTGGAGAAGCCTTCAGCCTTTCCAGTGTGTGCAGAACTCTTGGTTTTGTTCTTGATTCTCTCTCAGAGTGTGTTCTTGCTCAAATATATACTAAAACACTTTCTTAATAGACTCAACAATTGCTTCAGGAAATTATCAAGATGGGAGAGATGGCTCTGGAGGCTTGGCTGAGGGGGTGCTCACAGTGCCCTGTAGAGAGTCCTGTAGATAGACCTGGCTAGATTTGCTTCCCCCAAATTCTACATTCATTTGCTCAGGGTAACTTTCTCCCCCTAACTCCTCACTAAGGTCCCATTAGGGCAGATTTTAAGGGTGATAATGCCATACATTTTTGGAGGGGAAAACTTATTTCTTCATTTAAGTTATACAAACCCCCCAAGCTCTCATAAGCAAGACAAACCAAGACTGAATCCGACTTAAAGACAATTAGGAGTGACTTAGTCACTCTGGCCCTTCTTTTAAAGCTACGCACTATGCCATGGTCTCCATGTGGAATAAGGTGCCAAGAGAGAAGGCTTCGGGCTCTTTTGCCTTTATCTTCAAGCCCTGAGAAGCTCAGCTGAAGTTATGTGCACTCACTGACTGTTTCTCCTGTGCCACCAAAGTAGTGTAGACAAAGGGTGACCCATACTGTAATCATCAGAGGTTGAATATACTCTTAGGACTCAGGAAAGGAGGCAGAAAGAATGTAAGAGCCAGAGGGGGTGGAGAACTCAAAGGAAATAAAGACACCTAAATAAACATGATCGATGCTCATCTGAACTCACAAAGACTGAGGCACATGCCCAGGGCCAGCATGGGTCTACCCAGGCCCACTGCCTATGTATTATAGCTTCCAGTTTAATGTTTTTACAGGAGTCCTGAGTGTGCAAAGGCGTGGGTCTCTGACTCCTGTGCCTTCTCTTGGGCTCTTTTCCTTCTGCGGGTTTGTCTTGTCCTATTCCAATGTGTTAGGATTTTTTCTTAAATCTTTTCTTATTTTGTTTTATTATTACCTCTTAGAAGTCTTTTCTTTTTCTAATGGGAGTCAGAAAGAGAGTGGATCTGGATGACACTGGAGGTGGGGAGGAACAGGGGAGAACAGAAGGAAAGGAAACTGTAATCAGGACCTAATATGTGAAGAAAACAATGTATTTTCAGTAAAAGGGGAAAAGTTGGCCATCTCCAGAATAGATGTTCAATAAATTAGCA
This sequence comes from Uromys caudimaculatus, assembly GCA_028551405.1. Taxonomy (NCBI): domain Eukaryota; kingdom Metazoa; phylum Chordata; class Mammalia; order Rodentia; family Muridae; genus Uromys; species Uromys caudimaculatus. The sequence goes on from CM052719.1 coordinate 4,729,296, forward strand.
CCAGGTAAGACATTGTTTTTAATTGGCCTTACAATCTTTATTTTAATGTCGCATCTTAAAGTCAGTGACTTGATTTTGTCCCAATAGCTTCTATGAATCAGGGCAATAGAACTAAGAAGAGGAGACCATTCATCAAGTTGAGAGTTCAATTATTAACATTTTAACATTTTTCTAGCAAGTACACTTTAATTAATTAGAACATGGCTCACTAATTAATTAATTAGAACATGGCTCACCCTTCAGTCATAGGAAGACAGGTGCCAGGCGGTCCTCTGGAGTTCTGACATTCAACACCCACTGACAAGACAGGACCCCTGCTGACTTGGCTTTTAGGTCAAACCTATCCAATTGACAGTAGAGCTGTCCCATCAGTCCCCTGACAGCACCATGCCTTCCTCCATCCCTGGGTCTGAGAATCATCTCTGGTTCTTCTTCTCCCTCTTCTAAGCCAGTGAATTTGTGTTTTCCCCCATTTTCTCTCAGCGGAGAAAGAGGGTCAGGGAAGACCCAGGCCAGCAAGCAGATCATGAAGCACCTGACCAGCAGGGCTGGCTCCAGCTCGACCATGTTTGACTCCAGACTCAAGCATGTAAGTGGCTTCTGGGCTGGTGGATATGGGAGTGAGTGGATTGGGCCAAGAGCAATGTCACTTGCAAATACAGGGATACATCACCACAGTCAAACCATGGTCAAAAACTGTGGGTAGAAAGAAAAGATTTGTGTGTTTGCACAGAATGCCACAGGCTGATGCTTCTGCTGGGGATGGCTGAGAAGCAAGGCTGGGGCAATCTTGAGAGCAAACAATGAAGCTGCAGTGTTCTTAAAAGAAGTGCCACCGTAAGCGTGGATGAGTTTAATCTACAACTATTTGTTGAGCTTGCACACTTGTCTGCAACACATCAGTCCACGCCATGGCTCTAATGTAGCAGTTGGAGTGAACTTGGGAAGACTGGCAAACCTCTATTCAAATATGCTAACATACCAGTAGCAGATCCTCCCTAATGAAAACATGAATAAATCAACATGGTTATAAGATAAATGCCAGTTAACTAATGGAAATAACAGAATCTATTGACTTAATTGAAGTGGCAGGGAACAATAGTCTCCCCTCTAAATCACCGACTAAGATAATCATCTATTAAAATGATCATTGGCAAGAGAACAGGCTCTGTAATTTCTAAAATGCACTCTGATCACTTTATGCAAATTGGCTTTTTAGTTTAAGTGACTACTTTCCAATTCCTGTTGAGTTAGTTGGGTGTAACTCTCCTAAGTCTGCTGGCACTGGGGAGTCAAAGACCCCCTCCCGGGGGGCTCCATGCAGATTTCAAGTGAAATGCTTCTGTTTTCTTCATTCTTCATGACATGTTTAAATTCCATCTTAACCACGGGATTCCCTATGTTAGATATCACCCACACAAATATGGTCAAAGTCCATGAAGCCCAGTGCAGGAGCAGCAAAGCATCCTGAGGAATCAACAGGGATTTATGTGAGCGTCAAATGAATTCGTGAACTGATTGTAAATCTGTGTAACATTACAGGGCATCTGTAAAATTCAGAAGACTTGAGAGGTGGGGGCTACTAAGTTCTGCAGGAGATAAAGATTTGGCTAGCGGAATCCAATCAGTAGATAGAACATGATTGGTGCACACAGCTATTAGCAGTGAGGTTGAGGTTGAGAGCCAGCTAAATTGAGAGGAAGCTCTCAGGTGAAGACAGGTGAGCTGTCCTGAGAGGCTGATTGTGAACCCTCAGTGGGGGACCTCTCACTAGCAGACAGGCAGAGAGCTGCATCTGGGCCTGGGATGTGACAAACAAACCTCTCACTATGAGAAGGCTGGTGGCGTCTAAAGCAAACTGTTGTGTGAGAGATGCAGTGGAGGTCTTGTTCAGTTAGCATAGATTATACAAGTGAAATGAAGCTAGAGAGATAAACGTGAGAGCCAATGGGGTGGAGGGCATCTCCAGTGACTGTCACACAGAGGGTGATGAAGGAAGCTCTGCAGCTGACACAGTGACAGCCTTGTCAAAGCCACATGCAGCCACCCCCCTAAGATTAAGGGGGTGAGATTCTGAGATGCCCATGGCCTCTCAGTTCATGTTTCTTGGGGCATGGTGCCCACAGGAACCGTGAGGAAGGAATGAAGACAAAGTCATAGCTAGGTCTGAAAGATGCTAAGGAGGGTGGGCACTGAGTGAGATCCAGTCCTGCATCCCCATCCTGTGAGAGGCCTCCCGGGGTGCTTGCTGTGCTCCATGTGCTCAGTGACAAGTGGAGCCCAATGCTCAGAGGTGTTGCTCTCCTCCCCTAAGTCTGCGAGCAGCTAAGCCCCAATACTGCTTTGTCTCTAAACCCCGTATCTGAATCTTGAAGATCAGAAGCTGGGCTTTTCTGTGTCATTGGATTTATTGAAACAGAAAACCCACGTTTTTTGAAAGAAATTGCCTTGGACTTCTTGTCCATTCCATTCCAAATGAATTTCAGGCTCAATTCTGTTCCAATGATTCAAATAAGCCTTTACTGAGAAGTCAGTTTGCAGAGGGGAATGACAGGCTAAGTTTGATTAATGGATGTGTGGATATTCATTAAGGAGCCCCAGGACCCTTATTTCTAGGAAACACGATATAATTAGCTACTTTCACAGCACATAGACACTTTAACTATTAAAACTTCTACCACACAGTATAAATGGGGAAAAATCAGTTCAATAAAATTTTAATCAGTAAACATTGAGGGTGCAAGTAGGTATTTTTCTATATATTTTTATTTAAATTTTTATGGCTATGTGCTCTTCTCATAATCTTGTTTCAGAGTCAAGGGAGACTGGAATATACCAGTTTCGGGGTTTCTCAACATTTCTCTTAATACAGTTATTTAGCGCCACCTATTGGCTGACTAGCTAATAAAAAAGAAAATAGCTGGTGGTTTTAAGCTTGGCGCTGCCATCTGGAAGAACACAACAGTGTGTGCATTGAAAAGGTCTCAAGAATTGACAGTTCTTAAATGGCTTTAGCTTTACTAGTGTCACATGTCTTTATTGCTAATTTAAGACAACTTGAAGTTAGTACGAGGCTAGGATGAAGTGTGTGACTGTGCAGCCAGATTGCCTTGGTTCAAATCCCAGCTAAGACATTTGGAGTCTATGGTCCTGACAGTTGGTGATTCCACTTCCTTGATGGGAAAGTGGGGACTCTGATGGTGTAGGTTGAAAACAGACACACGTACAGACGTATTTACACAGGCACCTCATGTTAGACTTCAGGTAGGCGCATACTAAGCACAGCAGATGTGTGTCTACAGTCAGTCACTAATGGAAAGAGAATCGTTATTGGTCACAAGTGTGTCTGCTATGGGGCAGGCACAAAGCCAAGTGATTTACATACAAGACACCCCAAAGTCAGCCTGTGTTAGAGTAAAGTTGGGAGTTGAAAGAACCTGCTCGACTTTTAGAGTGTGTCATTTGCTAACCTGAGCTGGGAAGACAGCTTTGCAAAACATGTGCATGTAAGCATGTAATCACTGCCCCGCACTTCCTGTCTGGGCACACATCACCCATTTTCCCTGATATTCTTTCTTATGAAATAATAAACCATCACTTTATTGTCAAATACAATACAGAAATGCCTATTTTATGGCTTTAAAAAATAATTATCTTACAGTATGTTTATGCAATGAGAAGGAATTACATTGTTAATTTTAACATATGCATAGTTACCTATTCAATGTAATATTTTAAAGAAAAATAAGATCATATTGATCACTAATTAATGGACTGGCAATTGTGTCTCGCCTGCTATCAATTTGCTTTGGTTTGTATTAATTTTCAGGCCCAAATCATAGAATTTTGTAAAGATTTAATGTGTCTTCAGAAACCTAAGCCTCAAAACCAGATGGCTAAACACATTTCATTATTATGTTCAGCATTTTTGATTTGTGATTGGGATCAAAGTTTGTAATAGTCAATCATGCAGAATGCTTCTCAAATTAACAAGTGCCTAAGTATAACAAATGCCAAAAAGACTTAAGAAATAGACTCAATATATTTGCTTAAAATGAATAATGATTATCTCAAAAGTAATGTCATAAGTTAAAGGGTGTAGGATAAGGAGTCACTGAATCAGTACAGTGACTCGGAAGCTGGATTGAAGGTATTTGCAGTCTTGAGGGAGAAAGGACTTTCCAGATTTCCATCCATTTGGAGACATGTTAAGTCGCGATCCTTACTAGGGTCACAGTCAGTTGGTGAATGAGAAGTGGATTTTAGTTCACGCTCAATATTTGAAGAAACTTGTTTAGAGAACATGTCAGATCCCAGGCTTTACACGAGAGTTTTAGAACCATGGGCTCTCAACCTTTGAGACAAAGCACAGGGCAGTGAGGGGTCATGACAATGACTTTAATCAGTTGTTTAGTTCCATTTCTGCAAAAGAGGGTGGGTTGCAATGGACCACAGTGCAGCTAGGAAAGAGGTTAGCAGGCTGCATGTTGAAGCACATGTAAGCATGCCCAGGGATTAGGAAGGACTCAGGTTTCTGTAATTTCTAATTCTTCTTTTTAAAAACATCAAGGAGCTGGGACTGGGGCTCAATTGGTAAGCGTGTAGAAAAGGCCTGAGGTCAGACTCCAGCACCCATGTGTAAAGTCAGGAAAGTCATCCATGAGCTTATAACTCCTGTACTGTGGGGGCAGAGGCAGAAGATTAAGGAAGCTTCTTGGCTGTTGATTTAGCTACAGATTCAGGGAAAGACCCTGTTGTAAGGGAAGAATGTGGAAAATGAGAGATTGGGATGCCAAATGTCATCCCAACAAATGTGCACGTATATCACCAGCCCCTCCCCTCAAGTGTGTGTGTGTGTGTGTGTGTGTGTGTGTGTGTGTGTGTGTGTGTGTGAGAGAGAGAGAGAGAGAGAGAGAGAGAGAGAGAGAGAGAGAGAGAGAGAGAGAGAGAGAGGAACACTGGTCTCCATTTGCATGCAGGCAGGTAAAGTATGTGACACCATATTAACAGTGGCTACCATCTTGTGTGTACTTATAGTTTGCATCTGAGGAAAAGACAACCTTAAAGCTTCCGCATGCATTATGTGGAAAGCACAGAGCCTTCCAGAAAGCAAAATATTCCCAGCATCCTTGCTATGGTCCTCCATTTTTATTTACTTTAAGGAGTAGCCCAACAAAATTATCTCTTGTTCTGCAGGCCATATGCATCTTGGAAGCCTTCGGACATGCCAAGACCACACTCAACAATGTATCCAGTTGCCTCATACAGTACTGGGAACTGCAGTTCTGTCAGAGGAGAAAACACGTAACTGGAGGTGAGTTTGCACATAGCCAGCAGATGGCCCCTGCTCCCAGAGAGACAGAGGCCATGGGGCCTGTGAAGCTTATATTCACTATCTAGACAACCCAAGTCAGCACACAGCAAAGAGAAGCCACTGACAGGCCATCATGGGAAGAGAAGGTCACTCGACATCACTTAGTTTTATGCTCTTATTCGTATCCTAGAAATGTCTTATGATAAGATGACCATGTATGCCCAGAAGAGCCTGGGCTGCCTTCTGTACCCTGAGGCATCAAGTTTCAAGTTCAGACTGCACTGGGAATCAAAAATATTCTCTAGTGCAAAGTGAACCTTCCCAGGAGGATTGCTGTATAAATCACATGACACAGAAGGACTTAGCAAAAATCAAACCAAAACAAACAAACAAACAAGCAAAACCTGACAGGAATAGTGCTTCTCCCACAAAGATGCAAACACTCAAACAAATCATAGCCATGTGCAGTTTCTTCACACAGCACCCAGTGGGATCTGTTTAAATCAAATCTGAATTTTAAAAAAAAAAAATGATTGAATTACAGCCAATCTAAACATTAAAATAATCATCATACTAAACTGGAACAGAATCGGCTTCTTATTTGCTTTAAATATTAGCTGTGTTTTTTTTTTTTTTTTTCTGGAAATTCATTTACAATTCAAGGTTTTACTAACCACTGGGTCCCAGGCATAGTGTAAAGTTCCCAGGTGAGAAGCTTCCAGAGTCCAGACTGGAAAGGTTGTGACTTGGTCCTTGGCCACAAGAATGTGCAGACTCAGGTGAGGACTGTGGTCAGATTGAACAGGCAGTCTGTCAGCAGTGTCTCGTCCCAGGCCACTCGATAGCCACCTGTTTGCTCCACTGTGTGTGGAAAGATATTCTCCGGAGAGCCTCATACTCATTGGTGTTTGAGAGCATGGCCCCTACTGAGTCTAATGCAGCCCTGCTCCCCCATGCCAGTGCTAAGCCTGGGTATCACAAACCTAGTCCCCACATTGCCAAGGAGAGATCTCGCATCTGGGGCTCCATTAGGATGACTCTTTCTCTATCCATACCCTCTTTACCACAGGAACTTACTAACTGTCCCTAAAGGTGCTGGACATTGTTCTTCCTGTATTTCTTTTCTTTCTCCTGAAGAGAGTGCATGAGTCCTCATATCGGGAATGTTACTATAGAAAATTGTCATAGACGCACGAGAAATGCTGAGGAGTGTGGATGAGGACACTGCTCTGTGGCCAAGAAGACCTGAGTTTGAGTCCTCAGAAACCAAGGAAAGCCAGGGGCAGCAGCACGCATCTGCAAACTCTGTACTCCTATAGTGAGACAAGAGGTGGAGTCCCAAATTCTCCTGCCTCCATGAGCTCATGGGTCAGCTAGTTTGCTGTATGCAACAAGCTATAAAGAGGCCATGACTCAAACAAGGCGGGAGGTAAGGACTGACACAAAGACTGCCCTCTTACTTCCACATGTACAATGTGGCAGGAACTCACAAGGATACACACACACACACACACACACACACACACACACACACACACACATATACATGCATGCTGGAAAAGTACAGTGAAACTTCTGGAGCCCCTTTGTGTGATCAATCATACTCTATTATCAAGTAGTTCCCATGGTCCTGTCCAGTCACACCCCTAAGTACTTAAGGGGCCTGTGTGACTAGGATGTGGCATCATTTTGTGTATTCCTACCTCTAATTCCTCAGGGAAAAGAATTTGGCTGGGGTACAGTAGAATCTAGGCTCTGTGTGTACTTTGGTTGACTCTCTGGGCTCTGTGTGTGACTTAATTGACTCTCTGGGCTCTGTGTGTGACTTGGTTGACTCTCTGGGCTCTGTGTGTGATTTGGTTGACTCTCTGAGCTCTGTGTGTGACTTGGCTGACTCTCTAGGCTTTGGGTGTGACTTGGTTGAGTCCTTGGGCTCTGTGTGTGACTTGGTTGACTCCCTGGGATCTGTGTGTTACTTGGTTGACTCTCTGGGCTCTGTGTGTGACTTGGTTGATTCTCTGGGCTCTGTATGTGACTTGGTTGACTCTCTGGGCTCTGTGTGTGACTTGGTTGACTGTCTGGGCTCTGTGTGTGACTTGGTTGACTCTGGGCTCTATGTGTGACTTGGTTGACTCCCTGGGCTCTGTGTGTGACTTGGTTGACTGTCTGGGCTCTGTGTGTGACTTGGTTGACTCTCTAGACTTTGGGTGTGACTTGGTTGACTCCCTGGGCTCTGTGTGTGACTTGGTTAACTCCCTGGGCTCTGTGTGTTACTTGGTTGACTCTCTGGGCTCTGTGTGTGACTTGGTTGACTCTCTGGGCTCTGTGTGTGACTTGGTTGACTCTGGGCTCTGTGTGTGACTTGGTTGACTCCCTGGGCTCTGTGTGTGACTTGGTTGACTCTTCCCTTGGGAAAACGACTTTGCTGATATCATGGAAGGCATTCTCCACACTTCCTCACTTTCATATTGCTTTCTGTTCTAATCAAGACCCCTCAGCCCTCATCATTTGTTTACATTTGTAGTTTGTGAAAGCTTCCTGCTGTGTTCTTTACGAAATCTATTCAAATGCTTTAGTGATCATTTTTCTAGGATTTTAAAATTAAAGCAAATAAAACTAATTGGAAAAAAACACAGAAAGTCAGTGCTGTTCTGTGATTGTGTTCTCAGAGGCAAATGAATCTTGTCCCTGATCTATGATGGTTGGCATGGACCATTTACACAGCACAGCACACTTGTCCTCAAGCCCCATCCATATGGTAAAGTGGATAAGTCCATCACAGTTTCCTTTTACAAAGAGCAGAGATGAGCTCTGAGGTTGAGCTCATAGAGGCTCGGGTGCTATGAGCTTTCTTGTCGTGCTGGTGATGTGCTCAGATGTGGTGAGGGAGTGGAGAACAGAGCCTTAAAAGCAATTGTATATAGTCAAAACACTAAGGCAAGATTGCTACAAAGATGCTTCCTTGTGCTAAGAAAACTCTAAGTCTGAAGATGAGACCTCTTCCCATTGCTAGTCTGATATTCTGAGGTCCAGTGAAGGGTGTGGCAGCCTTGTCTCCCTATTCTTGTGAGCATAAATAAATGAAGTGGGTATGAAGCCAGGGAATGTTTCAGATGTCAGTGTCTGAGACCTGCTATAACAAACTGTTGTGTGTGAATTTTCCTGAAGGGACCCAACACACACACATACACACACACACACACACACACACACACACACACACACACACACACATACACACATACACATACACACACACACACACACATACACACACACACACACACACACACACACACACATACACACATCTCCTCACCCCAGAAAAAGAATCCACAACAGACTTAAGTAACAATTTCACCAAAGTCCAGCTTGGGAAAACAGTGGTTTTTCCTGGAGTCACTGACAGGAAGATGGCTAAGTGGCTACTTAGGAGAAGCAGGAAGGCCTTAAAGAAGCTGGGTCACCTGACAGCTGAGTCACTCACCCTGACATGAGTGACCACTCCAAAACTGCAGTCCTGCATGCCAGCATCATTTGCAGCAGCTCCACTGGCCCAAGAACCTCCTCTCTGTGGCTCTAGTCAGCCTCAACTCCAACAGTGGCTCACCGTTTCTTTAAAGCCGGGGAGGGGTCCTTGGCATCTTAAGTTTCAGCATTCCCAGACTAGTGACATTTATTTAAGTCCTGGGTCCCATGGTCCATCCTCCCTTCTGGAAGGAAGGTTTCAGTTCTGAAGAAACTGCCATGCAACACAAATACATGAGCAGGCAGCTTGAAGCCTCCAGACATGGGCTGACTTAACCTCCTGAAGTCTCAAAGTCTGGACTGTGGTACCTGCAGGCAGGTATTCTTACCATCTCCCAGGCAGAGCCTTGCTGGCCTTATGAGCTCACCACACACTTCTGAGTTTAGCATATCCACCAGCACTGCCTCCACTGACACATGCTGCTCATACTACATTGGCGCCCACGAGTCTAGCCTCAGCAAAGCATGAGTTCTCTGTATAGATACTATTTCTAAGTAAGGCCCATGCACAGGTCCCGAGGTGAGGGCTTTGAAGCATCTTCTGTGGACACAGGGCACGAACATTGTTTCAGTTGAAGAACAAATGCTTCCACAACCGAAGAAAAGTACCATCCACATTCCTGAAGCTGTGCTAGCTTCTGCTTCTGAACCAAGGCTCTCTCTAGTGAAAGGGATGGAGCTGGGAGGGGATTGATGCACTTCCTGCTTGGCAGGGAGGAGGCCTGGAGTCTGGATCCCCAGAGCTCAGGCAAAAGCAGGTGTGGCTGCGCCTGTCTGTAGCCCTAGCATTGGGGAGGCAGACAGGCAGACCGGCAGAGCTCATCGCACAGTCAGTCCAACTGAATCAGTGAGAAATACTGTCACAAAGGAGGATGCCTAGTGACAACTGCTGGCTTTGACGTGCATGCTGGAGAGTGCACCAGAATGTGCATACACACACACACACACACACACACACACACACACCATTTACATACAACACACACACACACACACACACACACAGACACTATTCACATACACCACACACACAGGCGTACACACACATACCACAAATACACTACACACACACACATACACACACACACTTTATAAAAAGGAAAAATGCATTAATTTAAACTACCAAGAGAGCTCATTCCCTCAAGTCGAGCTTCCATGAAAGCAGCCGAATTGTAAATGTTCATTACAATAGCTAATGAAATTGCAGTAAGACTATTCTATTCAAATCAGGTCAAGTAAATGAAGATGACGTGAAGTGTTTACGCTTCATGGCAGACTATATTTGCTTAAGTTATCAGCATGTACAAAGCAGTGATTACCATTGTATTGGCCACGGAGAATTATCATTCTAATGTCAAGGCTGATAGATGCTTTCTCTAATGGTTGTTATTAGTGATTTTTAAATAATTTAACACCAACTATTTTGCCAGAATGTAACCACAAATTGCAACATACAAAACATCAGGCTTAGTTTTATGAACCGGCAGTTATAAACTGATTTTTAATTTTGCATAAATTTTATTAACAAATAACGTGTTGGTCTGGCTCCCACCTCCATGTTTTTCCCAGCTGAGTACCCATTTAACAAGGCTGCCATTTCTGGTTCCCCAGTGTAGGAACCACCGTCCTTCAGGATTGAGGGACTTCACCACAGAGGTAAGTTCACAGGGAGCCAGTGTGTAAATATGAGGAAAGATTTGCCAGTGGAGGTTCCACTGAGCCAGAAAGCACCCTGGTTTGCACCCACTGCCTTCGCCCTGATGTTCACCTCTCTTCTCCAAGAAAGCAGAGGTCTGTAGTGCGCCACACAAGTACACCTGTGAGATGAAGGAGGAGATTGGCAGATGTCTGTCCCCAGTGCCCGTGTTACAGTTCTTCTTCTAAGTGAACAAAATTATGAGATTGCCAGTCACCCTAGAACACATGCAGGTTTTTCCTTTAATTGAAAATTGATTTCCCCCTCACATAAAAAATATATCCTGCTTACAGGTCCCCTCCTCCACTCCTCCCAGTTCCCTTCCACTTCCCCCCACATCCAGATCCACTCACTTTCTACCTCTCATTAGAAAAAAAGGGCTTCTAAGAAATATAATAATACAGTGCAATGACTATAACATAATAATACAATATATAAAACAAGAATAACACATCAGAATTGGAAAAGACAAAGAAAGCCCAGGAGAAGGCACAGATGTCAGAGACCTACTGTTTTGCATGCTCAGGAGTCCCATGAAAATGCTATAGTGGGAGCTCTAATACAAACATGGAGGGCCTGGGGCAGACCTGGGCAGGCCCTGTGCATGCTGCCTCAATCTCTGAGTTTATATGAGCTCTGCTCAGTTGACTTAGAGGGCCTTGGTTTCTTGGTGTCCTCTATTGCCTCCGGTTCTTCCATTCGTTCTGCCTCTTCTTCTGCAGAGGGGAAGGAAATGAGGAGAGGGACTCAATGGAGACATCCACTTAGGGATGAGTCTTCCAAGGTCTCTCACTTTCTACATACTGTCTGGCTACGGGTCTCCGTATTTGTTCCATTTGCTGCAGGAACGAGCTTTTCTGATGGTGCCTGAGTGAGACTCATCTATGAGCATAGCACAATGCCGTTAGCAGGCATTTTATTGCTATGACCTTTTACTTAGGTCCCTGAGCTATTTAATGTCGGGTGCTTTGCCACCCAAGCAGTGTTGCGTTTGGGATCCATCTCATGGAGTAGGCCTTAGGTGAGATCAGATATTGATTGGCTCCTCCCACGAGCTTTATGCCACACTTACCCTATTATATCTTGGAGGCAGGACACCATTGTAGATCAAAGAGTTTGTGGTTTCTCTTTGAATAACATGCAGTGTACCTTCCTGTTCCAAAGATGCTGAAAAGTAGGGGTGGAGGTTCTGAGCAGGCACCAGCCCAATCTTGCCGTGTTCAGTGAGTTATGAGGGTGTTGTTTTCAGTTGTGGTAACTTTCCCTTCCTTGCCCTCAGGTGGAGAGAAAACTATAGTCTGGCAACAACCTGGGTGGTTTGGGATTTGCTTTGGGAAAGAGGTCTTGCATAAGCTATATCTTATACCAAGCAAGTTTATTAAGAATAGCAGCATCTTATTATACAGTTTTGAAGGGGAAAATATGAGCATATATATATGAGACCTCAAAGCCCCGCCTCCACAGTTACATACTTCCTCCAGCAAGGCCACACCTCCTCAAATAAGGCCAAATTTCCTCCTAGTGCTGCTTCCCATGGGCCAAGCATATTCAAAAGAGTCAAGAGAAATCCACCATACAATTGAAGTTAATCAGGTCATATTTCACTAAAGAAGCACAGGATATCCCAAGTGGGCCACAGATAGCACAGAGCAGCTTCAGTGCTGATAGCTACGGTTTCTTCAGGTGGAAAAGTCAAGTTCCTAGGAACCAGACTCCTTATAGGTCCTGACCCTAGCCCCACACCAGACCTTGTCAGATCTGCTTCTGGTCAGGGTACAGAACTAGGTTCCCTTTGTCCTTTCATCAGGACCTCTGAGAAAGCCTTGGATTGGCCTGGCTGTCAACAAAATGTCATTGAAAAAAGACTGATGGAGATACTATGGGAAGAGGTATCTGTTTCCCAGAAAACAAAGAGATTCGCTCTCTTACAGAAGCACATTGGCATGTGGACAACGCTCTTCAGAACAGTGATTTCCCAAGAAACTTACTGAGAAGGACGATGGATGTCAAGAATCTGTGAGGTTATGGTTTACTACATCCTGTGTGGCTACAGCACATATTCAGACAACACTAGCAAGGTCGAAAGCTAATGCATACACAATTCCCAGGCCTTGAGCTCCCTGGAATTGGCTAGGAACCAGGTTGATAGAGCCACTGGAGCCTGGCATGGATCCTGCTCTCCTTTCCAGCTCTTGAGCTGTGGACCAACCAGTAGTCTGAACTTTGCATTGTGGTGATGAGTCTTACAAGTTGCTAAGTCTGCTAAGTCTTACAAGTTGCCAGGAGCAGAGACCTGTCAACACAGCTCTTTTTTCTTTCACTTTCATGTCAGTAGGAAGATGACCCCTTTCCCAGTTGTAGATGCTAGGTAGCTGTCAAAGCATGTATATGTAGACCCAAAGTCCCAGCATGAAATGGGGAAGCACTTGGCTCTCCGCCTTTTCTGTGTACTGAAAAACCCCAGATCAAATTCAGTTAAAACCACAGTCCACTCACAGTGGGAAATGCCTCCAGTATACCATGGCCGTGTGACCTACTTGGGTAATGTAAAATTTAAGAGTTTGTTTGTTTGTTTTGTTTTGTTTTATCAATGAGAGAGTGAGGGGCCGCTCCTGGCACTTTTCTGTCAAGTCCTGATTTCCAAACGAATGAGAGAGGTGATCAGAGGGGAGGCCTTATCTGCATCATGTCATTGACTTTCTTGGTATCACGAGTCTCCTTGGACATGCATTCAGTGTGGTGCTTTCATTGACCCCACCCAGGCCTTGATTTTGGAGATAAGGAAATGGGCTTAAAGTATAAAGATGCCCACCAGCACTGAGAAGATGCCATGTCTGAGACACCATAGATGTATTTAGTGGCACCTTCTGGAGCTCCAGAGGGATCTTGGGATGCTCTGTGTTCTCTTCCCCCTGTTAGAGATGGGTAAAATGACATTGAAGGTGCACACAGTGGCCACGCCAGGTTCAGCAACACAAAGCCTGGGATTGCTTCCCAGTAGAGCTCCTCCCCTCATATCACTCTCCGTGATGGCACACGGGTAGATGACTGCTCACCCAAGTGTGAGCAAGCTCAGGCTGTGAAGTAAGAAAATAGGCATGGGCAGAAGGCTGTCTTCTCTGGTGCCCACCATCTGCTTGGAGTGATGGTTAGAGGTGGGAGGTGGTGAGGCTTCGGAGGAGGTCCAAACCTGTAGCCTGAAGGGGAGTAACTCATGTCTTCCACTTTCCTTAACAATGAATAAAAAAAATGACCTGTCTTTGTGGAATACTGCACTTACTGATAATATTGGGTACTGTGGTGGTTTGAATACGCTTGGCCCATGGAAAGTAGCATTATTAGGAAGTATGACCTTGTTTGAGGAGGTGTGGCCTCGTTAGAGGAAGTGTGTAACTGTGGAGGTGGGGCTTTCAGGTCTCATATATATGCTCAAATCTGACCAGTGTGAGAAAGTCTGTCCTGATCAAGAGGTAGAGCTTTCTGCTCCTTCTCCAGCACCATGGTTGCCTGGATGCTGCCGTGCTTCCACCATGAGGATAATGGACTGAACCTCTGAACCTGTAAGCCAGCCCCAATTAAATGTTGTCCTTATAAGATTAGCCATGGTCATGGTGTCTCTTCACAGCACTAAAACCCTAACTAAGACAGATACAAACAAACAACACGTGCTCATGGAGAACTATATTCATAAGTACATGTCTGGAGTCAATTGTGAAGGGTGACACTTGCATTTATGGTCAAGACTGTTTCCATCATAAAAACTGTTTCAAAACACACATGTTGAGGTCAGGCTGGCAGTTGAGGGGAGCTCTGTCAAGTGGGCTCGGCTGCAGTAAATGCTGGAACCTCTCAAACACAAAGCCCTGCTACCTCCCTGACCTCACGACTCACTTCACTGCAGCCTTTCTTCTCTGCTCGGGCTCTGCTCCGCCTGTGTTTGAGTTTGCATGTAGATGCTCTTTCAAAATGCCATTTTCTTTCAATCTTGCTCATCAAAACCCGTTAATCCCAAGCAATTTAATTCACTGCTGGAGATGCGCTAACTAGCATGATTAATAATTACCCTGCTTAGGAATTTAGATGAGGGTTTTCCAGTCACTTGTGACTTGGCATCTGATCAGTGATTCAATTGAAGCTGGAGTCTTTGCTGGGAGAAGAGTACGTGCATCAGCCCAGGTCCAAGGCCAGAGGCACCAGGACCTCTCAGCCTCCACTTCTTACCTGGTGCTTCTTACCTGACACAGAAAACCACAGACAGGGCCAATGTGGTGACTTGTGGCACACCTGCACAGTCAAGTGCACATTCTCCTGACTGGTAACTTATTTCACACTTAAGATCTAGCAGAAAAAAAATCACCAAACTTTTTTGTTTAAAAATAAAAACTAATGAAAACCATAAGATCTCAACTTCAGATTTCTCCCTGGTCAGATCAACACGCACACACACACACACACACACACACACACACATGCAAGACACACAAACATGCACTTGACACACACGTGCACGTGCACACACATGTGACACACATGTGACACACACATATATACATGTGCACACACATACTCGTGCACACACATATATATGACACACATGTGAGAAACTGATGCATATGCATTTGGCAAACACACATGCACATGTGTGCACACACATGAACACACACTTGACATACACGCGTACACATGTGCACACACGTGCTCGTGTATGCACACACACACATGCACATACATGCACTGCAGGCTGAGGACGTGACGGCTGTTCTTGGTTGTCTACTATTCTTTAGTTAATCTGGAATTAACTAAACAACAAGTGGCTGGATTTTTCTTAGTTAAATCCTGTGAAGTGAGAAGACCTACTTGTAATCTGGATCTTTTGAGGTGGAAAGATCCACCTTTAATCTGGACCACACTTCTTGTGACAGCCTATATAAAGGACATGGAAGAAGGAAGCTTGTGCTCTGCCTCCTTGCCCTTGCTGGCAAGTCTTATTTCCTTTGCTGGCATTAGAGCCTACTTCTTTGGGGTTCTAGTGTATCAGGAAGGCCAGATAAGGCGTCCAGCCTTGTGTAACTGCACAACTATTGTATTCTTGCTTGGACCTTCCATTGGTAGACATTTTTGGAACAGCTGGACCACAGCCTATAAGGCATCCTAATAAATATATATATTAAATATATTTATATGTTAAATATATTGTATTAAATACACGTGTGTGCACGCACGCGCGCGTGTGTTCATCCTTTCAGTTCTGTTTCTCTAGAGAACCCTGACTAATACAGAGGGAATCCTGCATGATAGAATAAGGGTGGACCTTCCACACAGTGACGAGTTTCTCTAAAGGGATAGGACTGCATGCACTTCTCTGCAGAGCTCAGACCAGCACCGGCTCCTCAGACTTTACCAAGTAGCACCTAAACAGGGGCTGCATAGGCCGTGGCAGCAGGGCATGGGGCTCTGAACTCCAGTGCCTTGGGCTGAGCATCTCTGAAGGCGCCTAAGCTAATGTAGAAAATAATGTCTCTTCCTATTTTTTTTTGAATGTCTGTGCTGGAAAGGGAGCTTTGTTGTCATGGTTTATAATTAATTAACATGTAAATTTATGGAAATTGAATTAACAACACCATTTAACAGAATCCCATCTCTTTTCCTAACCAGCCAGAATTTCCACTTACATGCTGGAGAAGTCCAGGCTTGTGGCTCAGCCTCCTGGCCAGGGCAGCTTTCTGATTTTCTCCTGGTTGATGGATGGGTTATCCACGGAAGAAAAATGTGGACTTCACCTTAACAACTTCTGTGCACACCGGTGAGTGATCAAAGATTTTCTAACAGCTGCCTGAATATTGCAAGCACATTCTCAGATTCAAATTGCCTTCATATTTTTCAGAGGTGGAATAGTGGCCAAAGGAAGACTGTTGGCTACTGGCAGGGCTGAGCTATCTGGGAAGCAGGGTTCTAATGACGTGCTGTGTCTCAGACAGGAAGACAAACCTAGCATTCTGTAAACATGCTGATGCCTTTGGCTGTTTTGGGAACTCTGTCTGATCTGCTGTCATCTTCTATGTGTCGGGCCATGGCGCAGGTAATCAGCATTCACTAGTAGTCATTGGATTTACGCAAGGAAGAGAGACCTCCTACCTCTAAATCAAGGGTTGTTGTTCTTCACGGAAGGCTTTGGGGAAATGTAGCCATTGGTGAGATGTGAAGTCACAAAGACGGTCACCTGAGGAACACTGGTTTCATATATTCTCTCCTGCTAGAAGCCAGGTAGAACCCCACATAGCACTGGGCCATATTTGTGTTTGGATGAGAATTAGAAGTTATAAGGTGTGAATGCTACCCAGAACAGAGGCTGCTGGGACACAGAATCTCCAGTTCATCTCTACTTCGCTATGTTGAGTGGTCTGGCTTAGTCTGTTGTGTTCTTGTGGGGAAGCATGTGATAAACGAGTTTGTACAGAGTGAATTTGTGATAAATAAATCAGGTCAGGGGGCTAGGTGATTATCTTAGATGAGAGAGGATAACTCAGACGGCTCCTGACGTACAGAGACCTGTCGAGTCCATGCATGCACTTGGGGGCAGTATCCTGGACAACTGAGAGATGCCACAGGGCTTAGAGAGTGTGGTGCTGAGATACAGCAAGGGGCCATTACGTGTGACCAGAGTGTGGGGAGGAGGAACAGAATGGTGACTTGTAATCAGAGTGTGGGACAGGAAGTGTAATGGTGACTTCATGCACAGGATGCATCAGATGCTTGTCTCTCTTGGAAGAGAGGCTGCAGTGCCCTAAGCTGCTACAAAGCCATGCACCTGCTGTGTCTCTGTGAGGAGCCTCAAAGAGTTTGGTATGCCCTGCAGCAAAGCAAGTGTCTTATTAAACATGCATCATAGATAGCTAGTGGGCACTAATCACATGACGTCAGGGCACCTGTGTGCTGCGGGATGTGTCTGCTTGCCCCATATTCTGCACAAACTTGCTGACCTCTGTCTTAAATAGAACAAACCTCATCTGAATTAACACAATCCCCTTCCCCCCCCCATACACACACTAGCCAAGTAAGATGTTGATGATGCATGCTGTGTCTTACTAGTGTGCAGACCACCACAGGCTGCAGCCTGCAATGCCCTGCCCCTTTCTTTCTCACACACACGCTCCTTATCTACATGAAGCAGTAAGATGCGTGTGCAGCGGTCCAGGGCCTGCAGGGCCCTTGCACTTAGCATGCCTTCTGTGACTGTTAGGCTAGAGGACGAACAGTGTCTCTGCCTGTGGTCTTAGAATCCGGGCAGCAGATCCCTCTTTAGCTTCAGCTATGTGCATGCTGTGAGGTATTCTAAGTCTCACACAAATACAGATAGACCCTGTGTCAGTATTAAAGTCCACCCACACACATATCTCTGCTTACAGCACAGGAAGGCTCTCTAGAACACGGCACCTCTGCCTAACTGCAGAGCTTGCTCAGGGCAGGAGTAGGCACTCATCCCCCCATTCATGAAAACAGCACCTCTAGCCTGTGTCAAGCCGTGACTAGGCAGAATGCATGTTCTGCGATTCCCACAAGAGGGCGCTCTCCCCACACCTCACCACAAACCGGAACAGCTGACCAATGCCAAGCCAAACTTTCACTCTTGTTTACACTTTCTTCTGTGTTTTTTTTCCCTTGCCCCCTATTTCTTATGTAAATAGTATTTCATTTTTCTTTTTGTGCATACTATGTTACATGTGGGAGATAAATATAATTTACATTCCCACAAATCGAGATTTAATGAAAGCAGCGTATGCAGTCATTGTGGGTCTTCAACTCACTTTAAATGATCTCTGTGGGTTTGGCCTCGGGAAACTTAGGCTTTTAAATCTAAAGAAGAGACTCTTAATCCCCCTCCTGGCTGACTGCTGATGGAGGGGATTGTGGGTGTGTGTCCTAACATTCTCAGCAAGGGTAAGGCTTTGAACTGCGCTGGAAAGCAGTCATCTGACTGAGAGCAGGTGACCTGCTCCTCACCTGCTCTGAAAGAAAGAGAGCTGAGTCACCACGGTTTGAACTTGTGATGGCTGCAAACACCTGTCACAGAAGAGCTGAGCAATTAACTCCCGGGAGAGTGTGTTCTCTGCCGAGTGGTGATCAGCAGGGCTAAGGTGAATCTGAAGACATTTCAGACTTTTTTTTTAAGGTAAAGGAAAACTTCAGGGTCATTTAAAGGTGACTCTCCATGACTCCATGACATAAGAGCATTTCAGGGACACAGTTTTCAGGCAAGGGAAAACTTGGTGTATAAGACCTATGTGTAAAAACTGCACACAGGTCTTATAATCCTATGTTTATAAGACTTAGGACCTACGTGGTGGTGAAAACCCAGACCTGGCCCACACAGGCTCATTCGCATGTTCTAAGCTGAGATGAGACCCCGGCAGTTTGAACGGTTGTGCATCTGTCTAGGAAGACTTATGCAAGACTAGGTTTCCAGGCGAGTTATATTGTGTAGCTTTCTGCTTGAATATTATTTTTTGAGGTGGTGTCCCCAGGCTTTGTGAGTCACTCCACAGGCAGCATCAATAAGCGGCTATATATGGGAGCTTTGAACAAGTGTCTTTGCATGGATCATGTGACTGAGTCTTGAAAAGTGAGATTTGTGCATGAGCTTTAAATGGCTAAACTCATTACATATGGAGGGAGGTAACTCCTGCTGTCGGCTTTGCTGTTGACACTGGGTGCTTTTGAGATTGCCTCCTACAGGGCTTTGTTGACACTCAGTAACTGTAAAGAGTCACCTTTGATGTCACCACGGTGGGTGGGGATGAGCTGACTAGGGGCTGCAGAGGCTGAGCCAGCCAGCCAGCATGCGCAAAGCTGATATGAACATGCCTGGCTGTCCCACCCTCAATGGTTTGTGTCAAAATCTGCTACAGTATTCAGGTCGGTAATGACCCCACCTTATCTCGGATTGCGTGCTCAGCCCTGGGAAGAGAGAATCAACTTCTTAATTCCTCTCCCCCCTCCATGTTTTGGACAGCAACAAACACTGTTCAAATTTGAGGGTGAATTCACATAATAAAGTAGAGGTCATATGCAAGAGGGTTAAACATGTCTTTTAGCATAAATAGAATTTCTGGTTGAGATTTCTGGGGGGGGGGGAGAATCGTGTTTGATTAGGAAAGGTCAAAGGTCACATGATCTAGGGACCGAGCTTCCTTGTAGTTTTATCTCTGTTACTTGAAGCACTTCTATATAAAAATAGAGTGAATGAAACAAGTTTATGTAAAACAGAGCGTGTGGGTAAGAGGGAGCCTTCGGGGGTAGGGGAGAAACTGTATGGTTTGATTTCATCAAAACACATTATATGCATGGCCACAAAGACCAAGCCCCAGGTTTCTGAGGGAGAGGATTGCTGACTTCCCTCCAGCTCCCTCCATTGGCTGACTTGTGTGGCTTCAGTTGTGGGGAATTTTACTGAAGTTCACAGTTTGCTAAGTGAAAGGATCAGCCTGCCGAACCCTAGCGGGCTTGTGCATCTCAGTCATGGAAAGAGAAAGTCATTCTTGGGTCAGAACACACCTCAACACTAATCCCAGGCTTGGCCGCAGTAACTGTGCGTTGGAAGTACCTGGGATCTGTCCTTAACGACTTAATCATTGTTCCCAAACCTGAAACATTCTGAGAACCAGACATCCAATTATGACTTACGTGGGGGTGAAAACCCAGACCTGGCCCGAGCTAGCTCATCAATGTTCTAAGCTGAGATGAGACCCCTGGCAGTTAGAATCGTTACGTATCTGTCAAGGAAGACTCATGAGATTTCATTCAGGACTAAATGGTTTTTTGATTAGAAGATGTTGCTCCAGGTCTACCAGGGATGAAAACACTACTTCAACGTTTTAAATTGTGGATTTCAGAACGAGCTTTGCCTTAACAGTAAATCAGGAGCTGCTGTAGCATGCTGCGCAGGTCTGAACCAGATAGGGAAGGGCTTTCCCAGGACCCCAGCAGAGGGCTGGCTGGCGGAGCTCACAGATCCACCTCTGAACAGGAAGCTCCTGCCTCCTTCTGCCCCATCTCTCAATTTCCAATCCTACTTACTTCTTAGTTCATTGTCTGTAAATTATGGGATGTGAGATGGGTATAGAGATCATAGAGTGAACTTCAGTTTGCTCTGCTGGTCACTGTGACCGGAGAGGTAGATGGAGCTTTAGCTTTGGGCAATGGAGAAGGGTAAGGGAGGGCTACTGGCTGGTCCCACTGAGATTTCGCAGGATCGTGTTCACAGTGTGTGTGTGTGTGTGTGTGTGTGTGTGTGTGTGTGTGTGTGTGTGTGTGTGTGTGTTGTCTTAGATGTGTGAATGAATGTATTGTGTGAGAGTATATATGTATGTTATGTGTGCCTATATGTATTTGCGTGTTTATGTGTAAGTATATGTGTGTAAGTAAGTGTTTTCATGTGTATATGTATGTGCATATGTGTATGTATGTGTGTGTGCATGTATGCATATATGCATGTGTGCTTCTCTGTTTCTGTGGTATGTGAGCATATGTATGCGTGTGTGCTTGTGTGCTTGTGTAGTTGTGTGTATATGTGTGTGTATCCTTTCAGATCTTGTTATATGGCTTTAGTAAAATGTCATACAAGTGACTAGTCCCATTTGCCCAGTCAACGTACTGTCCACTCACTTCATTTTTGGTAATGGTTGCTGTTTCTTTCTCTCCAGACTTTTACAAGTGGGACACTTTGCTACTGCACTGGGTACCCACCCTACCCTGCCTGCAGTGCCTCCCTCTGAGTATGGAGTGGAGCCTCCTGTACCCCTTTGTGTAGTAGTCTGTGATCCTTTGAACCCCAGTAGGCACTGTCCATACCCCAGCCCCCTTCTCGTGTATCTAGGGTTTAACACATGGAAACCTCTCTTGAAGGCTCCATGTGTTCTCGGGACTCCCAAGACTTCATGTTAGATAGGGTTCTCTAAATGATCAGGACTGGTAACATGTTTGTATTACAAAGGAGGATTCAAAGATGGCTCCATTGGATTCCGATGATGGCGACACTGAGCAGCTACTTCTCAACCTGTGAGGCTGGACGACGCCTTAGCAGTCTGTTCTGACAGAGCTGTCAGCTAAACCCACCTGTGTAGCAACAGAGCCAGAGCTTCCATAGCTGGCAGCGTTTAGAGAACAATGTCTTCAGCATGAGGGACTGCCTATAGTCCATGAATATGCAACAATAAACACGCTTCATGAATATTCATTCAGTGACACATACTTGCTTTGCCCTCCTCAGAGCTGCCTGCTCAGTCACTGAGTGCCTTGAAAGGAGACCAGGGCTCCCAGGGAGAGGGATCAGAAAGACTTCTCTCCTCTGTGGGCCAGGGCAGACCACTCAGTGCATGTAAGTGAGGATTTCTTGGCTCCCACTCAGGGCCAAGTGTGTGCCCGCCCCTCCGCCGCCACCCCATCACCGCTGCTCCCCAGTCAGCCTTTTCCTATTGGCATCCTACAGAGAACAATGGAGATCACACTTTTATGAAAAGACTACAAAGGAACAGTTAGGTTTTTCAGGTCCACAGAAGCACTGGATTCCAGGATTGTCCCTCTGTTCTTCTGTGTGGCTGTCCCACTGTGGCTCTGCCCAGGGTCAGGCCCACAGCTTTATTGGATTGAATCAAGAGTCAGGACTTTGAATGACAGTCAAGTTGATGAATGATATATCTGAGTTACTGATGTCCAATATCTTTTTCTTCTATTGATTAACATATTTATTTACTTTACATCCCAATCACACCTTCTCCTCTCTCCTCTCCTCCCAGTCCCTCCCTCTGACTACACCCCCCCCATCCACCCCTCTGCCCCTTCCCCTCAATAAAAGGAAGGCTTCCCATGGATCTCAACCAGCCTTGGCACATCATGTTGCAGTAAGCCCAGGTGCATCTTCTTCTGTTGGGGCCAGACAAGGCATCTCGGTTGGGGTAAAGTGGTCCAGAGGCAGGCGATGTAGTCAGAGACAGCCCCTCTCCCACTCTCTTTTGATAGTGGATCAACCTGGGTGTGGAGAGGCACCGCAGCCTCAGGGCCCCAGCAGGCTGGGTTGGAGCTCTCGGCAAGCCCTCCCCAGGCCTGCTGCTGGCCCTTCTTCCATTCTCATCGGGCCATGTGAGTAATGTTACATTTCACAAGATAACAACAACAAAAGTAAAAACAGAAATTAAAACTCCTGTAGAAAGGTCTGCTCACATACCCTAGGGCCACATATCATCTGAGGGGTGGAAAACACATCGTTTCTGTGCCAGCCAGAAAATAAAGAAAAGGTTTTCCCTAAGTCAGACTCATTTAGTTACGATGAAGAAGAGTTTGTCAGCAGGATCTGAGAGGGGTGGGGTGGGGTGGGGGGATGTGATGTACTCATTCTGTGTGTTTTAGGGGACTCCCTCGGGCTCACAGGCTTGGTTTCTAGAGTCCTTGGATCAGGTTATGTTCACACATGAACATGTAAAGCTAAAGTTACACGCTTAAAAGTCAGAACTTGGAAGCTACTATGGGACTGAAACTTAAAACCAAACCAAACCAAACCAAACAAACCGAACAAAAACAAAAAAACCAAACCTTCCTGATGTTTAGCATGGAGTTGACATAAGGCTCAGCACACCTCGGTTCCAGCTGTATACAGCCAGGTCTCGAATACACTTCTGTCCTGCCTGTATCCCAGTTCAGTGCCTCAATGACATAGGGCCCCCAAGTAGCCATGACAGCATGCACTGACCTGCAAAGGACCAAGCCTGGCAAAATCTCAGCATAGAGAAGAGGGTAGGTCATGAGGCCCCACCCCTCGCTGAGGAGCTGTTAGCAACCGATGGCTGCTGGGGAGGGAGGGTCAGTCTTGTTCAGGGATGCAACCGCCAAGAGGTTCCAGAGGAAGGTGCCACACCCGTGCACGCAGCACCACTCTTAGATTGCTGTGATAAAGCATCACCACTGCTAAAGCATCTTGTAGGAGGGTTTATTTTGGCTTATGATTCCAGAGGGGTAAGAGTTCACCACATTTGACTTGCTAGCAGGGAGGCATGGCAGGCACAGTGTCTGGAACAGGCAGCTGAAGAGGGGAGGAGGAAGGAGGGAGGGAGGCAGGGGGTGGCAAGGGAGAGAGGGAG
>CM052719.1:4753063-4893050 GCA_028551405.1 Uromys caudimaculatus
GAAGTCAGCACCACACACTGGGAACCAAGTGTTCATGTTCCCAGGATGGGATTACGGGGACATCTCATTTAACACATCACAGTGAGCACAGTGGGCTTTAAATAAACAGAGTCCATGAAATTGGGAGGAAGAATGGGGGACTAAGGGAGAAACTGTTGGGGAAAGAATGGAGGATGGTTTTCAGGAACAAGTGAAGATGGCCAGGCCTGTCACACTGAGGGATCCCCCCTCCCCCAGCTGCCAACTCATGGCAGCTTCAGCCGGGGAGGGTTTTATTCATATCAACACTTTGCTAAGTTAAGGAGGTAAACCCACTCAACCCTAGGGTGTGCACTGTCCAGTATGGCAGTCACAGTAGGAGTCAGCACATGGGACCGCTCACACCAAGGTGATGCCTATGATGTTGATGGTGAAGGCTCACACTGTATCTGTCAACCTCAGTGCTCTGCTGAGAATGCCCAAGAAGCTTAGGTGGCCAGGACACGGGGGAGACATTGTGAAATGCAGACCCCGGGGAGCAGTACAGTCATCCAAAGAGACTGCAGTGGCTGACAGTGCAGCTACTAGAAAAAGAACTCTGCAGAGGTGTCTGTGGTAGGCAGACAGCCCAAGGCCCTGGGGTCTCCGTGGCTGTGCAGCACTAGCCCACAGTGATGCTGGCACTCCCTGAAGGTTTGCCACCACCCTCTGCAAGCCTTCCTTCTCTCATCTCTCCAGATATGCCAGGGTTCTTGGACAAGGTGCCTTGCCCACAGTTTTCCCTCCTGGCTGGCAGTTGGAGAAATCTTTGAATCCAGGTGTAGCATTCTGCTGTCTCTGCTTTTTCTCTCTCCGGCCGGAGGGATTGCATCTCATTGTGTCTTCTGTTACCCTCATCAGGGTGTGTGTGTGTGTGTGTGTGTGTGTGTGTGTGTGTGTGTGTGTGTACACACATATTTGCATTTTGCATGTATTACTTTCTGCAAGGTCTTCTGCAGTCGGCAGGTGCTCTGGGCTTTGGAGACACACTGCTACACAGGTTTCACATCTAATTTGTCCAATGTTTACCTGGTTGTGACAGTCGCTGTTGTTGTTGTTGTTGTTGTTGTTGCTGTTGCTGTTGTTGTTGTTGCTGTTGTTATTGTTGTTGTTGAGGTTTCTGGGCCATAGGAAACTCACAGACTCTCACAGGCTATAACAAACCTCTGCATCCCCGCCACCAGTTTGGGATATATTTTAATCCAATCAGTGATCTCTATGTTGTTATAAACAAGAAATTCACTTGGATAGGATAGGTGTTTGTTTCCACCTGACTAGAGGGATACCATACTCAGGATGTGCAGAGGGGCCAGGGGAACTGTGTTGGGTTTTATGGAAAAATAAATAAGCTATCTCATTACAATGCATATTTCCTTTCCATTTTAATAAATGATAAAATGAGATGCATACCAAGGAGACATTTGATGGTAATTTTCTTTGTGATTTATTATACAATGCTTGATTTATATACTTGTTTTTAATACTTATGTAGATACCAAGAGTAGCATCAAAAGTTCCTGGCTTTCGGAGTTATGAATGAAAAGGATTAGGAAGCCTTGTTCTGAGGCTCGCAGACCCACCGAGAAGCAGGCATGGCGGTTCCTAAAACTGTCTGTGGGGAGGATGGAGTGGTGCCTTCTGGGCCTACATGGCCTCTTACTGCGAGGGTTCTTTCCATACCGGAAGATAAAGCCTGCGCTGTGACTGTTCTTATTGGCAGTCAGGACTCCCTCTGCGGAGCAGCCTGCTTCTGGAGCAGCCTGCTCATCCCTGTATGGTGAGCAGTTTGGCATCACCCTCTCTTGTAAACTGTACATCCATGGGATTCAGTTTGGAAGTTGTCAGAATAGGAAAACTCTAAAGCACACACTTCAGGCATTTTTATCTATAAGTACCCCATCAACATCTCCTCCTGTCCGTCTTCAAGGTTGTCCCTGGCCAGCCAGTCACACATCTCTCCTCCAGCTGCCTCTCACCTTGTGACTCTCCTATCCTGTTATCCTGTTTGGTGAATGGATGAAAGAGAGTGGCCTCCCCTTCTCTCTCTCTCTCTCTCTCTCTCTCTCTCTCTCTCTCTCTCTCTCTCTCTCTCTCAGTAGAGCTGTGTGCCCTATGCTCTCTATGCTCATCCGTGACCTGGCACAGGCTGCCCCTCCACCTTCTGAACACACAGGTTCACTGTGCACTCATTGTTCATGGCATTCGCTGTGCCCCTGTGTGGTCTGCGTGACTCCTCTCAGCACACCACATTATAAGAGTCAGAACTCAGAGCCAGCGCTGTGTGCCGAAGCTCTTCTGTCATTGAGAAGGACGGAACAAACACCCCTCCACGTGCACACGTCGTGTCTAGCTTATCACAGGGCCGTGATGTTTTAAAGGCTGAAGCCATTTGAGGCAGCTGGTTAGCATTTCCTCAAGTGAACTCCATTTAAGTGAAAGATCCTCTGCCTCCCTCAGATTATCTTTGATGTTTTCACCTCTGTCTCACCCGCACTCCTCTGGGTAATTTCTGTGATACCATGTCTCATCTCTTTCTGTGTACACGCTTAATTCATGTTCTGAATATTCATTTCCATGACTTAGTTTCCACTTTCGAGAGTTTTGTTTTGTTCTTTTTAAAATCTGTCGCCCCCTCCCAACACACAAATACTGGTTTTGGTTCCTTTTCTCAAATTGTCAATCCATTTTATTTCCACCGAAGTCTTAAGCATGCTTCTTGTGTGATCTGTGGCTTATCATTTTATGTGAAGTCCTGAGTGCTTCTTGTTGCTTGGTACCTCTCTTGCTAGTTGCCCGAAGAGGTTGTTCTGTAACCTGTAACTTAGGATGTGGCATGGTGCGGTGGTTGTCTTCATTATTAACATTCCGCAATTTAGAGTCATCTAGAAAGAAAGTCTCCGTGGAAATTAGGTTAGGTCGCCCTGGAGGCATATCTGAGAGGCACTGTAGTGATTATGTTAGTCGATGTTGGAAGAACCAGATCACTCTGGGCAGCACCATTCCCTAGGCAGGGCATCACAGACTGTGTAAGTGTAGATTGTAAGCTGTGCATTAGCATGCATGTGTGCAATTATTTCTCTCTGCTCAAGACTGTGTGTGCGAGATGCAACTAACTGCTTCAAGTTCCTGCCTTTACTTCCCCTCAGTGATGGATAGCAACATGGAATTGGAAGCTGAGACTTTCTCCCCTAAGTTGCTTTAGGTTGGGGCATTTTTATTACAGCAACGATCGGAAGGCAGGACACATGATGTTTCTAAGTTCTTGGCTGGGGACCTGCAAGTTTTCCATTCGTTGCTCAGTCCTCCAGACCATTTTATGTCAACCCTCAGCTTAGAACCCCTAGCATGCCACTTAAGTTTGAATACCTAGAGACAGGAGAGGGCTAGCTGTTATCTTCACTCCTCTGGGGCTGATGTTGACCTAGCCATCAGTATCTACCTCAGAGGGCTATCTCTGCAGTCTGCCTGGGTTTTACATAGCACTGAGGTCCAGCACCTTGATTTGTATCAAGACTAGTGATAGCTCTTTCCCCACATGGCCATTTGAAACAGAACCTCTGGTTAAAAGAAGTCATATAGTAAGAAGATCCCTTACACACTAAGGAATGGTGCAGCCTCCTTGGGCAACTAAGTGGTCCTTCCTCTCCCTCCACAGATGCCTGTTGCCTTTCTAAAGGACATGGTTTCAGGTGAGCTGGTCCACAGTACCTCAGGGTTGGACTAACAAGTCATTCTGGGGTAATGTCCTTCCTAGTTAAAGAAATGAAGATATTATTTTCTTAACTATACATTCTAAGTGGGTAATGTTCTTGGATTATTTTAACTGGTCTGGGCTGCCTATTAATTCTGATGAAATGTCTGTGAGACTCTGGGTGTGCTTGATTATTACTGCCTAACAAGAAGGTATGCCTCAAGTAAGTGTCCTGTATTAGCCCAAGAAATAGACCTCACTAAACTTCACCCCAGCAGCACACGTGCCAAATTCTACCATGTCTCTATGCATTTATGAGACATCACTGGAAATGACTTGTAAAGAGATCAACCTGGCATGTTCGTGAAAAATAACACGCTTACAATGTCTACAGGAGGCCCTGGGTGGCACTGGCATGGTCCCACCACCTGCCCTAGGCCACCCATCCCATGTGTGATTTGCATAGCATCTGTGTGTCACACCCAGGACAGATTGCTTTGTCCCAAGCACGCTGTGATGGCTCACCTGTTCAAACACTCTGTGGTAAACAGAGCAGCATGCACCAATGCCTGTCTATTTTTCTCAATCCACCCTCATCCCCTTGAGGTGTTCTCCTAGTTGTCTTTTGTCAGCTCAGTAAAAGAATGCTTCTGTTTTCCCTGTAGACCCTAGCCATGAAACTGCCTCCTGCTTATGAGCTTGAACTCAGCCAATTAACAATAGAGTGTGACCATCGCAAACAGCAGAGGAGGCATGGGGTGACTGAGATGTGGGAGTGCCCCTGAAGGAGAGAGGTAACTAGGAAGCTTCAGTGCTCATTGCATACAGGCAATGACACAGGAATAAGAAACAGAATGAGAAACTCAGCCTCTGAGCTGAGAGAGACCACACGGCTGCAATGAGCTTCTGACTTCTGCTTCCGTAAGCCTGGGCATATCCCTCTTTTCTGACATGAGGGATATGTCTGCTTGTCTCCCTTGGGATGAACACTCCAAACAGCATGTAAGGTGCTGGGTGACTGAGGAATGGACGGACAGGACTCCACAATCACAGAGAAATCTTCAGTTGAGCCCCATGTCTCAGGATGTGTTCAAGAATCTTATCCCATGTTTCAGAGACTACTCTTTCTAATTACTCTTCCCAAGGGGGCCCATCTGTAGGATATTCTACTCAACTTGAGCTCCTCCACATCAAGTTCATTAACCTCACAAGGCTCGGTGTGTACGCCTCCTAGGGAGAAGGGATCTGACAAGGCCTGCCCTGGGCGAATGACGGGTGGAGTCTATAGAATCTGAATCCTCTGAGTAAAAGGAAGTTCAGCAGTAGAGATTGTGCTCAGTGTTGGGAGATGAGGTCTGGGATGGACTCACAGTCACAGTCAGCCCTCGCTCTGGCTCCTGATCCTGTCCCCTGCCCCTGAGGAACATGTCCTCTTGATGTGGTCAAACGCCATGAAATGACACAGCCAGAACCCGGAAATAGACACACACCTCAGCTGTACCCTGCAGAGTCTACTCCAGGCATGGATTCTGTTGAGAGCTATACGTCCTCTCTCTGGTGCTGTGATAACTATGAAGTTCAAATTACCTTGAAATTTACATGCCATATGGTGTTCCTTAGGTTACAGCAAATATATCCTCTCTAAGTCAAAGCAAACTGATTTTATTTTGCTCAATTGACTGAATTTTATTAAATACATAGAAGATGATTTCGTTTTGCATTCATACAATAAGCTATTTTTGTGGATTCCTTGGCACAAATATAGCCCACTGTGAATTTATAGTAAACGCAGCCCAACACTTGCATAGAGCCTGCATGACCCCAGGTCTGCCTTCCCCAGCTTGCTTAGAAGGTGAACCACTGAGCTCCTTTGATTAAAGATACATTTTTCAATCGTTTACTTATTGTTTCAAGTGGTAACTCTATTATCTGGCTATTTTTACTCTGGCTTGTGTAGTACAGTTATTACAAAGAATACATTTGCTCCAATCACTTGCATGACTCTCCGTTCACTTCCTGTAAACAGGGTTACTTTTCCCCCAGTGCAGCTTGCAAAGCCTTTAGGGAACATGATGGTGAGACAGTGCATTTGCAGACCTGAGAGTGTCTAAGGCGTCCCGACTGAAATGCACTTAGCTTTTGATTAAGATGGTGTCGTCTGAGCATGTCCCAGCATATCAGAGGCTAAACAAACCAAGAAACACTTCAAATATTAGTGTGTCCTCTCAGACTTGAATAAACACTGCTGTCTAACACACAATGCATCGCCATAGTGCGTAACTGTATATAGTCCATGCCTGTCTCAGGTCTTCTCTCTTGGCTCTCCTTTCCTGCTGACCTGTTTGCAGTTATATATATGGGCAGTTATGCACCTCACTCACCTTTGGGTCCCCAGGAATGACAGCTCTTGGTCCATGCAGAAACAATTTCTGTTGTCTTAACTGACAGCTTTATCAATTTTAATCAACAGTGTCTATCAAAGACAAGAGATGGTGCTTCTGATGAGCTTTCAGCTTTTCTATGCAGATATTCTTCTACTCCCCTGAGAACCATAGCCTATGAGCCTTTCCTGTATTCTAGAAAGATCGCCTTCTTTGTCTTTTAAAAAGTCTCCATGTTATGTAGTGATGGGGTAGGACATCCTGCTTTGCTCGTGGTTCACTGGCATAGGACGCTTGGCTGATCAACATTCAGCATCCCTAGGCTGAGTGAATAATTTGATGAATACTCATAGATGTGATCGTATGCCCATTCACAGCATGGGGGGCTGTGGGGATGGGCGTTCAGATGCAAAGACGAACGATGTGGTGCATGGCGCCCTGGCAGACACTGTGCTTCTAGGAGGAGCTGGTGGTCCAGGGTTAAGTGTCACTTTTGACAGCTGTTGAGTGTAAACCTATCAGGGTGGCATGGATCTGGGTAGTGTGTATTAAATGAGAAGTGACATCACTGCCTGTCATTCAGCCTTAGCATTCCGATCTGGCTCATCACGAGATAGAACAGTCAGTGTCTGTTAGTGCAGCATCAGCAGCATTGTGTGTGTGCATTGTGTGTGTTGTGTGTACATGTGTTGTGTGTGTGTGTGCTGTGTGCATGTGTTGTGTGTGTGCTGTGGTTGGCATACACCTGTATACATGTTCATGTGTGTGTCCACATATGTATAGAAGACAAAGTCCGTGTCAAATATCTTTTATTGCTTCTAGCCTTTTGATTGAGTCAGGGTCTCTCACTGAGCCTGGAGCTTAGCCATTGTCCAGACTTTGAGCTACAGGAATCTTTACCTCTCTGGTATTAGGATTACAGATGCCTGATTCCACTTTGGGGCTTTCTCTGGACACTGGTGACCCTACCTCAAGTCCTCATGATTGAATAGCAAGTGCTTTACTAACGGGGCCGTTGCCCCTCCACTCCCACCGTTCACCTTCGGGACTCTAAATGCAAACACTGCCTGGTTTCCTGAAGTGGGCGTGGCCTTATATGGCTAAACATGTGATTGACGACACAGAGTGGAGGTTTCATGTGGGCAAGATTTCCCATAAGGAGAAAAGTTGGAGTTGTGAAGGACATTCAAGGCAGTAGGAGTAATGGGTGTTAGCAAACCTGCTGACCAGAGTTCTGAACCAGGATAAATCAGGGTAGAGCATAGGGCATGTATTAGTCAGGGTTCTCTAGAGTCACAGAACTTATAGGTAGTCTCTATATAGTAAGGGAATTTGTTAATGACTTACAGTCTGTAGTCAAACTCCCCAACAATGGTCAGCAGTAGCTGTGAATGAAAACCCGAGGATCTAGCAGTCACTTAGTCCCACAAGGCTCACAGGCAAAGAAGATTGAATCTTCCTCCTTCCAATGTCCTTATGTAGATCTCCAGCAGCAGGTGTGGCCCAGATTAGAGGTGTGCGTACCACCACACCTGAAACTTCTGTCTTCCAGTCTCAAGCTCTAGATCACAGGTGAGCCTTCTAATTCTGGAATGTAACTCACTCCAGATATAGTCAAGTTGACAATCAGAAATAGCCACTACAGGGCAGACTTCACCATGTCTGCTGTCTACCAAACTTGGTTTCCATGATGTCCCCCTCTCAACACTACATCTGGGCATATCTGGATACCTTTCTTTGAACAAGCTTATAACAGAAATGTTCATCCAACACCCTTTTTTCTAAGACAGGGTTTCTCTGTGTAGCTCTGAACATCCTGAAACTCTCCGTGTAGACCAGGCTGGCCTCAAACTCTGAAATCCACCCGTTCCTGCCTACTTAGTGCTAAGATGAAAGGCATGAGCCACCATGCCCACCTCCCATCCAACTTACTCCTCAGTCCATCTCACCAAGGACATTGCCTCTTGGTGTTCAGGAGGGGAGAGAGGCAGAACAGGACCTTTTCACCTCGATCTGAAGACTGGGCTTTGTTGTTCATTTGTGACTGTGAGTTGTTGTCTTCCTGAACGTCGATGTTTGCTGGCCTTCATTGGTTTGATGCTTTAGCATCATGATGAGATGAGTAAGAAGATGAGACAGAAAGGTACTATGGGACTTTGAAGATGTCAGAGGACCAGGAATCTACTGAAGTTTATCTCTAAGGAAACGAATGATGCTCCACACTTGAAGACTGAAGATAATCTTGACATTTAATGTGCGTCTGAGTTTAGTCACGATTTTCATTCGTTACGTTGTTAACATTTTAATGGCTGTGACTGACTGACAAAGAAGATAATCAAATAACTTCTTAAAGAAGAGTGGCCCTGCACACTCATATAATTTGTAATTCTAAATGTCCATTGCCCTGCTCCCCTCCCCTCCCCTTTCCTCTTCTCTCGTCTGTCCTAAGGTAGAAGTCCTTCTCACCTGAAAGCTCACTCTATGTCCAGAGGCAAATTATTGGGAGTGTTATTTGTTGTTGGGGTGTCCTTCATCATTTCATGAGGACATTTTGTGAACGTAGGCAGGAATATAGCTGAGTGGTTCAAACTATCTTAGAACAAAGAAAACAATATGTAATTAGCTTCATCCTGGGGCTTGTAGTCCCCTCAGTGAGTTTTGGTTTAGACTTTCTTGGCACTGCTTTTATTTCAAAAGTGGTTATCATAACATGGCATGGGAATGCTATTGCAGAGGGAATGGGTTTGTGGTGAAAATGTACAGCTCACAAATAATCACTCGCGGAAGTCAAGCGGGCATGTTTGATCAAACAAACAAACAAACAAACAACCAAACAAAAAACACTGAGAAAGAAGAGCCAGAAGGCATTAACAGAACAGGAAGTCCAAGCTAAATCCCCACCCTCCTATCTCTTCTCATAGATAGGGCCACAGCAAAGATGTGGGTGGGTGTGTTAGGATCACAAAGGGAAGCAAGTGTGGGTGAGAGCGCGTATGCGTATCACACCCACGTCCCAGGGGAAGACCCACACTCATCTGCATGTGGGCAGACTAATCGAATCGAATGGGTTAACAAGAGGGAGTTAGAAGAGGAGGCAGGGAGGGAGGGAGAGAATAAAGTCAGGAGGGATAGGTGTGGGGGGCAAAAGGAGACTTGCAGAGAGGATGTAGCTTATGAAATTTCTATTTAAAAGAAAATACAATAGTGTTTGTCTTAAGTAATTCTAACTAAGTTCCCCTAAGAAGGCTCTGCTTCCATCCACTCTTGCTGTAGATTCCTGGTGTATACAGACACCCCCCCCCCAGAGCCTTCTGCCAGTAGGTGGTGACTTGATATTAACCACAAAAAGCTTTGTTCCTTTATCTCTGGATGGGTACAAACTGTAGTAATATTAGATATTAATTGTATAATATATAATCATGCATAAATATGTATTATATTTATATATATTATATATACATAAAATATTTTACATATTCAATTATATACTTATATGATATATAAGTATATATAACATAATATATAAATATAACATATATAATTCTTAATTTAGTATATATAATTATGCAATATACAATTATATAATAATATTATATACATGTGTGTGTGTATGGGGTTTATTTGAATAGCTTAAGAGCTGTGGTCCAGATGATTCAACAATAGCTGGGTGTGAGCAGCAAGTCCAAGAATCTAGTAGTTGCTCAATCTACACGGCTGGACATTCCAGCTGGTCTTCAGTATATGCTGGAATCCCAGTGAAGGCTCCCATGCCAGTGAAGCAGTGGATATCGTCACGGGACAAGGGCAAGCAGGCAAGGAACAGAAGCTTCCTCTCCTATGTCCTTACATACTATATAATATAAGCCTATATAATAAGTATATAGGCTTCCAGCAGAAGAGGTAGCCCAGATTACAAAGGAGCATGTAACCTTTAAACGACATTCTCCAGCCCTGTGGGAAAAGCAGCATCTAGAATGTTCTCCTGACCCACCAGTCTTGAAACATAAAGGGTTTTTTTTTAGAGCAAGGGGCTAGCTCTAATATCCTGATGTGGACATTGAGTGGCTCTGCACTGTGTTATATGTGAATCTAAAAAGGGACATGACAGTGTAGGTTGTTCCTGCCATAGGAGCATGGCTGTCACTGGCGAGTGACACAGAAGACCCTGAGTGAACCCTGAGTAAGAAGGTTAGAGCTCTGGGGACTGTGACGCCATTGATTAGTGAGACCAGTGGTCTGATCCAGACGTGTTTACTGAGGGTGCGTGGAGCTGCTGGGGTGGGTCGGGGGCCGGGGGGATGAAGTCTGTCAAATGCTGAGGAAAACTACAGGGAAGTCCGAGCATGACCCTCAGTCATCCCCTCAAAGGCAACAGAATCTGCCGAGGCCGCTGTCATGTGGGGAAAAGAACTATTTAAAAGCCCTGCTTGCCCCCTTTCCCTTGTGTTTGAGGGAGGGGTGAAACTGGCAGTAGATACTTCACATTGCAAGACTGTCTCAGAAAGTCCCCACAGTGTTGGGATCAGTTGTTGACTTAACTGTTGTCAGTTGTTGTCAGGGTGTTGTCAGTGGTTGACATGTTGACTGGTTGATCCTCTTCCCCTGCCTACCCAAAAAACCCTCACGTGTGTGGAGAGCACAGTTGCCCCACTGTCACCGTGAGGCAGAACCGGGAGCTTTCTGCTGAGGTAGTTCCCCGAATGCTCACTCCACATCGAGAGAGTAAAGTGGGGATTAAATGTTCCTTAGAGTCAAGTCTCCTTGGAGATACTCAGCTCTAATACTTTCCCAGGTGTACTTTTCAATATTTCTGTGCCTTTGTGTGTGGTCTCATGATGAGAGATATCAATGGGAAAATTACTACCTTTAATAAATAAAATATAAACATGTAATTTTTTTTTATCACCAGATATCTCATGCTGAGGCACAGTCTGCTGAGAATTATGAAATTCCTTTCTTGGCTACCATTCTGGATACTTCAGCAAAGCCAAGGGTCCTCCAGTTTTGGAAACTATATTCATGTTCATTTGGCTGACTGTTTTTTTGAGACAGAATCTCATGTTCAGGCTAGCCTCTCACTCCTTAGTTTCCCCAGGCTAGATTTGAAGTCCTGAATGTTCTGCCTCAGTTCCAAAGCACTGGGATTCTAAGTGTGTGCTACCACACCCTGATATTTGTTGTTTATTTATTTTTTATTAACTGAGTGTTGACCCCACCACCTGTATACACAAGGTAAATGTTCCATGACTAAACTACAACCTAGCCTTTTCTTCATTTTTTAAAAATTTTTTATTTTAAGGCAGAATGTCATTAAGTTGTTCAGATTCACTTGGTGCCAGTTATATATAGTACAACCCAAAGTCCTCTTGTCACTTCCTCCTAGTGTCCTGGGATATAAGGATGCCACCTTACCTGGATTATTGTTTGTCTATGTGTCTGTCTGTCAATCATCTATGTGTATAATATCATTATCTATCTATAGTCTATCATGTCATCTACCTATTATCTATTTCTTCTATCTATAGTCCATATATTGCTTTTTATCATTCATCTGTCTGTCATCCATTTACCATCTAGCTGTCTAGATGTCTATCTATCCACTCATCCATCTATCTCTGTATCTATCTCTGTATCTATCATCTACCTATCTATCCATCCATTTGTCTATCCATCTATTATCTATCTATCCATCTATCATCTATCTGTCTGTCTATCTATCTATCTATCCATCTATCTATCTATCTATCTATCTATCTATCTATCATCCATCTGTCTGTGTCTCTCTGTCTATTTGCCTGTCTATCTTCCTACCTACCCACCTGCCTCCATCTACCCATCTCCTTCTCACGCCCCTTTCTGGCATCTTCATGCTTGTGTAGGGTGCACACTCAGCTTATCCTCTCAGTTGCCCTCATTTACTTCTTCTCATGTGTAGTGTCTATGGAGAGAAGATGGCTTCATACATTTACAGTCACCTCTATTGTGTGAGCTCATTCACTCAAGTGATTTCAGGGTTCTGCATGGGAAGGTTTCCTGTTACCTCTTCTAGTCATTTTTGAGTTCCTGATTCTTGTTTTTAAGCATGTTTTATTAAGTTGTTTATTGACTTTACATCCTGAGTGCAGCTTCCCTTCCCCCTCTTCTCCCAGTATACCCCCATGTCCACCATGCTCCCCTTTTCTTTGGAAAAGAGGAGGCCTCTCATGGATATCACCGGCCTTGGCACATCAAGCTGTAGTAAGATTGGGTGCATCTTCTTCTATCGAGGCTAGCCAGGTTCCAGTTTCTTAGACATGTTATTTCTCTGGCTGTGGCTTAAATCTTAACACTTTATTTTAAATCTGGCATGATTGATACAAACATGACGCTTTCCCCAAAAGATACCCCCCTTGATAATGACCCCTGTTGAAGAGACCAGATCCACCACCCCAAGAACTCTGGCACCAGATATAAATCATCTTAACTGCTTCCTCTCAGCCCAGCCCCTTCCCTGCCCAGCCCAGCCCAGTCTACCCCCTTTTCCTGCCCTTTCATGCCCAGCCTTAACCTGACTTCTGTCTGCACCTAGACTTCCACCTTGTCTTAGTCAGGATTCCTATTCCTGCACAAAACATCATGACCATGAAGCAAGTTGGGGAGGAAAGGGCTGATTCAGCTTACATTTCCACATTGCTGTTCATCACCAAAGAAAGTCAGGATAGGAATTCACACAGGGCAGGCACTTGGAGGCAGGAGCTGATGCAGAGGCCATGGAGGGATGTTACTTACTGGCTTGCTTCCCCTGGCTTGTTCAGCTTGCTTTCTTATAGACCAAGGACTAGCAGCCCAGGGATGGCACCACCCACAAGGGGCCCTCCCCCCTTGATCACTAATTGAAAAAATGCCTTACAGCTGGATCTCATGGAGGCATTTCCTCAAGGGAGGCTCCTTTCTTTGTGATAACTCCAGCTTGTGTCAAGTTGACACAAAACCAGCCAGTACACTCCTCCTTCAGTCACTTCATCTCATGAATGCCCTCTTCTGCCTCTAGCCCAGGTTGCCCCTCTTCTGCTTCTAGCCCCCCAGGGGTTCTCTCCTCTTTCTGGACATGAGCCCTAGCTCCTCCTCCTGCCTTGCCAATCTTTGTTTTGCTCACCCTAGATTCTCATTTGCTCACCTGTGTATCTTGTGCACACCATGTGTGAGTAATCTTCTGTGACTTCATACATGTAGCTGCAAGTTCCTGGGATGTGGGCATTACTTGCAAACTAGGCCTATTCTTAGCCATTGGCTCTCCTGAGGGAGCTTCACTCCTCCGCAGCATTCCCTCCTGGTCTCTATCTGCTTCGTAGAAGCACTGTGCACCCATACTCAGGTCATTGGCTCTGCCTGCACACTGTGCTGTGGCCAGATCTCCTCTTGTCTCTGTCTTGGATACCTAAATTGTTCCTGATGAGTTTTCTGGAGGAGACCTTTGTCTTTGTGGTTGGTGTCCTCAACTTTTTGGTATGCCTGCATTTGGTAATCAGTGCCTTGGTGTTTGTAAAGCAAAGGGAATCATTCAGCAACCTTAAAATTAAATGCTACTGACAAGCAGGGATAATACATTAGTATACATTAAGCATCGTCCATGCAAATGTGACTTGCAGTGTCTGTTTTGGCACCTGCCAGATTCCTATATGAAGCTCATAGCATGCTGATGGCTGTCTCCCCTCATAAGAAAGGATCCAGATAAGGTGAGTCCGGTGTCTACAGTGTACTGGTACTAGAATAACTGTCTGCTTTCCTGAAATATCACGTGCTCCTGAGTAGCTTTGTAAACACCTGGGGACACACCATCCAGGTGATTTCCACTATGACAAAGATCAGATATCGATGAGGTAACCTTTCACCACCAGCATTTGACTCCAAGCCAAGCCATAATACCACATATTTATCCTAACAGGTATGTGAGCCAAGGCGTGCGGGAAGATGTGTCCACAGCAGAGCGTCATCTGAACAAGGAGAGACTTGCAGCTCTGAAACATGCTCTGAATGTAATTGGCTTCAGCGCCTTGGTGAGTCCCCTTATCAGGCTTCACACAGAAAACCAGCCTCTACCAGTTTATAGAGTCACTTGTTGCAAACCATTTCCTGAACCTCAGTGTAGCCCATGGGTTGTTGCCAGCTCTGACAAGGTTTCAGCAGAGAACAGGTAGTTCTCTGGTGCTGACTCTCCAGCATGGGCAGGAGACAAACAAGCAGGATGAAAGGGTCGTAGATACCAGGAAGGCAGAGACACTAGATACAGTAACAAGGCGTCGATGTTATTTCATCCTTGTTGCTTTTTTGTTTCTTCTCTCTCTAATATGTATGGGCTTTGTGCTTGCACGCAGTGCCCACGGATGACAGTAGAGGACATTGGGTCCCTTGGAACTGGAGTTACATACAGTTTGTAAGTTACCTTGTGGATACTGTGAATCAAACCCGAGTCTTCTCCAAGAGCAGCTATGCTCCAAAACACCGAGCCAGCTCTCCAGAGCCACCATTTTCAATAGAAATATAAAAGTCCTTTCACATACATGCCTAGAATAAACCAAATAACTGTGTTGTCTGAACCATGAGAAAACTGGCCAGGCTGAAGCAACTGTACTGTTAAAATGATCGCCCTGCAAACTAATGTAATCACTTTACTCTAAGTATCTTCTCTAGCAGGCTAGAGAGTGCGTGGGAAGTTCTAGCCCACTGCTGTGCCAGAGCAGTTTCTAAGATAATGGAGAGGCCTACGGTCAAGGTCAAGCCAGGATGCCTGTGACTGGTAGCCTTCTTGTATCCTGGGCACTTATCATGTGACTAATGAGGCTGAAGAAAGTAACTTTTTATATCTTAAAATATTAATTTGAATTTAAATAGCCACGTGGTTGGAGGTTATTGCTCTGAACAGGTCTGGTCCCAAGAATTAAACATGAACAGTTAAGCCCCTAAAGATGTTCTCAGATGTCATCTGTTTTCCTGATGTGTTATCTCCACTCCCTCAATATGGAAGTATTTTAGATTGTGGCCAAGTCCTCAGAAACAATTAGCAAGAGGTCCCTGGGGACACTGGCATGCCCACAGCTCTTGATCCCAGCTGTAATCTGAAGTACAAGCTCTTTTTCTTTTCTTAGAAGTGTGTATGCCACGCTTGCCCACAGTCTGGGCAACAGGGGCATGAGGGTTGGAAGAAGCACACAGGACAGCTGAAAACCTGCTCACCTAAGAGGATTCACTGAGACGCTTTGTTCCACCAGGCCCCACACCTTTCAGAGCATGGAGTTCCACAGTGCGAGGCAGTCCGATGATGTTTTGTTCATTTGGGCCTGATTATTCAATTTCTACATGCCTGACTATTTCTGGCCCCACCCACTGGCATGCTCTGTATTAGCGCTGGCTTCTGTGATGTCTGTTTTCTTATCCTCTCTCCCCAACCTGGAGTTTCTAGATCCTGTAGGGAACAGGAGGGCAGACGGGGGCAGGATACCATTTTACCAAAATATCAACCACTTGGAAATGTCTTTCAAGTTCCACAATTGATCCTCAAAGGCAGGACAGGCAAAACACACCTGCTGACTGGCACAGCTGATCGAGACGGCCGTGCATTTACACAAACTGCCTGGTGTCCGTCCCTTCATTGTAAGCCTTTAAAGCAATGGGAGGAACAAAAATTATTCCACTTTGGAGTGGTGGCCCTAGTCCATGACAATTCAAGGAACAGTATTTCTGGCAAGTAAAGCCCTCAGAGCAAAACCTGCAAGGGCTTGTGGTTCTTTGAGACTTCTCCACAGAGAAGCCTCCATCTCTGCACCCTGTCTGCAGCAGCAGGCAAGCTGACAAGGCAGAAGGACACCACTGCACCACTGCACCACTGCAGACAGAGCAGGACCCCAGGCCTCCTCTTTCCTCGGAGAGTTTTCCTCTGATTCAGTTTTACCGCATTATATCATGGGTTGTAGCGAAGTTTCAAAGCGCTGTCTCTCTCACTGAATGAATCATAAAGCCCCAAGAGCAGCCATCCTTGCCTGTGTAGAGGTGACCACCCCTGCAGCATCCAGTGGGAAATGCTGCCGTCTGCTATAATTATGCAATGTTAAACCTGGGAATTACTTGAGATCAGAGTCTCCAGGTGCTCACTTTAAGGATGGGAAAATGACAATCCCAGCTCCAGTTCCTACTCCTCCCTCAGTCCCAGGCTCCCAGACTCTCCTCTCCTGCTCTCTGCACCCATGTTCGAGAACAGCTTGGGACAGCAGGGTGTTTCCTGTCAGAGCTTGGACCACAATCACTAATATTTTTTTTTGAATAATGATTATCCAGAACACACTGATTCATATCAGAACAGTAGCAGCAATTTAGGGCAATTCACACTGAGTTGAGATTTAATTTTGAGCAGTTTTGTGAACCTCCCAGTGTGGGTGTGAAGAGCGGCAAGCCCACCTCCAGAATGCTCCCAGTGCTTGGAGCTCCCACCTCTGAATTATTCTGTCTGTTCTCTGTAAACACTTAGGAG
Source organism: Uromys caudimaculatus (assembly GCA_028551405.1). Taxonomy (NCBI): domain Eukaryota; kingdom Metazoa; phylum Chordata; class Mammalia; order Rodentia; family Muridae; genus Uromys; species Uromys caudimaculatus. The sequence continues at coordinate 4,769,658 of CM052719.1, forward strand.
GTAGAGAACCTGTTTGTTATCCTATCGGCGATATTACACATCGGAGATATTCAGTTCACCGCGCTGACAGAAGCTGACTCGGCCTTTGTCTCTGACCTCCAGCTTCTGGAACAAGGTCAGTGGAGTACCACCTTGATGGGAACATCATTGGGGTGCAGTTCCACAGTGCTGCCAGTAGATGGAGACACAGCACAAAACCAGGCTAGCTGCAACAATCCCTGGCTGGGTTTCAAGTCCTGGGGGGAGGGGAGAACTTCTTTCTTTTCTCTAAACGGGGTGGCTGACAAACGTGCCCTCGTGGTTCCATTCTGCACAGCACACCAACAGCACAGGAGTATCAGTATCAGCATATACGTCAGCTCATGTGATATTATCTGAATATTCATTGCTCCCACCGCCGTCCACACGGTATTTGGAGAGGACTAAAAATTATTAATTCACAATTACTTCTTTTTAAATTCCAAGTTCAAAAGCCATCTCTTCTTTGATATTGCCTTCATAGTCACACCTAGTCTTTGAAAATATCCTCAGACCCACAGGTTTTCAATAAATGGCCTATTTTCACCTGTCTCAAAGTTATTTTAATAAGAAATTTGGAGGAAAAAGAATCCAGCACTCTCTATGAGGTTGGTGAAGGAGAAAATGTGTCCTTACTGAATTCAGACAAATATGAAATCTCCCAGGATCTGGAGCACTAAAGCATTTCTCTAGATGAGTTTAACCCAGAGAGCAGAAGCTGCCTTCCTTCTTTTTAACATGTCTACATGAAGTATGTAACACAATGAACATACAGAAAGCAGTGCTCTTCTGGGTCAAAATGCGCAGGACTTTCTTATTTACAGCCTGTTTTGTTTTCAGTGGCAGGCATGTTGCAAGTGTCGACAGATGAGCTGGCATCCGCCCTAACAACTGATATTCAGTATTTTAAAGGTAAATCCTTGTGCAATCTGATTTTTACCTTTGTACAGTTCCTGGGCTTCTTTCAAGTAGGGAAATTAAACACAGCCTTGCCTGTCTCCACATGGGGAAATTGTTCGCACGGACTCAGTGCCAGGAGAAAGCACTGCAAGGCTGTTTGGTCCCTGTTACTGTATGGGAACTTTGCCATGCTCCCGGGAGATCATTCTGAGTGACTAGCCCCCTTCCTAATCAACTTGTCAGTTCAGAAAAACAAAGCTATCAATCTAAGAGGATGTATTCTCATAAAACATGGACCTTCGTGGGGTTGGGGCAGCCATCTCTCTGCCTTTCCTGTTCAGAATGGGGGCTGTCATTTATTTGGTGTTTATGAGGGGATGGCACGGAGCCAAATGCTCTGAATGTTGCCATTTTTGATCTCAAGAATAGTCAGGAGGCAGGCATAATAACTATTACTCTCCTCAGGGAGAAAAGTAGTCAGATTAAAAGGGGTTAATCACTGCAGATGCCAAGCTTGGTAAGAGGCTGTCTACCTTTACAGGGCGGCTTCCAGCCTCTGTGTATGCCTACTCCCAGTGCAAGACCATGCCTGGTGCACAGGAGACTGACTCTCCTCTGTGCGCATCAGTTATTCACTGAAAATTCAGAATCGATGCCCTTCAACCTTCCTCTTCATAGATGTGAGGGCTAGCCTCCCCCAGCATTCTATGCTGAACTTACAGGCTGCCACATGTATCTGGCTTGCAGGGATTTTGACCATTAGTTAATGACCCCTACTGCTTAGAATCCCCGAGTCCTTACTAGTCAATATACTGAGTTTTCCCGTGATCCACCCAGCGTTCACCAGGCTCTGCTGGCTCCCCTTTCCCCTCGCCCTTCTCTACCAAGTAGGTCGGGTCCCTCTGACTCCTCAAAGAGCTTCCATCCTCACTGCCCTCTTTGTTTCCTGTCCAACATCACCACAACAGCAAACTCTGTAGGTGGTTTCCTTGTACTTTGCTCATTTTCCCTCTTTCCACAGGAATGAAAGGGAAATGTGCCTCTCACCTGTGGGCAACAGTTGTTCAAAGACACCAAAGCTTTCTTAGAGAAATCTCCTCCCTGTAGGACAGACTTCCAGGCCCCCTTTCATGGTCATTCTTAGACACGCCCCCATCCATGCCTCTGCTCCCAGCTACTTCAAGCACCTGATATTCTCAAGACTTCTGTTCTGTCTTTCTGAAGACATGTTCTCTTAGTCAGGGTTCTATTGCTGGAATGAAACACCATGACCCAAATGCAAGTTGGGAAGGAAAGGGTTTATTCAGCTTACACCTCAAGATCACAGTGCATCACTGAAGGAAGTCAGGACAGGAACTCAAAACTGGTTAGGAACCTGGAGGCAGGAGCTGATGCAGAGGCCATGGAGGGGTGCTGCTTACTGGCTTGCTTCTAATGGCTTGCCCAGCTTGCTTTCTTATAGAACTCAGGACCATCAACCCAGAGACGGCACTACCCGCCATGAGTTGGGTCTTCCCCCATTGATCACTAATTGAGAAAATGCCTTACCTCATGGACGCGTTTCCTCCACTGAGGCTCCTTCTTCTCTGATGACTCTAACTTGAGTCAAGTGGACACACAAAACCAACAAGTGCACATATTAAATTCGCTGCTCACTTACCATCCTGTTTCCTCAGCTCACACACCCCCCTCCTCATCATATTGCCAACTCTTCAAAGCTCCTCAACCACAGGAACCTGGAGCTTTGGAGATAACATCTCCTGGAAGGCTGCACGCGTCCCCTGCCTTAGTGGGCCTTACCACAGCCACGGGCTTGCTCCTTCTAGAGAGGGAAGTTCTATCTTGTCTCGGTGGTGGCTCCTCTCTCTTTCCTACCCCTCTACCCAACTAGGGGACTCTCCCATCCCTGCCACCTGCCCAGTCTGAGACTTAAGGACACATCCTGCTGGCTAAGACCACAAGGGAGAATTCGTGAGTCCGGCATCACACACTATCTCCACCAGCAGCACTATATCGGATCTGCCTGCACCCCAGGTCACCCTAACTCTCTACCCTGAGTTCCTCCAATGGCCTTTCATTCTGGAAGTCCTCCCCTCTCATGATTTCCATCACTCCACTTGAGAATGCGTCCTCCTGAAGGCCCAGTCTTACCCTCTAGATCCACAGGCACATGCTGATTTATTTGACCATTACTTTCCAGAGAGGCAAGTGTTCAAATGCCCTGGGCCAGTTCAGGGCCTGGCCAGTGAGCTGTTATCAGAAAACTCACTCACAGGATCCTGAGCTAGCTCTCTAACTGAGAGGAAATGGCTCTGCTATGGAGAGGTGCAGCAGTGTGCACAGAAATCCTAGTGAGAAGTCAAGGCACCCAACACTCACTTCAGATGTTAATAACTGACAGGCACCGCCTTTCAGCGTCGTACGGATGTTGTAGAGAGTGAGTGGGACATAGACGGTTGTGTTGGCTTCTAATGAGAGGACCTTTGTCCTCGTGCCTCCTCTTCCTTTCACTGTTCCAGGAGAGGTGATAATACGTCGACACACCACCCAGATTGCCGCATTTTACCGAGACCTCCTGGCCAAGTCTCTGTACAGTCGTTTGTTTGGTTTTCTGATAAACACTGTGAATTGCTGCCTCCAGAATCAAGATGAATATAAAAGGTAAGAACAGTAGATGCCTGCACCTATGTCACCGTGCCACACATAATTCAAGGGATCTGGACACTGAGCCCTCGGTTACCCTGTCACATACCACCCAGTCGTTGTTGATGCTGCTTGCAACGTCACCCATTCAGTCACACACAACTCAGGACTCTAGGTACTTGCCCCAGGGTTATCCAGCTGCATGAAATTCAGGTGCAGTAGATGGTGGCCCAAGTGTTACTCTGCGCCACACACCAACGCTTCACCTCAGAGAGATGCTTTACATTACAGCATTGCCCAGGGGGAGGTTTCATTCATACTTCATTTTAGCAAGTAAACCTCACTGGAAGGTGTTAGTAATTATGCTTTAGAAATATAAGCCCCACCCCCACCTTCCCACCCACCAGCACTGATGGATGAATCAAACTGTCTCTCATGCATAGATATGCAAATGTGTTCTCTCTAGAATGAAGGTATAGATGTGGCCTTTTGTGCATGAGAAGAATAGAAATCTCATGACTCGAGGAGCAAGACAGTCTAAGAATATCTTAAGCACAGGGGTTGGTGAAAGCCCACGTGTGTCTCTTTCAGAACCAGTTTGACGATGTGTGCAGTTCTGCTTTGAGATTCCTTACCTACTTCATGGGTTATTTGACAAAGGGGTCTCTGTGGTAATCCTCTTGGTTCATACCCTTAATCATCTCTAAGCAGTAGCTTTTCAGGGCTATTTGATCATCTAAAAAATTATAGATTCCCATGGCATATTGTCAATGAAAACCTCCAATATTATTCTTGTTGCTGGTAATGACCTTAAACAGTCACATTCAGAAGCCTTCATGGGTATGCTTGACTTTGAATGAAACTCTGAGAATTTTCCTGCTGTCCTAGAGTTCTTTACCAAATCACTGGATTAAACCATTTTTTGGAAAAAATTAAAATTAACATCAATTAAATGGGAAAGTTCTGGGATGAATGCAGGTATTTCAGACTTTGAACTAAGGGATACCAAAGCTCTTTAAATGTACTGTGCAAAAGTCTCAGTACGCAACACTGAGTGTGGGCAGTGGCTCCTGGGAAGTTACGGCGGCTTTAGCAGAATATCCCTCTCTCTCTCTCTCTCTCTCTCTCTCTCTCTCTCTCTCTCTCTCTCTCTCTCTCTCATTCGATGAGGGCTCCAGCCTGGCTTTCTCTGATGTGATGAGGGCCTAGCTCCTGTTTCCCTGGTTACTAGTTGGTCTGTGGTCCTCCACCTTCACAACCCTTACCCTCCCTGCGGTGCAATATCTAAGAGAAGGAGCTTAAGTTATAGAGGCTTTATTTCTGTTTCTGAGTTGGAAGAGATACAGTCTGCCATGTCAGGAGAGGCTGAGGGAGGGAGCAGCTAAGCCCAGCGAGTCAGTGAGCCATGAAGCAGAGGAAGGGGAATACCTGGATCAAGTTGGTTTTCCCCCTTTTAATCCTAATTTGGACCAGGACACTAGTCCATGGGATGGTACTGTCCACGTGGGGAGAACATTCTTCCCTCACTTCAGGCTCACAAACAAGCCACCAAAAGCGTACCGTACGTACCAATGCTTCCATGCAGTTAGTGCTTAGTGCCATCAAGGTGACAATAGAAAGGAGATGCCAGTCTGTAAATGTGTCATTCACAGCGTTTACCGATGTGCTAAACTTAACCAAAATAAACCCTGTAGAAAAATAGTAGCACCCTTGTTCACGTGGATAGTGATCAATTAATGCTTAATTAGCGCACAAACCTGGAGACTTCTAGAAAATTTCCACTTGACATTTGAATCCTGCAGAGTCTTGAATTTTTATGATTGGAAACACTTGGACAAGTTAATGAGAGGAAGCGTGGCTTCCATTACAATGGATATCTTGCCTGGTGTGTCAGAATGGAAAGGTGGAAGGCAGCCTTGCTTTTGAATTTCTTTGTAAGGGACTACCTGAAGAAAGTATTCATGGAGAATGAGAAATGAATCATAAATTAGAGGTATACACTCCACCTCTAAGAGATAGTATCTCCTTGGAATCATTAACCTTTTTTTTTTAGAGTCAAAAAGTTGAGTTTAAATCCCCCAGCAGAAAGGGAAATTTATACCCATAGTATTGCTAACTCTTAGAAATTCTCCAAACATTCATATTCTAAAGGTATGCTTCTTGACTCAGAAAGGTTGGGGATGCTTTTATAACCTTATAATACCTTTTGCTATTTCCAGTCCCCGTTTATTCTAAAGTATTATAATTGTGTGGAAGATGATAAGTTTACACTTCTGATAACCGACTGGGTAAAGTTAGCAAGCACACTGAAATGATGGGGTATTGCCACACAATAAAATGTTGTGAACATTTCAGTAAGAGTGCATGCTTGTAGCTGTACATTGAGGGACCATGGAAGGAGCAAGTGAAGTCAAGGCAGAGCTGATATCTTCTCTGGGAACGACCACATCATTTCTCATTTCAGAAAGTAAAATGGATCTAATATGAAAACACAACTGTATGTTCTCCTCTTGACTCCGTGAAGACTTGTTTCTATGAGGAAACCTTGTGGTGTCAGGCAGAGGACGGTTCATGGTGGGTTAATTAAGAGGAACAGACTGTCCTCTGTTCGCCTGGACAAGCCAGTCTTGAAGATTAATGTGAGCTCTTCCTGGGCTCCTGTCTGCTGTGACCTTGACATCTGTGTGGGTCTCTCAGGACGCTTTAGGCTGTGGTTGAGGCAGGTCGGACCTGAAGCACACTGGAGCTGTTTACGGGGCTTAGTTCAAGGTGACCTGGTGCACGGAGGAAGAGAAAGCCATAACAGAAGCAGTAAGGACGTGGGGACTTCTAGCAACCATGTTTTACGTTTTCTTAAATCTTTATCATTCTCAAAGTGTGCATCCACAAGCGCCTTCGGGGTTTAAAAATCCTGTTAAATAGCTAAAAACTAAAATCGCATATTTTACTGTTAAAGGAGCAATAACTGAGGTGAAACAGGAGCCTCCCTCCAGTCCTCCCAAAGTCTTTCTCTTAAAAAAAAAAAAAAAAAAGAACATATTTTAAAACCACAGTTTTCAGATGTGAACCCTTCCTGGGGACATTGCTTTTTCTAAGCTATAATTTCTTGGCCAGGAGAGGAGTAGGTTACAATGTCACTCTTAAAAGCTGGTGTAACCCACAGCAGTGTGAGCACATTCTGCTTTCAAGACCATCCTTGCTTCCCCAGACCCCTGTAAGAGAGTTGAACCCTACCTGTGGACCCCTGCTTCACCTTCTGTTAACCTCACCTCTGGTTCATTGCTGATGGCACCCTGTTTCTAGGGATACTGTTGTCCTTCTTGGCTTGGGATCAGCCATGCAGTAAGGCAAAAGGAGTCAGAATAGCAAGTTATGTGTTAGAGCTCACAGACTCTGGCTTATCCACCAGGTCCCTGGCTCCGGACACAAGTGGAGTCCATACTGTCCTGAGAGAGCAGCAGTGGCCAGCTCATACTCTTATAGAGCCCACTAAAGAACAGCTATGGGCAGTTTCAGCCTGTTTCTTAGTCAAATTCTGTTCTTGTCAAATACAAGAATATCAGAATATGTATATATTTATCTACATTCCCTCCCAGTGTCCAGTGGGAGAAAGCAGTGCTGCTGTGCCTGAGAGACAGGCATGTGGAGGACAGATCTTATGGCGGTAGTTCCTCTGTCAAGGTTCCCTCCTCTCTGATGGCAAGGTGTTAAGGTGACATAAAGCTAGCTAGCACAGGCCCTGAGCAGGGTGTCCAACCACACTAGTGGTTATCAGTGGTGTATGCTCCACAGAGACAGGCATGGGTGCTTCTCTGCCCCTGGGAATGGTGAGAATTGAGGACAGAGAACAAGGGCTCAAGGCTTCTGTGTCAAATGGCAAGGGCTTTCTCCAGGAGGCCTGAGGTCACCACCCCATCTTCTCATTTTCCCCATGTGCTGAGGTGGGTTGCTGGACAGGGAGGCCCGGTGAGCTAACATTTGAGATTTCTCAAGCTACTCAGTCTCCCCTCTATTGACCACTGTACGTGTCTAGAAACACAGATGCTTGGCCATGTTCTATTGTTATAGAGAGACACTACGGCCAAGGCAACTTAGCAGAGAAGCCATCTAATTAGGAGGTGGCTAGTAGTTTCAGAAGGTGAGTCTGTGATCACCATGGTGAGGAAGCATGATGACGGTCTGCAGACATGGCGAGGGAACAGTGCTGAGAGTGTACATCAGAGAGAGAGAGAGAGAGAGAGAGAGAGAGAGAGAGAGAGAGAGAGAGAGAGAGAGAGAGAGAGGGAGAGAGAGAAGACTGGCACAGGCTTTTAAAACCTGAAACCCTAACAAGGGGACCCTTTCTGATCTCTCCTGAACAGTTCCACTGAGAACCACCCTTGAGCCTATGGGGCTCTCCTCATTCAAACCACCACTCCACATCATGACTCGATCTCTTGCCTTCTCTCTCCGACTCTCACTTCACTAGAGACTGTATTTTATACCTGTTATAGTTAAAGGACATACTACCTAGCCTTGGCTAATAGACACAAAAACAGGAATCTGTGATTTGTAGACAGCCGATGCTGTCTAAGAATGAGAATCATTAATGGGAATCATTACTTTACAACCAACTCTGACCTCTCGCCTCCTGCTACCTTACTGAGTTGACAATGAAGATTTAAACTCTACAAGTTCCAACCTATAAAGTTACCCCCAGGAAAGCGTAAGGCAGATAAAGGACTGTAGGAAATACACAGTAAAAATCTAGAAGTAAGCATGGGTTTTAAAAAGACGGTTTATACATTCTTTGTTAATCCTCTGAAAGCACTTAATTCTTAATAAATGGATTTATGTTATTAATTTTTAAATGCCTCATAAAAAATTATAAAATGCTGGCTGTGCCTTTATTGGGGAATGGAGGTAGTCTCCCTCAGCATTTCTTTCTCCATTTAATGAGTAATATCATTACTAAAATTAATAGCTTTTGGTACACCTCTCTTCTCAGTTGCCATCTTTTATTCTTTGCTAGGAAAGATTGAATAATCCAAACAAGTACAAAGTAACAGGGAAGGCAAATGGTTACTTGCAGCCACAAGTTAGCATGAATAACACTTGATGTTCCATTTTTAATGATACTGAAGAGACAGACACTTAGAGCTAAAAGTATAGGTCCTGGGCTGAAGAGATGACTGCTCTTCCAGAGGTCCTGAGTTCAATTCCCAGCAACCACATGGTGGCTCACAACCATCTGTAATGGGATCCGATGCCCTCTTCTGGTATGCATGAAGACAGCTACAGTGTACTCATAAAATAAATAAAATAAAATCTTAAAAACAAAAACAAAAACAAAAACATAGGTCCCTTTTGTTTCCTGGCGTAGACCTGGCTGAGGCCTTCCCAGCATTCCTTTGGCTCCCCAGCTGTCCTCTTTTCCATAACAACTGCATAGGAAAATGAGTTGAAAAGAAGCAAAGAGGTGCCAGCCTGAAGCGTATTTTCTGCCTCTTGTTTCTAAAACTCCATGTTGGCTTTGAGATTTAACCACATTAACCCATCGAGAGTAGTCTCGTTGCTTTTACTTGATGGATAATTCCCGAGGTTGGGGAAACCTCCCCTGCAGACTCTGCTAAGTCTCTTTCCACCTTCCTCTCCGCTGCCAGCTGCATCCTTGTGTGCATCCTTTGGCACACGCTCCGGATTCTCCTGGGCTGGGCTTTGGTAGCAAGGACTGCAGTCAGGGCGTGAGTCTGCATTTCTCTGACTGAGCAGCGACTCCGCCAGCAAGTGCACAGTGACAGCCACACACTGTGGCCCAGAGATGGTCGCAGAAGTATGGCATGGTTTAGTCTTATTTCCGACTTATCATAGATGGTCCTCCCTTATTACAAGGGCATTTTACATTTTCCCTAAAACTGAGGGACTTCCAGCACATTGTAAGTATTATTTTGTATGAGGGACTGAAACAATTTCATATTTGATTCGAGTACTCAAAGATTCCTGCTCTATTTATTAGTATTCATGCTCAGTCACCCTGGGTTTCAATCCGACTGAAGTCATATCAATAACATTTTGACAAGTTGGTTCTTTTTAGTAGATTCCAGTTTTCTCCCTTGTTTTGGTGATCCTTTTTCTTCTGTACATTCTGTGTTCATTTCGATTTTCATGAGACATTCTTTTAGGAGACTGCCCAGAGCACATCCGCAGATGCATGTAGGGGAGTCTGCTTCTCTCGGGCAAGCTTCTGCACTGCAGCATTTGCTGGTGCTCTTTCACGCAGTCAGCAATGCCCGCTGCTTTGGACGTTTCGCTTCACTTGGTGTTACCACCATGAACTCTGTTCTGTTACATCTCAGTTTACAAGATACCGAATGGAGAACTTTCCAGGCTGATCTCTCCAGAAATCTTAAATTCTGTCTTTTCTTATCGGTTCTGATAAGTTTTTTGCTGGAATAGCTTAGCATTTCTAACAAGCAATCAGACGGTGTTTCTTCTCTCTGTGCCCGTTTCTCTCCCCGCTTTATTGCGCTGACCAGTGCTCCCAGACAGTTGGAAGTGTGTGATGGTACGTCTTTGTCTTTCTTGTCTTGTTCCCCAAATGATGGCAGCATGGCTGAGACTTACCCTTATGTGATGTGTTTATTTAAAGTTCCTACAGTTATCTTTCCTGAGTAGCTCTTACGTTTCATGTAAACTTTCTAAAATTTATTAGGATGATGACAACCATCTCCTTCCTTGCTTTGATGTGTATATTTTTAATTAATATTTAACTTTTAATATGAGACTTTATTTGTTTTTTGGTTTTGTTTTGCTTTTAAGACAGGATCCCATAGTCCTAGCTGGCCTGGAACTCGGTAAGTGATTCAGACTGGCCTCAAATTTACAGGGGTGCACCTGCCTCTGCCAGTAAATGCTAGAGTTAAGGCATGCGCCGACACACTCAGCTTTTTTTTTTTTTTTTTAGACTAAGACATAGGAGTTCTGTATTGATGTCAATTCCATCTCTTCTCTCACAACTCCTGCTGTTTCCCTGCTCTCTCTGTCAAATTCATGACTTCTCTAATTACCATTGTTTCAAACACACACACACACAGAGACAAACACACAGAGGCATGCACAAATGCACACATATGACTCACTAAGTCCATTTTTTACTTTAAAATATTTTAGTTACTTTAAATTTTTTATTGTTCAATATCTGTTTGCCTGCTTCTGTGCATGTGCACCACATGTATGTATATGCATGACTTGAATTCCACATGAGTGCCTGGTAGTCACAGACTGCAAAGGAGCCAACAGATCCCATGGAGCTGTAGTTACAAATGGCTGTGAGCCCATGTAGGTGCTGGGAACCAAAGCCACTCCTCTACAAGAGCAGACAGTGCTCTTTACCTCTCAGCTCTCTTGAGCTGTTTTATTTCTTACATTGATTCATTCTCCCTGTTGGTTTAGCTTGTTTTTTGTTTTTATGAGTGAGGTGGAATTCTAGTTCGTTCTCCTGGTAGATCTTGGCTGTCAAATTCATACTAATGAATATGAGAAGCAGTCTGTGTTTTTCTCTCTCTACAATGTTCCTAATGCCATCCAACAGTTAGGGAACAGATTGAGTGTGACCACATAGTTTTGTTTATTTTTTGACTCAGGTATGCTTCCCACAAGGCTGCCCACTTTAAGGTCTTACACATACTCTGTGTCAATTGCAGGTATACCTTTGTGGTCTTTAGTAAATTTGTAACTGTGGTGGGGATTTGCAGCTCTCACAGTGTCTTAGTCAGGGTTTGTATTCCTGTACAGATATCATGACCAAGAAGCAAGTTGGGGAGTAAAGGGTTTATTCAGCTTACACTTCCACACTGCTGTTCATCACCAAAGGAAGTCAGGACTGGAACTCAAGCAGGTCAGGAAGCAGAAGCTGATACAGAGGCCATGGAGGGATGTCACTTACTGGCTTGCTTCCCCTGGCTTGCTCAGCTTGTTCTCTTATAGAACCCAAGACTACCAGCCCAGGGATGGCACCACCCACAATGTGCCCTCACCCCTTGACCACTAATTGAGAAAATACCTTACAGTTGGATCTCATGGAGGCTTTTCCTCACCTGAAGCTCCTCTTTCTCTGATAACTCCAGCTTGTGTCAAGTTGACACACAAAACCAGCCATTACAATTTACCCCTTATCAACTTGACACACAAACACATCACTATTAAGCCTCAACCTTCACTTTCTCATTCATCCCCAAGATCTAAATAAAAGTCCCACAGTCTTTACATATTAAAAATTCAATCCCTTTAAAACATCCAATCTCTTTTAAAATTCAAAGTCTTTTAAAAATCAAAGTCTCTTAACTGTGGGCTCCACTAAAATACCTTCTTACTTCAAGAGGGAAAAATATCAGGGCACAGTCACAATCAAAAGCAAAATCAAACTTCAGCTGTCCAATGTCTGGGATCCACTCACGATCTTCTGGATTCCTCCAAGGGCTTGGGTCACTTCTCTAGCTCTGTCCTTTGTAGCACACACTTTGTCTTCTAGGCTCCAGATGCCTGTACTCCACTGCTGCTGCTGTTCTTGGTGGTCATCTCATGGTACTGGCATCTTCAAAACACTGCTGTCTTCTGCTGTAACTAGGCTTCACCAATAGCCTCTCATAGGCTCTCTTCATGGTGCTAAGCCTCACCTCCTTTGCATGACCTCTTCAGTCCTGGGCCATCAATTGCAACTGAGGCTGGACCTTCACCAATGGCCTTCCATGGCCTCTCACAGTGCCGAGCCTCAGCTGCTCTTCATTACCCCTTCATGTCTTCAAAACCAGTACCACCTGGGTGACTCTTACACACTACCAAGTCCAGCCACAGCACAAGGTACAACTTTGGCTATCTCTGGAACACAGCCTCTGTGCTCTCAGAAACCACTTCCCAGAAGATTTCACCTCAGTGATGCTGGTCTCTTCTTAATCACTGCTAATATCTTAGCTCCAGCTAACCAGCATCAATAGTCCCAATAATGCAAAGCTTTTGCTTTAGTAGTTCTGGTATCTTATTAACCACAGCTGATTCTTCATCCCCAGCTAACCAAAACCACAGAATCTTCATAATCAAAGTAGAAACGGCTCTGATAGGAGTCTTTAATCTTCCCTCTGAAATTTCACAAGCCAGGCCTCCATCTTCTGCACTGTTCTCAACATTATCTTCCAAGCTCCTACACAACATTCCACAGAGCTCTTAACACCGAATGGCTCTTCTAGCCCAAAAGTTTCAAAGTCCTTCCACAGTCCTCCCCAAAACATGGTCATGTTGTCACAGGAATACCCCACTTCTGTACTAATACTTTTGTATTAGTCAGGGTTCTCTAAAGTCAAGTCTTATAGAGACTTATGGGTAGTCTCTATATAGTAAGGGAATTTGTTGATGACTTACAGTCTGTAGTCCAACTCCCCAATAATGGTCAGCAGCAGAATGGAAGCCCAAGGATCTAGCAGTTGCTTAGTCCCACAAGGCACACAGGTGAAGAAGAATCTTCCTTCTTCCGATGTCCTTATGTAGGTCACCAGCAGAAGGTGGCCCAGATTAAAGGTATGTACCACCATGCCTGGATCTGGGACTTGCTTTGTCTCCAGCTGATCTTGAACTCAGAGATCTCCTTGCCTAAGTCTCCTGGCATCAAGAGCATGTACTACTTTGCCTGGGCCTAAGCTTTTCAGGGCCACTATGCCTCAAGATCTCCATACCAAGATCCAGATCAGAAACTTGTGTCTTCTAACCTCAAGATCTAGATCACAGGTGAGTCTTCTAAATCTGGATTGTAGTTCACTCCAGATATAGTCAAGCTGGCAATCAGTAATAGCCACTACAAACAGTTTGTGTCTTTGATCTGGATCAAAATTAGCCTGTAAGAATTGTTTCTAAAAAAGCATTTTTTGTTCCTGGTGGTGTTTGATTGTCAAGTCTCATGTTCTTATAACTGTTTTTTTTTTTTAAAGTTTATTGTGTTCTTATTTTTGCTCTTTTTGCGAATTGTTCTTTTGTTCTCTGAGCTTACAAATTAAATATTTGTTTGGCATTTTAAAATTATTTTCTTTTCTCTGAGTTTATAAACTACCCTCTAAGTATCTCCGAGTTCATTCCACAGGTTTTCTATGTGTTTTAGTTCTAAATATTTTGTCTTTCTGCCATTTCAGAGCTGTAATAACAAGCAGTGTGTCAGAGAAGTGAACCTGACACGCCATGTTTCTCTTCATTCAAATTGAGAATTTTCTTTTCATTAAATAAAGAGATTTCTTTGATTCTTATGAATACAGTACAAGTGACTTCTATTTCTGGGTAGACTTGTTTAAATCATTCTGCTGATTGCCATGACAACCCAAACTCTGTAATTTAGCAAATATCTGAAGCAAAACCTGTTCTCTAAACAAGCCTTTAGCTCCAGCTACTTCCCTCCCACAGACACACACGGTGATTTCTTGAAGAGCCGACCATCTTCCTCTGTAACTGCATTTGCTTTTCATGATCTTGTGTGTGAGCATTTCTAGTGCCAGATAGGAAGATCCAGAGGAGTACAAAGGATTTACCACTGGTGCCAAAAGCCTCTGGTACATTCTAGCACCCAAATAAGATGTGCCAGGACCACATGGCAAATAATGGTAAGAACGTATTGTTCATATTGTAAAAATTGCCAGACACCTTTGACAAAATCACAGTTGAATTTAAATATCAGTCATAACACTTGTGAATTGTCTTCAAGAATGACGTGAGGGTATAAGGAATGAAGACCTGTTTGCTTTGGTCCTGGCTCCATGTTTTCGGGAGACTCAACTGATCTGTAGAGATGTGACTGTGGTAACATCGAGTGTCATGAGATTTCTTATCAATGATGAAAATACTGTCTAAAACCAGATTGTTTAAATAAAATCTCTGAGAAATTAAGTGATTTTTAAGGCAGATAAACATTCTTCGTCCTACTTACTGGCTCTTTTTGAATGTGGAAGTCAGCACACATCTTGCTTTAGGACAGAACTCTGAAGCTCCTGTCATCTTTGGTCAGCCACCTTGTGGCGCCTGTGACCTGGCCTGCTAAGAGAAGTTAACAGAATCTGTTCCTTAACTCCCCATGACTGAGGAGACTGTATCCAGTAAGCCAAGCCTGCTAGAGCTGGTTGGAATCGTGGCAGGAGGTTTCCTCTCTGCATAAACTGCCTCCCTGGAGACACACCCATCCAAGCCTGGCTTCTTCAGGTGTGCAGCTGGATCCATGGTGAGGGAACACTGGCTGTGGTTATCATATACTGAACATGATGTTACATTAGGCTGGGAACTAGACTGTCGTTCTGTACACTGACATGGGGCTTCAGAGCAGTATTATTCTTTTCTGTTTTTACATAGACATAGAGGGCTTTTGTAAAAGGTGGGATTTCACAGCAACAAAGGGAAGGGTTTGGGATCTAAACCCTGATAGCCCACATCCCAAACCCTGCATTTTCCTGATGTGCTTCTAAGGAGGATCATGAGAAGGATTGAGGGGTGGGGGGCAGAGGTCAGCTGTCACGAGCACTGGCTGTTCTTCCAAAAGACTCGGGTTTGATTCCTATCCCCTAGGTGGTGGCCCACAACTCTGTGTAACTCCAGTTCCAGGGAATCCAACCCTCTTCTGGCCCCTCTTGGCATAAGATGCTCGTGCAGTGTATAGGCATACATTCAAGAAAAACATTGAAAAAGACAATTTAAAAGATAAAACAATAGGGCTTGGGGAGGGAGGGGTTTGTTTTAAAGTTAGAAAGGTTTAGAGTCGATTCTTTTTATGCCATTAATTTCTTGACGCTCAAGTGAAATTGGGATTACAGTAAAGCTTATCCAGATGTGAGCCGTGCCCGTAGGCAGGTTGGTCCTCTGATTCTTTGCATCTGGATATGCAGGTGTCTGCAGCTTTTGCTAAACTGGATGCATGGGTGCAGCTGTGAACACATTCAGTGAACTGGCAGACCAGCTAATGAGTGACAGGCAGCCTGGCTGAAAGCCACTGTCAGGAGAGGTGCTCGCTCACTGTGCTGCATTGCGGTCCGGGTTTCATTCTTATTCTTCCCTGCACCCATGCTTCCAAGTGTAGCTTGGATGCTCCCTCAGCACTTTGATCCATCATCTTACAGATGCTCGCCATCTGAAACCTCCTCCGGGTGATGAAGACCTCTGTTTTCCATACTTACATTAGACTGGAAAGATACCCAGAAGCTTTCTTTAAAAAACACACAGTAAAACTCATGCCTCGGGGTGTGGGGTAAGAAAATGCTGATCAAAGGCACAAGTGGTGAGTACACGGCAGGCAGAGGTGCAGGACACTAGTCACACACACACACACACACACACACACACACACACACACACACATGCATGAATCTATGTCCTTCACGTATACGCATTAGCATTTATCTTTTTAAATGTAGTAAAATGCAAAAGGAGAGTTTGAGTTAGAATGTAATTATCAGGAAGGGACAAAACAAAAACAAAAACAAAAACAAACTGTCAGAAAGGGATAATAATAGTAAGAAGAAAAACAATAACAAAACCTGGACGTCCTGACAGAAGCCCTGGCTAATGTGTTGGGAAAACATGTAGACATCCAGGTTTGCGCATGGGAATGCATCTTAAGGACAAGGCTGTTGATTTGTGCGTATAGCGTTCGAGTCCGCTGGCTGGGTTTTCATCTCTCAAGGGCTGACAAGCAGAGACCTGGACTCCTGAGCTACCCCTTAACATGAAGGAAACCCTGGGTGAAATGCCTTTGTTTGTGAATCTTGATTGCCTCAGCTCTCAAAGCTATGCTTGACATCCCCTTAGGGGCACACAGAGGCTCGGCCTTCGTTGGTTTCTGGCTTGCTTTTGTGATTTCATGACCCATGAGTTTGGATGTTTGGCTATACTGAGTTTGAAAAAAAGCTCACCCACTCACTCACACAGCACCCAGGGCCCAGGTAGCTTCGCCATTGGAACAGCTGAAGTTGGAAAGATGTCATGGATCATTTTCTTCCAGATTAATTAAATCTCACTCTGTGTGTGTGTGTGTGTGTGTGTGTGTGTGTGTGTGTGTGTGTGTGTGTGTGTGTGTGTGTGTGTGTTTCTCCCTATTACTGCCAGGGGTTCTAGATTTTTTTAATTGAAAATGTATCTAACTAAAGGCAAAAACAAAATGGGAACAGTAAAGAGTCTAAGAACCAGAGGACCAAGATACCTATTGTGAAATACTGTCTTCAGGGTGTGCCAAGGAAGCTTCACCCATGAGCTCTCAAAAGCTATGGTAGTCTCCACTAAATTGGGCTAACCAATATTCTCTGTGGATAGGGACGAGCTCCCAGGGCTCCATGGGATTATGCAACAAGGTTGAAGGGCAGAACAGCCTGCCTCCCAGGGATACAGCCTGCCATATCGAGGCACATTCCAACAACTCCCGCCCCTCTCTGCACAGCCCCAGATCCCGACTGAACTGCTCATTAGGTCCACTGGGGGAATGATGGTGTTAGGTCAGTGTCTCCCAGAGCATTCAAGAACTATTAGTCCACTGTGCTCATAAAGCAGGCTCATCCTCTGTTCAACAAAGAGCCACTCTTGCCTTCAGAAGGGCTCCAGGCACAGTGCACTAAGGAGTTACACTCAAGATAGCGAACACCAGGATCTGGCACAGCCCATGAGATGTGTGTGAGGAACCATAGAATCTGAGTTTGTCTCTCAGGGGCTCTGAGATGCAAAGCTTCCCGAGAGACTCTGCAGACATGAAGCCATCCCATGTTCTCATGTGGGCAGTGACCTTTCTCAGGCCCTCACTCTGTGAGTATTTGAGAATTGCTGGAAGATTCAGACACATCACTGTCCCCATGTGACCAGTCTGAAGGACACATGGGGGCCTTTACGTGGACCTATCTTCTTTCCATTTGCAAAGTCCTTCTCAGTGTCTGCTCTCTAAGGTAAAGGTAGGTGCAGTTTCCTGTAGCAAGCAATCTTATTACACCAATAAGACACATAGGAGGTAAAATAATATTAATGGCCTTAGGAAAGGTTTCAGTCTGTGAGAAGCTAGGCATTCTGAGAATTCACTGAGGGACTAGTGGCACTCTGGACCCTTTCCTGTAGGCTAAGCCAGTAGTTCTGAGGAATCCTCATGAGAAAATGTCCCAAAGTTCTCTGTCTCTAGAAATGGAATCTTAGAATTCAGGCCACACGAGGTAAACTCTGAATTACTCTCTGTCTTAGTTAGGGTTTTACTGCTATGAACAGACACCATGACCAAGGCAAGTCTCACAAAGAACAACATTTAATTGGGGCTGGCTTACAGGTTCAGAGGTTAAGTCCATTATCATCAAGGCAGGAGCATGGCAGCATCCAGGCAGACATGGTACAGAGCTGAGAGTTCTGCATCTTCATCCTGACTGCAGCTAGGAGAAGACTGACTTCCAGTCAGCTAGGACAAGGGCTTCTAGGGAGCTAGGATGAAGGTCTTAAAGCCCACACCCACAGTGACACACCTACTCCAACAAGGCCACACCTACTCCAACAGGGCCACACCTTCTAATAGTGTGACTGACTCCCTGGGCCAAGCATATACAACCATCACACTCTCCTTAACTCAGGTCCTTCCCGTCCTATGACTTGGGTGGCTTCTTTCACTTGATGTCCAAATTTAAGATAAATGCTCAACATCAAGTGCAACTGTTATTAGTTATTAATTTTATTTTGCTTCTGTCCAAGATTCCCCTATAAAAATATACAGCGATATACCAATACGGGTGCTAGTTTCATTATTTGGTTTACTGTTACCAGTTTCATTGCATGAACAAAGAAGTCCCAAGACGCTCATATATGTCTTCAATTGGACATATGGACTTGTTCTTTTGGATCTATGTCCAGACATGGAATTTCTGGGTCATTCCACAATCAGTTCTTTAGTTCAGTAAAGGAAGCCACATCACACGCCACATTTTCTATTTAGGCTGTCTCTAGATGAAGGCAATAGTTGCTTCATTCCTCAACCCCTGAGTTTTGCACCTGGGCTGTTTTCATTTACAGTAACTGTTCATCTGTGTTTCCGATTTTTATAACTGTCATTTTAATGACTAGAGAGCAATTGGTGGCATAGTGATGTTTCCTTTCCTCAGCCTCCTGTCATACTGAAATGAGAGGCATTTTAGATTTAGAATGCAAGCATTGATATCATTTAAATATTGTTTGTGGCTTTTTGAGATAATTAAAGGGTGTAGTAGGTTGACTTGATTCCTGTCTCTGAGATACTCTTGGTAATGAGTCTCCACACATCATGGCCATAAATGCAGGCTCTCACAAGGGCATGTGTGTTCCCTAACAGCACTAGACTGAGCTTCAGATATCACGGACAGGAAGGGGACAAGTGACTTTGATCATATGCCCTTTATGGCAGTCACGCGGCTAGTCTAGGCACAGCTGTCAGGTGCCACAGCACAGCCCACTCCTTCATGGGACCCCTGATACTAACCTCTCTGTGAATCTAGCTGTTCCCAGAGGCTGTGAGGCAGACAAGGCTCAAGTGTGGGGGCTGTATCTGGAATGATTCCTAGCCAGCCTGGTGCCCTGTTGGTTTGCTATCTTCTAAAAACGCTGACTCACCTATAACTAAGCTGGCAGCTTTTGGCTGAGATTTTTCTGCAGAGAGCTTATCCCGGAGAACTTTCCACACCCAGGCCTTGCATGGGCATCCTTGCCATGTGTCCATCTTGGGTTTGACCATGCTCTGCCATGGCGCCTGGCTGGGCTTTCTTTTACTTAACATCTTTTTAAGTTGTATTTTTATTTTGTGGCTAAATATGTTTGGAGTCCCTTTCCTGAGCCTCCTCAAGGCTCAGGGAACGGTCCAGGGAAACATTTCCATGGGTGAGAACAAGCTAAGCTGGCTTTCACCTGTGATGACATCTCGTCCCAGACAATATGTTTAAGTCTGAGGAAGCTACTTTACATTCAAACCTTCTCCCACCTATTCATACACACATGACCAAACGTAGTGGCACAGTAGTTAATATTTGTGTGATATAAAAGATGTTTAATTTACTAATAAGCTAATGTAAGTTATCAGCCACCAGGAAAGCTCCAGGGAGGACCATAAGATAATTTAGGTAAAATGTCCCAGGTCATCACTATGGTCATTTCACCTGGAAAATTGTATGTCGGTAAGCCTGAAGCTCTCTCTGTTTCTTTCTTCTGGAGCCTCCATATGGAGTAGTATAGCTGTATAACAGGACTGGAGCTTTCCAAGGGAAGTGGGAGGAGCTATGTTGGTCACTGTGTAGCACAGGCTATGTTGGTCACTGTGTGGCATAGGCCATGTTGGTCACTGTGTAGCATAGACTATGTTGGTCACTTGTAGCACAGGCTATGTTGGTCAGTGTGTAGCACAGGCTATGTTGGTTTGCCCTTTCAACCTCTTGAATGCCTTCCCTGGGATGACTAGTTAATGACAGACACATGTAATGAAGGTCAGAATCCTCGAGGGAGATTTTGCTCTCTGTACGTGGTGACTAAGCACCTCTGCCAGCCTGTCAACATTATACTGTAATCCTGGGAGAAGAGAAGGTTGTTGGAGTGGCATAGGGTCCCTGGCATCTTTTGGTACTTTCTTCAAATTCTACCAAAATTGTGTCATAATGTTGAGGACCTTACTGTCAAAGTCAGCGGGAACAAACCAGGAGAGACAGATGAATGAGGGATAGGGTTAATAACATCGTAGAAGCATAGTATCAGGAGAGTTATGTAAGGGAGTGTCCACTCTTGGATGGTGGGCACATACAAGAAGTTGCTTACCCCTAAGATGGACATAGAGGGGAGTTAGCCACTCCTGAGATAGCCACTTGGCTTTCAGAGGAGATATTTCCCTGTGTCCTGGCTATGGACCCTGCGTACCCCCAGTCAGTGACAGAGACAGCACAGTGCCCATCTCAGTCTCTCACTGGAGCTCCTTGCCTCTGCCCAAAGCAGATTCACACCCCTTTCCTTCCCAATAGAAAGTCCTCTGCAGGAAAATACATGTGGACTTTTTAAATAAAAGGTTTTAAATAAGCTTCATGAAAAAAATTGTTATATAGTACAGGATGTGTAGAGAATTATAAAATGCCCGCAGGCTGGCCAGTCTGTGACAACTCTCTTCTCATGTCTTTTCATTTTGTCCTGTAAAGTGAGTGTATTTATTTTGTTAACTTGTGTGTGTGCATGCGTGCACACGTGTGTGTATTGTAAGACATGCATGCTGCATATGGAGACCAGAGGGCAACCCTGGGTGTCAGGTCTCCCCTTCCACCTTGTTTGAGAAAGGGTCGCCCCCTTCCTGCTGCATGCCCAGGCTAGCTGGTTTACAGTCTTCTGGGAAGTCTGTTTCCTCGGCTTGCTTCTCCCTCCAGGAGCACTAGGGTTGCAAATGCAAGCCACCACATCCAGCCTTCTGTATGAATTCTAGGAACACACATGTGTCCTTGTGCTTGCACGTCAAGGACTTTATCCACTGAGCATCCCTTGGGCATTTTTTTACATGATTAACATTATATGGTTTTTAATTCTTCTAAAGGATACATTCATTTCTAGCTTTTCTCTTGACTTACCATTGCTGCTGAATATTCCTGATGTTTTCGTATAATTTAAACACCAATAGAATATTTGGTGGTCATCAGGATGACGAAGGAACCATAAGAAGTAAACATGACACTGTTTCCCTTCCAGGCCTTGCTGCACTTCCTGCTGGCTCTCTTGTGTCTCTATGTGGACAATACTGTTTAGAGTGCATGTTTTTCTCTCTGTGAAAGTGACCGTTTTTGTTACATCAATGAACAATGCATGCATGACATTTAATTCCTTATCTTGGTAATGATAATCGAAGATGGCAGGAGTCTAGGAGTTGAGGGCGTGTCTATGTCTCAGCAAAATGGCAGAATGCTGTGACCTTCCTTCAGGACAGTTCTTAAGGATGTGGGAAAGAACATTGAAAACAGGAGTGCAAAAATACATAATTTCTTAACTATGCAAAATATAAAGAAGCAACCTGAATTGTATAAGGATCTTCACAGATCTAAAGGAACCGAGGCAGCTGCACTATGAGCCAGCTTGTCAGAAAGATATAAAGACTGGCAGATACAAAGGTAGGCAGACTCCTGAGTTCAAAGGCAGCCTGCAACAACAGAGGGAGTTTAGGTCCAGGGCTAGGTGTGGTCAGAATAGTAATTCCAAAGCAGGGTCCCACCAGCATCTTACAGCCCTGCTTATGCTTCTGTCTCTTCCTAAGAATCAGGTGGCTGGGGTCAAGGGATGCTGATTCATGGAATAGTCAAAAGGGGACCTGGGGTAATAAACTGATATGTGAATAAAAGGCTGGGCTTTTGTTCTGCGAGAGATGAACTATCCAGAGAACTTTTACAAATACAAGAGAGAACTGCTTGGGGAACTGTCTCAAGCAGAACCTAGGCCATCAGATTGGACCCGTAACTTGACTTTGAGTTGTTTATTTTGCTGCTTTCAAACACCCCTTCTCTCATGACGCTGGTCCTTGGCAGTCCTTCCTATGGAAACCCGAGTGCAAATGATTCGAATATCTTCAAGCTTTGTACACTTCCCCCAAATAATTTCTGAGGAAAGGTCTGTCAATGTAAACTTCCAAAATGTGTGTCAAATACCTTCTCATCTGTTCCTGGAGTCAGGGCCGTCTCACTTCTTCCTCACCTGCCAAGTAGATGAAGACACTAGGAAGGACACTAAGCCACCAACCAAAGAGTACACATGGAGGGCCCCATGGCGCTGGCCGCATATGTGGCAGACGATGGCCTTGTTGGACATCAGGGGGAGGAGAGGCCCTTGGGCCTGAGGGTGTTCGATGTCCCAGTGTAGGGGAATTCTAGGGTGGGAGGACGGGAGTGGGTGGGTGGGGAGCACCCTCAGAGAGGCAGGGGGAGGGGGATGGGATAGGGGGTTTCTGAAGGGGAGACCTGGAAAGGGGAAAACATTTGAAATGTAAATAAAGAAAATTAAAAAATAAATAAAAAAGAAAATGTAAAAAAGAAAAAAGAAGATTGATGTGAATTTCCAGAAAGACAATTCACATTGAATAACTAAATAGTTTAAATTTGTCTCTGAAATTTTACTTTCTTTGTAAATAGTCTTTTTGGAAGTTCACAGTACAAAGTGTCTAAATCTGACCCATCAGAGATGGCAGATCCCCTAATGTTGTACTTATATAGGATGAGGCAGTTCTTGACTGTATGAGGAACCCAGGAAGACAAGAGGACAGGCGGGGGAGGGAGACACTGCACATGTGGATCCGTGGTTCTGAGGGACAGCAGGTCTGGTCTAGTGGGAAGGACACAGACTTAACTTCAGAGAAACAAATATTAGGTCATCTATCCATGGCTATACTTCTAACTAGCTGGGAAGCAAGGTGTCCTTCTCAGTGTGTAGTTTTGAGGAGCTGTGAAGGAGTGGCCCAGTGGTGCCAACTTTCAGAGATTTCACTATTTGCTGATGTGTCGTTTAAGCCAACAGCATAGTGCTGTGCGGTGTAACTTCAGTTTTCTCCAACAATAGGCTACCGAGAATGCCTACTTACGCTGCTGTGTTTCCTTTCAGCCCACAGACACTGGATATTGGAATACTGGACATTTTTGGTTTTGAGGAATTTCAAAAGAATGAATTTGAACAAGTAAGTTTTCTTTTAAAATCTTTTGAATGTTTTTTGATTCTACAAGTCATGCTTCATTGTAAGACATTCCAATACAGGCTTAAAGAAGCATCTCCCCTCTTTAGTTCAAGTTAGCATCTTGGTGTCTTGACAGCCCATTGCCTCTCCATGGTTTTGGGAATCCCAGGGGGTTCATGTGCTCAGAGTCACCTGTTTCTACATTTTTGTGAATGCCCCTAGTGTGTGGACACATGGGCACTGTCCTAGAGCAGAAGATGGAGACCAAGGACATTTGAAGTCAGGAAGCAGCCCTACGAAAGCTTAGCCTGCATCAGAGTGCAGGGACCCTGCTGTGCCTCATGCTGCTGTTTGTGGGCTCTTCTTGTGTGACATTCGCACACAGACGTATTGGAAATCCACAGGCACATTGGGGAGTCATTAGTTGCCTTCATTCACCGTCTGTGGAAGATACTTTTAAGGAAGATCTGACTTTTTGTGCATCTTAATAGTACTGCAGGCATAGTTTGTAAGTCAAATTAAATGTAGTTAAAATGTAAATAATAAAGAAAAGCAGAGATACTCTCAGCAGCCTGCACAGTGCCCATATAACTCACAGCACTTGGAGAAAATCGAATTTGTCGCTGCTTATCTATTGAACTACATGTAATTAGTGAGTGAACTGTTGACTTTTATTTTCTTAAATGTACAATGTGAGTTATCAGTGACACTGGACAAGAATTCACATAGAATCCATGTGAAAGCCAGTTCTGTGTCTTTTAGTTGTGGAGATGCCTGGCCTAAGGTGGATTGTTCTGGCTTTCTCTATGTATGTGAACAAATGGCTTGCAGAGTAAGAGATGAGGCAGTGACGATAGAGGATGGGCTGGTGGAGAATATCCCACTGCATGGTTTTCTGTCTTGGGTGGGAACACTAGAAAAAGTGGAGCATCAACTCAGTTTTGGTCTAGAACAGTCTACAGCTCCTCCAATCCAGAGCGAAGAAAGAGAGCACTGGTTAGAAGTAAGGCCACACAGGACATGGGTTACTTCCTTAATGCTTATTGTTCACACCTGCCTGTGTGTGTTCTTCACACCTGCCTGTGTGTGTTCTTCACACCTGCCTGTCTGTGTGTGTGTGTGTGTGTGTGTGTGTGTGTGTGTTCTTCACACCTGCCTGTGCATGCTCTTCACACCTGCCTGTGTGTGTTCTTCACACCTGCCTGTGTGTGTTCTTCACACCTACCTGTGTGTTCTTCACACCTACCTGTGTGTTGTTCACACCTACCTGTGTGTTGTTCACACCTACCTGTGTGTTGTTCACACCTACTTGTATGTGTTCTTCATACTTATCTATATGTGTTGTCCATACCTGCTTCTGTGTGTTGTTTATACCTGGCTATGTGTTCTTTACACTTGCCTGCATATGTTGTTCACACCTGCCTTGTGTTGTTCACACCTGCCTATGTGTGTGTTGTTCACACCTGCTTGTGTGTGTTGTGTAACAGAAGTAATAAAAGGGGCAGGGAATAGGAGAAGGAGAGTCTGTGCACTGCTCCTAGGTCTGCAGGCTGCTCTGTTGAGCTCTGTTCAGTCCCTGAGTATTGCCTGCTCCAGTTTGAAGATCTCACATATTCACCTTAGGAAAAATACACAAATACATTTATATGCATGCATACACACACACACACACACACACACACACACCTCCATGTATGCAATGATATCCACTGCATGCCTGTGTCCCAGTAAATGACACATAGAAGTCACAGTGGAAGGATGTCCCCCAGAAGTCCCATTCTGGGGAGACTGGCCTCTGAAACAGCTGCTGCACAGCCAGACTCAGCTCGCATGTGCATCTGTGCTCCTAGGATGACACACATGACATCCATGTGGCCTCCATATTAAAACATAGGCATTGTACAACCATCACAGGGTCCTTTCTTCTGTCTTTGTGCTGAATGTTTATATGATGTATTTCAGAATATGCTCACAGCTTGTGATTTCTGGGTATCAGGAAGGGGACATTTTCCCTGCAGATCTAACAAATGAATCGATGTTTTGTTTAAACGCGAGTTTGAAGCACTGATGGATAAAATGTCAAGATCGATTCTTGGACTTTGATCATGAAAGAACAGTTTTTAATGTGCTGCTTTCTTAGCTGGTCTGCCTTGCTGCTGTGCGTAAAGGAGACCAGGAATCTTCTGGAAAGATGAGGTTGTTTCTCAGTGAGAATGCAACAGTATCTTTACCTGGAAGCAGGAAATTCCAAAATTTGCAGATGAACTTTTTTTTTTAAGGCCACTGGTTTAATTCTCTGTGGATTTCTTTGTTGCTAGCAGGACTCCCTCATTTTCCATTCCACCGAACACATAAGCTGCCTTGCTTAAAGCATCATTGCTATATTCACGAGCATACCTGAGGGACAGTGTTCCCCTTATAAGCATTCATTCTATCCTGCTTTGACCTTGTTGACTGATAGATATGCTTTTAACTAGAGTGCCAACTCCAGCAGGGTTGAAATTGTGTCTGGTACATCATTTTGTACACAAATGAATTTTATCAAATATGTTTGCAATTGAGATTTATAGAAGAAAAAACTAGTAAGGAGGAAATCCTCACAGTAGGTTTCTCGCTCAAGACACTCTAGGGGAGATGGCAGGATGTTCTCCAAAGCCCCAGCATCCCCACCTCTGTGTCCTCTTGCCAGATCAGCCTGGTGCTATGGCGCTGCTCATGGTCTCCATGATGCTGACCCAAATTGCCTTATGCTAGTTAAACAGTTTATGGTCATTGGGCTGGAAATCCATGAGCAAGGTGCCACAGTTTCCAGGTTCTGTGTCCGCTAAGGACACCTTCTCAATTGGAGATTTCCTTTTGTGCTTTTACAATGTCAGACACAACATCACCACCCCCATAAAAGCAGCAACACTGTTCACAAGGACAGTGGTCCTACTATGCACAGAGCATCGCCTTCCAGCACCATCACTAGTGGGATGAGATTTCAACATAGTAGGTGGTGGAACTGGAGGCAGTTTTCTAATGAGCTGTGACTTGTGTTATAGTGGGCGTGGTTTTCTAGATTATATAACTTGGCAGTGTGTTAGATGCTTCAGTGGAGAGAAATATGCTATGGTGGTCTATTACATGATAGATGGCGATCAGGAAGAAAGGAAGGAAGGGAGGAAGGAAGGAAGGAAGGAAGGAAGGAAGGAAGGAAGGAAGGAAGGAAGGAAGGGTACTGGGAGAAGGAGAGGGAGGGAAACTTACACGATGAATGTTCTTGAGCCATCCAGGAATTAGAAAAGCCAAAGGGAGAAAAGCACAATAAGATAAACCATGATGTCATCTTCTGCACAATCCCGCAGGGGAAACTGCATAGTAACTAATATTTTTTTTTATATAAGATGCAGGGAAAGTGGTGAGGGGAAGAGCTATACCTTAAAACCAACACATACAGATCGGTTGATATGTGAAGATCATTGACCCTGGGCTTTTCAGTTAAGGGTAAGAGACTGTGGGCAGATTAAGGAATGCGATATGTAGATATCAGATTAAAATTAAAAGTTCACCCATGGTGGAGGTCCAGAAAATGGGTAAGAAGTTACGGCGCAAATACAGGTGATGCCCCTGATTCTCGGGGTCAGGAATTTGAGCACACCTAAGAGATGGGCAGCCTTTGGCACCAGAGTAGGAGGCCTCAGTTAGGTGCTCTGATTGGTCCTCACTCAGCCAAGAACCTAGGGAGATGCCACTGTTCAGCTGGACCTTCCTCGGGTTGCCTTCCCTGGCTCCCTTAGGGGGGCCTCTGTGGAGGTTGCTCTGACAGGGCTACTTTCGTGTCGTGCAGTCGGTTGGCCAGTTCCCTTTGCAGCTGCCCAAAGGAGCAAGCTTTGGGGCACAGTAGCCCAATGCTCCACCTTCACAAGTCTGACCCTCTGTAGGCTGGCACCATCACGAGCTACCCATGTTCATGAAGGAAGGCACATAGAGACCACTTCTCCCTGTGAGGGAGAAGGCCGATTCTCATCGTTCCTGTGGAGGGGATGCTGCAAAAGACTTGGTGATGAGAAGCTGCTAACTTAGCTCTAAGGAGTTGTGGTCTGTGAGATTTTGGCCATAGCAGATTCCTGAAAGCTGTCGGACATCCATATGGACCCATAGGCTGAATAAGTGTTGGGCAACCTCAGAGCTGAGCTTACTTCCCATCCAGATTCCAAAACCAAGCTTACAGAATAGGGCTGGCTCTGTCTTAAACTGTCTTCTGCTTCAGGTGGTTTTGTGAACAAAAAGAAACCAAACAGTTATAAGACCACACAGCATTTTTAATATGCCTCTTATAATACCAGATTCTATGTATGAGAAGAGCATAGGTGCCTCTTCACGTAAGCTGATGGATGCAAACCGTGAGTGTGTACACTGCGAGTTTAATTTCTATTTTTCAGAACAGATTCTTACATTCCTTTGCATTCTTTGGTGTGGAGCAAAGCTCTGATAGTTTATGTCACTCTCAGGGGAAGGCAGCCCGCTGCCCTGTTACTCATGAAAACAGTCTAACCCAGTCCATCAGAGGACTGACCCAAGCATTTACAATTAGTGTCCATTTTCTAAACCCCAACTGCTTCCCCTTCATGACCGGCATCTTTATTGTTTCTTCAGAGACACGGTAGTAGCTGTTGTGAGAAGTACAAAAACAACGCCTCTTTAATAAGTTTTACACACTGTTATTTGCAGTGGAATTTTATACCAAATCCATTAAAAAACAGTCAGTTAGTTAAGGTGGAAGAGGCAGGAATACCTTTCCACCCTAGCACCAGGGCAATTAAAAGGAAATGCTTCAGAACAAAAAGGGAGAATTTATCCAAGTCTATGTATATACTAGAAACATATTCAGTGTTAATGTCAAGGTCCCACTTCAGCTTGATTACTCTGGAATCATGCAGGGAACACACCTTTGGGCGCATTACCAGAAAGGCTTAACTGAAGAGTGAAGTCCCACCATGTGTGTGGAGCAGTACTGTCTCACAGCTGAAGACCTGGGCTGAGTAAAAAAGGAGAAAGGAGAAAGCTAGACCAATCCAGCCTTCCTCTCCCTCCTCCGGCTGACAGCAGCCAGCACACTTTCCCTGCAGGGAAGACATTGAATAGTACTTATTATTGTGTGTTTATTTCTTAATAATACATATGACTATATTGAATATCAATTAATACTATATAATAACCCCAGAGAAGAACGACTGTTCTCAGGATTAATACAGTGACTGTCTGGAAAATCCCTGAAGTCCTAATGGTAAACTAAGGAAATACTTATGAGTGGTCTTGGCATGAGATGGACAATGGATAGTTTCCTTTGGCTTCTCCTTTGAGTGTGCTTATTTTCCTGTGTGATCTCTCACTCTGACTTTCTTCACAATGCTACGGGATAACCTCAAAGCCTTCATGGGGCCAAACTAGACCTCAGACACAGACCCATGGGGCCTGGAGCCCAGTGCTCTGTCAGCCTGCAATTCATTCGGTAGAAATTATACGTCAATCGATTCTAAGCCTGTACTTGTAACTTTATGTGCAGGAGGTATGTTGATTCAGCCAAAAGTTTATTGCCAAAACAAAACAAATTATGCATTCATTATTTTCTTTGGAGAATGATAAACAATAAGAAACAACACCAGAACCTTTGAATTAATGGCATTTTGGCCAAAGGCTCTGTTCTAATTCTAGAGTCTGGTTTCTACCCAAGCTGAGGCGGGATTTATGAAGTGTTCTTCAAAATATCTAAAAGTCATTTCCCTTTGACCTGATGCTTTTGCACTCTGAGCTGGCTAAAGTGTATGAAATATGAAATTCAGCAAGATGGGATGCTTCGTTACTGGCTGGCTGCTTCCTGAATGAAGATCAAGTCTCAGATCCAACACATTGACTTAACTGAAGGCTTTGTGCTGTGGTAACAGAATTCTTGTTCCCAGATAATATAGAAGAGCAGAGATTTATTATCTCATGGTTCTTCTGGAATGCCACCTGTCAAGGCACCCAAAGGTTTTACATATGGCAAAGTTGTGTGCATTCCTAAGATATCTTCTGGAAACTGCATCCTCGATGGTAAGAGGCTTGCTCCTCACAAGACAGATGAGCAGGAGGGCAAGGGAAAAGGCAGAGCCTAGCAGGTCCTTCATTAGGAACATTGTCTGATGAAGGCAGGGACCAAGCCCACATAACCCAGCCATAGCTTTGAGACTACATATTCTCAACGCCTCATTGAGAGTCAAGTTGCCAACACAGGGACTTCAGGGACCAGGACCCACTGGCATTATCTTCACAATGAAAACTGAACAAACGAAAGGAAGTCTATATGCTGCCAAAGGGTCTCTCAGAGAAGTCCAGTGTCACTACAGCAATGAGTGCAATGCCTGTTTCTAGAGGGCCAGGCTGCTGGCAGTGGTGGGACACTCTGTCAGGGTGATAGAGGTGGTGATAGGAGGCAGGAAACGAACATTTTTAAAAACCAGGATGGTGGGGTAAGAAGTTTTGGGTAAGAAGTTTTGGGCAAGAGACAAGATCGAAATATCGAAAGAACAGCTGTAAGGAGACTGCTGCCCTCCCCAGCCCCCACTGTATAGGCAATGTGTTGATCCTGGGCCCAGACGACTCCCTGTAGAAGCATGTGCAGCAATGTGGATAACAGGAAGTGCTCAGCAGACGCAAGTTAGAGACCCATCACCTACCTGACTTTTTAAAGGCCTTGGGAAGTCCTACACAGAAGCTTGTGAGCTTAGCTTACTTCGGCGTTTCTCCAGCAGGTATCAGCCTCTTCGATGTTCTCTTAGAAAATAGCTATCAACAACATTTAAGACAGTTAAATATTCTGGACATATTTGTGAGATATCTAATATCTGAAATTTCAATATATTATCTATCTATCTATCTATCTATCTATCTATCGTGTATCGATCTAACTATCAATCAATCATCTATTTATCTATCATCTATCAATCTATCATCTATCAATCTATCAACTATCTTTCTATGTATTTATCTATTATCTATCATCTATATCTATCATCTACCATCTATTACCTACCTACCTACCTACCTAATCTCACACACACGCTCACCCTCACGTGCACCCACTAATACCCATCACACTTGGCCCGTATAATCTAGATGAAATGCTGAACAAGCTGGCAAAGGTGCTGCGCTCCCTTTCTCTCGTCTAGCTTGGTGTGTTCTGCAGCCACCTGAAAAGCCTTTAAACACATCAAAGCCTGGGCCCCGCTCCAGTTTAATGGACTTGTGGTCAGACCCAGACATCAGCCCCCTTCACAAAAGGTCCCATTAAATTCCATTAAAAGGTCCCATTTAATTCCAGTGTGCAGCAAGGACTGAGACTCTGTGCTGCCCTTACTGTGGGGTACCCAGGCCTCTGCCTTCTACTGGAGTCAGCTTTAACCAATTCTTCTCTTCATTTTATGATATACACGTCATGTGCTGTTTAGTTTTGCTCCAGATAGATTTCACTGAGCAGTAAAAATGAAGGGAGAACAGTTGGTGGAAATTTACTCAAGAAATTAAGTTTGTCATTAATCCGAATGATGGGCCATCTGGATAAGACACAAGGTTCTCCTGCTGAAGAGAGACTTCAAGGAATGCACTACTTTTATTATTAAACCTGTTAGTTCATTCCGTGTATGAAGCATGTGTCTTAATAAGAGCAGCACCCATACTAATTAGATGGCTGTTCAATGGTAACTTATCTCCACCCTTTGCCCACTTCTGAGTCTGCTTAGGGGAGTTCCCAGAAGTCTAATATACCTCTCACACAACTCCAATGAGTAGACGTGAAAAGGAGAAATTAGAATTGTTTTGCATTGAAGCTGATGTTGATCCTCTAGATTATAAATGTAGATTTATGCTTCTAGAAGCATGACTAATGTACTTATTAAGTTTTCCTCTGAGGGTGTTGTACTCCTGTGCATGTACACACACACACACACACACACACACACACACACACACACACACACACACCTTTACATGGAGGGAAGCAAAGGCAGAATCATTGAGCATTGGCCAGTTTGGGTGCCTCTTTTGTTAGTGAAATGTACATTTGATGTTTTAAGTAGGTTCCAGGCAGCAAGCGAAGGGCTATGTTAGTTGCCTTACAGACATTTATAGGTGGTTTTGAAGTTCAATCCTCGGAGAGATTTCTGTATTTGACTGTCCCCTGAACTACTGTGCTACAGCAGGTACAGTCCACACACAAGGTGAATACACAGATAGCATTTGTAACTCAGTGCACTTGAAGATAAATGGCTGACATGGATGTTGGTAAAACTGAAAACCCAACCAGAGGCACTGGCACTCCTGTGTGTTGGAAGTGATAGGGCAGATCACGTTTAGAACAAAATTAATATAAACAAAATGTGTGGGCTCTGTTCATAAAACAAAATGGGTGAGTCTCTAGTGTTCCCAAGAAAGATCTCTCTGTATTCTTCCTTCCTAGGTACTCCAAGTCTTCCTAGGCCTGGTGTCATTGTACCCCAGGAAGCAGCTAACCCTCTGGATACCCACACCTCCTCTGGAAGCCAGTATCTGCTTCTTTCTAGGGAACATGGAA
Organism: Uromys caudimaculatus; assembly: GCA_028551405.1. NCBI lineage: Eukaryota > Metazoa > Chordata > Mammalia > Rodentia > Muridae > Uromys > Uromys caudimaculatus. Next base: position 4,801,466 of record CM052719.1, read on the forward strand.
GCAGCCTTTGCTTCCAAGTGCCAGTCAATGATCTGAACCCCTTTCCTATTGACCAACACCAGAGTCACATAGACAAATTTTTATTGTTACTATGACAGATGGAGAATTTTATATAGAAATATATCAAATATAGTATTAATCAATATAATTCATTAGAATAGATATAAATATTTATAAAATATTAATCAATATAAGTACATTAAAAATAGAACATAAACATAATATATTGACAGCCATACAATGAGAACAAAATTCTTGGTTCTAGATAGAAAGCCAACATTCCAGGACTACTGTCCTTTCAGATCATTTTGTCCTTGGGTCTCTGAGTTCACAGTGTAAGAGAATTTCTGTAGATTTGAAGATTATCTACTACAATTTATTACAAAAAGAGACCTAAAATTAAACAGGAACCACTCGACAATGTGGTTGAATGCATATGTGTGTATGTACATCTGTGTGTGTGTGTGTCTGTCTGTCTGTCTCTCTCTCTCTCTCTCTCTCTCTCTCTCTCTGTGTGTGTATGTGGGGTATGTGTATATTGTGTGTATTGTATGGGCATGCATGGATGTGTACATTACCACAGTACATTGCTAGGGGAATTTGCAAGAGTCAGTTCTCTTCTACCATGGTGTTCTGGGAATTGAACTCAGGCCGTCAGGTTTGGCAGCAGGTGCCTTAGCCAGTGGTGTCATTTCTCGACCCCTCCCTCTTTTGCATTGGACCAACAGCTCTCTAGAACATCCCCTCTGCTCTTCGACAACTGTATTCCATAGGCTGTATGGGAACCTGAGGGCTTCTGAGATTTAAAGCACCGAGCTTCTTAGATAAGCACACACTTTGTGTGATCAATTCTCTTGCATAAGAACAGTCAGACCAGATGACTGTGCTGATGGCTGAGGGTGCAACGGAAGTAGAGATTGATGTCCTAACTGGGACATGTCACTCTTTCTGCCCTGTGACTGCAGCAAAGAGAATTGAATGGGGAGAATTGAATGGCAAAGGGAGGATGGGAATGCAGTCAGCCTGTGAGCACCACAGCAAAACCTTCACCTGTGGGGACCAGCCGGCCTGTCCCCTTGTCTTACCTCATCGAAGCTCATGCTCCATCAGAGCCTCAGTAGGGAGAATGCTTCTTTGCTGGAGTAACAAATCCTCCAGTGGGGGGGGGGCGGTTCTGGAAGAGAAGCGCTTTCTGTGAAACTGTTAAGTCTGCGTATGATATGTCCCTGCTGGGAAAGGAACATTTATGCTTGACACTTCCATTTTAATTATAAAAAGATAGAGATGTTTATGAAAATAGCCAGTAGAGAAGGGAATTTGAAATTTTAAGTTATTTCGCTTTGTTTCAAAAATGTATCTTGTTGTGTTTCCTCGATTTAAAATGTCGAATTCCCTGAAAACTGAGGTGATTCTGTTACTAAGAAATAATAACTTCTGTGAAATTACTAGAATTTAGCATGCAGTGTTCACCTTAATTGCACAAAAGAGAAATGACCCCTCTCCTGAAATGGAACCACTCGAAAATACTAGTTTAGTTATAGGATTGTTCAGAGAGCACATGGTGGAGAACAGGGGTCTGGGAGACTGAAGGGCCTGACCCTGCAGGAGGTCGGCTGTAGGCAAAGCAGAGGTGGGGTTCATGGAACTGAAGAAAGTCAGAAAGAATGTGGGCAAGGCAGGTGTAAGGGCCAGTCACTGCAGACGCTGGGGTCAGGCTCAGTTCTCAGTAACTATGTTCTTGGACACACACACACACACACACACACCAGTGACACCTGACAGACAGCTTCCCTCTTGGTCACATCCTCCCAGTCTTGGGCTGTGGCCTCTCCTGACCTCTTTTCAATGAGGTTGGTGTGATCAAAGCACTGTGTGTGAGGTGGGGAGATGATGAGGGGTATGTAAGCATTTTAATATAAAGCAAAAGTTTAGAGGAGGCGCTGTATGGGGGGACAGGGAGGAGGAGGCTGCGATTGGGAAGAAGAAATAAAGGAAGAACTCAAAGACTAAAAGACGACATTCTGTTTTCTCCGAACTGTCCTTGGGAAAGAGGGTAACTGGAGGGTGTATTCCGATTTAAAAACACTATTGGTGTAATAAAGCCCTCATTACTCTCAGTGAAATTTCTAGAGGCAATCTATGTCCACTCTCACCTACAACCAATAGTAACCAGAAGCAGGGCGACAGGAGCCACACTCCTCTCCCAGGAACCCCAAGGCAGAAAGGCATTTCTCTCCAGTTGTCCACAGAGCCTGACCCAGCTTCCTTTTAGAAGTGGTTTCCCATTTTTCGAGTGCCCGAGACTTGTTTGTATATTGGTGTTGTGGTTACATTTGTTGTATTTAACATGCCCACATCATGTTGAGCACTGGGACGATATGACCTCAGAAGTGACTGAGGGAAGCTGCCTTCCAGGGTGAGATTCATGAGTCATCCTAATGGGAGACTTAGTCTGGATGTCCCCAGTCTGTGTGTCACTGGGGAGGTGGAGGGGCTATTTAGCATGAGCAGGTGGCTTTGCACAGCGGACTGTGTTATCTGCTATATTGTTCTCTTCCCTGAACAGCTCTGTGTCAACCTGACCAACGAAAAGATGCATCACTATATCCAAGAGGTGCTTTTCCTACAAGAGCAAACAGAGTGTGTACAAGAGGGAGTTGCCATGGAAACTGCCTGTTCTCCTGGTAACCAGGCTGGAGTTTTGGATTTCTTCTTCCAGGTACTTACATAACATAATTAGAAACTTAACAGGATGCTTGCATTCAGGTGGCCTGGAGAGAGAGAATTTTCTTTCTCAAGGTCTTGTTTGTGAGGTGGCTTTGCATATGAGATTCTCCAATTGCTTTATAATCCCCCCCAATAGTCTTTTTTTGAGAAGCATAAATTACTCTTGCCTGAAGGGGCATTGGGAACCTCACAACTTTATTGAAAAGGACAAGAAATATCAGAACCTGCTGATAGAAGAATGTTCACCATTTTACTTATCAAACTTAAAAGTCTCATTGGCCAGTTACAAGACACCAATGCACAAAATGAGTATTATAAGCTAATGTCTAAGACTGAGAGACCATGAAATATATTGTTTGTTATATATTAGTCCTTAATGATTCTAAAATTTACATTTTGAAAGGTTGGCAGGAACACACACACACACACACACACACACACACACACACACACATATATATATATATAACTTTTGATTTAATTAATCTTTGATTAAAATTAAACCTGAGGGCATCAGCATGTGTTTATACCCATATTTATGATTTCTGTGTGCATTGAAAAACTTTTGACTAGTATCTTTATTGAGTCAATAATGATATAGTATGTGAGGCAGCAGGATGTCTCAGTAGGAAAGGCACCTATCGCCCTGGACATACGCGATGGAAGGAAACAACCAGCTCCTGCAAGTTGCCCTCAGACCTGCACATGAATGCCCTGGTGTGCAAACAGATGGACGTGTACATGTACACACACACACACACACACACACACACACACACACACAGAGGGGGTAGCACATGTTTTATCAAGCACATCAACAGTAACATCTGTTTCCTATCATGGGATGCTGTATGGAGTCACCCTTCCCCTCTAAATGCGTGACTAGTGTCTCAGATAGGCACCATCTAGTTTTTTTGGAAAGCCTGGGGTTTCCACTTCGGTCTCTACAATTGGAGATTTCTCTAAAACCATTTGTGTTTTTCTAACACAGTAGCATAGGACTCTAATTTCTGCTACCCAGTTGTCAGGATAAGAGATATCTCTGAGAGATCTAACATGGCAGACTGCAGCCATGGGCAATCATTGGCATTCGTTAAAAGTCAGGACACTCCCATTCTGGTTAGCTGTGTGAATAGGATAAATGTGGAGGGCATGTATCGGGGTGCCAAGTGGAGAAACGAGCAAACGCGCGACTTTTGCTGACTTTCAGAAACCTTCGGGATTCCTCTCCCTACTGGATGAGGAGAGTCAAGTGATTTGGTCAGTGGAGGCAAACCTTCCCAGAAAGCTTCAGGGTCTCCTGGAATCCTCAAACACAAATGCAGTCTACTCCCCTGTGAAGGACGGCAATGGAAATGTTGCTTTCAGAGGTCAAAGCGCGGCCTTCACCGTCATGCACTACGCAGGAAGGGTGAGTGGGCTGCCCACGTGGTGCACCCTGTGCACTGATGCCCCAGAGGGGAGGGAGCTTCGGAGCACAGGGTTCCAGGATGTGCTATTCCACGCTCAAAGGCCGCATGAACGGCCCACAGTCATCAACGTTTGCAAGCTCCTTGCCTTTGCGTTGAGGCTGAGTTCACCTCTCAGAATGGTGTGTGCTGAGCAGGGGAGCTATCTCACTATGTGTGTAGACCTCAGTTAACATGAGTGGAAGAGCCTCAGGCTTATCATACATAGCTTTACTCCACATGTCGGGGCTATGTTTCTTATAAATGTGGGCTTTCTGAGTGTGCTTGGACTGAAGGTGAGCTTAGTACTGAATTCTTTCTCTTAGAGCCTAAGAAAGCAACCTTTCCCAGCATTCTAGTCAGGTTTGCAAAACTGGTTTATTCCTTCAGAGTCTAACCTTTGCCTGTAGGGGTGTCCCCATGATCCTTTGCCCTCTCACGTTAGAATGTTCCAAACAAGTGCATCTTTGCCCCGCAATTTACCTGCCATGACTCTCTGGCACAAGTCTTCTCTTCAGGCAGGGTGTTCTGATCCTCTCAGTTTTCTTGGGTCCCTCTCACTCCCATAAACTTCTTCCCAGGTAGACTGGAAACATCTTTCTAGCCTACTTTTATCTACCTCTTAATTAAATAATCTCTGTTCTTCTCTACCCAACTCTTGTTTATTATTGATGCCTTCCACTTTAGGATTATAGACACACACACACACACACACACACACACACACACACACAGAGGCAGACACATGCATGCACACAGACACAGACATAGGCAGACACACACACACAAAGACAAAGGCAGTCACACACACACACACACACACACACACACACACTCACACTCACACCCGCACTTTGAGCTACCACTTAGTAAAAATGAGTATCCCATTTGATCTCTTCCCTAGTTTACTGAGACTTCACTATCCACCAAAAGAGGATGAGAGATGAGCTGGGAATAGCACATACCTAACAGTCAGATGACAGGAGAAGTAACAAAGTTAATATGCTAGAGCAATCAGCCTAATGCTATGTAAGGATACAATTATTTGGCTCATAAAAGTATATAGACGTCCCCAGAGGCACTCACTAACTGTGAAGAAGAGGTATTTCAGTGGAGACTTGAGCTTTGGAAGTATGTGTCACTGTAATTACACAGAACTCACTTGCACAAGACAGAAACTACTCTCCTTGCCTGCACAGAAAACAACTTGGCTTAGAAAAAGAACTCTGAGAGGGTCTAAGGTGAAATTTCAGGGGTGCTCCTAAAATATGCCATAAACCTGCCTGCTGCCAGTTCCTGTACAGCACCCGCAAAACAGCAGCAAGCATAACCTCACACTCAGTATCAGAGAAGCAGGGCTAGACTCAGGGTTCACCACTGCCACAGCAAAGAGAAGCCTTGTGTGTGGTGATGTGTGAGAAAGCACAGAGCTACGGCCTCCTTCTAAGCCAGGGCAATAGCACTGGGCAGGTGGAAACCAGAGAACATTGAACTCCCTGGTACAAAGCAGTCTGCAAAGGAAGCAATTACGCAGAGTGGTGAAGGAGAGTAGGCAGGCTCCCCAGATCCACCCACATATTTGGGAAAGGGTGCAAGTTTCATTGGCTATGAAAGAGTGATAGGTGAAGCATCAAATATTGCTTTTGGCTAATCTGTGAACATTTGTGTGTGCTCCCCCGATGGCTCTACCCTCTCAGGCCCTGGCATTGTCAGAGGAGATGCAATGAAGCTGTAATAAGGAGATGGTGTTAGACATATGGGGGAAAGGCAGATCAGGCTTTTGTGTGATTGGCCCGCATCCACATTTGAGCATTAGCAGGGGATAAGGAGGTAGCATCCATGAGAAGTGGCTTGGTAGGCAGTGAGAAAGGATAGCCAAAGCTATGGGTCAGAGCCAGTAGAACCCTACTGTCCTCATGCGGCAGATAAATGGGAACTACACTGTGTCAACTCAAGACAGGTATCCCAGGGAGGGAACAGGGAAAATGTTCCGGTTCAGACCATCTAAGCTGGTGGCATGGGGTTTAATACAAACCCTGATTGAATGGTGAGCATCTGAGTTCTCCAACCTAAGAGCAGTATGAAGAAAAACAACTATGGAAAAGAGAGGCCTCTCAGGAGCCCAGGGAGGAGACCTGGGCGCCCACCTGATAGGGTGGATGTTAGGCAGAAGATGCCCCTATGAGAAGTTGGGTTGACTGATGTCATTAGATACTTGGAGAGGCGTGTGGGACATTGGAAGAGATTGATGCAGGGTTCTATATTTTAATCCCGGAATAGTTCCCAATTGTAATTCTCCTTGGCCTCTTCAAAGTCCTTACAAGTAGAAGAATGTTCCACGGTTGTCTTCAGATTCTTTAAACTCTACCTTCTTCACATTGTACATTTTCTGGATTTGGGGAAAGCACGTATAAAGCTACAGTTGGGTGTCATGACTTCTAATTTAGGAAATTACTTTCTTAGGAGCTTCCTAGGATCTTTGTTAGACATGCGTCTGAATGCCTTTATTCATAAGTCTATTGCATTGTGCCTTATAGACAAAGCAGACCTAAGAAGTACTGAGCATTAAAACCCAGCAACAGTGTGGTTCGAAATCATAGCATGATTATTTTGAGTTCAGTTGTAATTATTTTTCTGAGTACCTAATAGCATTTCAATTTTAATTTTGTTTTTTGAAACTTTAAGGGGAAAACAACTGACAGTTTAAATTACTAGGGAATTGTTCACTGAGTTCTTAGAGAAATTAAAGAACACAGGACAGCCCGATGATTAGTTGGTGCAGAGCCAAAGCCCCCGTGGAATCATGCATTTTCCTTTAAAAGCATCTTTGTTTTTAAAGAGAGTTTTCCATAATTGGAGTCAATTTTGCGGCTTTACAGAAATCTTTCATTTGCTGAGATGTACTAATGAGTTATAGCCAAAGGAGTCCCCAGGGCCCCGTTCACATGCTACAGTGTAGCTTCTATGTGATTTCGAGCAATATGTCGGCCCATATGCCTTTTGAATTGTCAGATGTAGCCACAGGCATCTACGTGTTGGACTGTTGTATCAGAAAACAAGAGTATCATGAATGTTCTACGTTTTGTTGATTAATATGGGAAAAGTTCACCCACTTAAAAGCAGCATGTATGGTGTATGATGTATAACCTCTGACCCCAGAGCTGACTCCCAAGGAGAGAGCTCAATGAATCCATGTACTCTTGAGCCTCTTCGTAGCATCTCCCTGACCAGATGGATGGTGTAAACATCCTGCATCACTCTGTGCTCCTGCCTGATGGGCTAACTTGCTTGTTTTAATGGGAATATGCAACACCCTATGGGAGGGACAGCTGGCTGCAGAGCTGACACTAGCATGGTTCCCCTGTGCACTTCTGCTTCTGGATGGGTTCTGGATGAACTTACCCAACTTGGGAACTCAAGAGGAGCCTCTACTCTGCTTAGGGGGCTTCCTGAGGCAGAAGCTCAGAGGTCCTTTTAGGAATGTTTAAGCACCATTATCTGAATTACCTCTGACGACCCTTCCTAAACACATCTGAATGTTTCATTACCCCCAGGAGCAGTTTCCTGTCTCCATTACAGAAATATTTTAAAGTAAATGGGAAGAGGCTGTGCATGAAATATTAACAAGATCTCATTAATGAGTATGCGTTTGAATTAAAGAAAGCTTTTGGGGGCTTGGGGGCTTGGCTTCTTTTTGCTTGATTGTTTGTTTTAGCCAATTTTAAATCATATGTGAAGTTACCTGCTGTACAATTTTCTCTTGACCGGATGATTTAAGTGACAGACAAGCATTAAACCCACAAGTGTGTCTGCGTTTATTGGCTGTTAGAATTCAGCATCTTGAAGGAAAGAAGAATTACAGCTTGACAATATCAGCTCTTAGGAGAGGTGAATTTCCATTAAGGCGACGCTAAACTAACTCTGCTCAGAAACCCTGCTTCAAAGCTCCTAAATTTTGCAGTGAAAAAAAGAGAGTAGATTATGAAGTTGTAAAGTGATCTGGGGCTAAAAGTAAAGATTAAGTTAATGAAGTTTAAATAAAGATTCAGTTGTGAAATGTACATCCCACCCTCACAAGAGCAGGTCCTCATGTATTCAAGCTGTGAACAGCCTCGCTCAGAGGAAATGTCTCAGTGTGTGTCTCAGGGAGGCAGTGTAAGGCAATCACCGAAACTGGGTCATCCGATTCTAATGGCAGCGTGCAGGGAGGGTTGAGGAGTCATGTGACCCCAACAGGCCATGGTTAGAATGATAGAGGCCATGATCCAGTAGGAGCTGAGCTACACTGGATGAGGGAGTCAGGATGGATCTGCCTGGAAACCCCGAGAGCTCCAGCCACCTTCTCTCTCTAGAACCACAAGAGCCCAGACCTCTTTTTTCGAAGCTGCCCAACTGCAGCAAGCAGCCTGAGGAAGACAATACAAACATTCATCGATTCCTGGCAGATTACATACAAGAAAAGTGAAACACATTGACACGTAACATTTTAGAGTTTCTTCCTCATCACTGATCTATCTTGAGCTAACCCCTGCACTTCTTGATCTCTTTGTCTTCTGTGCTTTTCCTCACCTAGACATCCCATGTCCTCTGTCCTAGATCTGGGCCTCTCTCTGAGCATCGTGTTCTTGACCTAATCTATGCCACTTTCTCCTCACCTTACTGACACCGTGATGCCTGACACTTGCTCAGTGACCACATCCTTGTGTGTAGACAGCACCTTGTCTGTTTCTAAGTAGGCCTTTGATGAGGGCCAATGATTCATCAAAATTGTGCAGTTATGGGTGAGGTTGGTGGAGCTCTGGCTACAGAAGAGCAGAAACTGGGTGGCTTCATCCCACGGCCGTGTAATGGAAGATGGAAGTTCCAAGGCTAGCATCTGCAGGTTCCTCCTAGCCTCTCTGCAAACAGGATGTAGTCAGTCCCTGAGTTGTGAATGCATTCCTCCCGACTCTGCCGGTCTGTGTCTCATGGGTCATTTCCTCTTCCCCTAAGGATTTGGGGATAATGTAATATGTCCCCTCTGAGTCTAACAAATTACTCATTTTTTTAAAAAACATTGCAAATAACGGTCTATAATTTTTGGTGAACATAAATTTGGGAGAGACCATCCACACAAGTGTTTCCGGTGGGTGGTAGGCCTCTCTCATTTCACATGGCCCCATGCCTTCATCTCCCTCCACCTATTAGGTAAGCATTCATAATGCATTATCGTCTACACTCTGCAGAATCCACATGCGTAGAGAAAAGGAAAGTGGCATTGCTTTACTCAAGCAAGTTTGAGTTTCACTCCATAGCTACATGACTGTGAAGACAAGGCCCCTCAGTTGTACATTCATGAAATTGAAAATTGAGGAAAACATCATCATGAATCTTGTGGTTTCTTCTGGGGATTAAGGAATAGGTTGGCAGTACATGCAGGCATGATTTTTTTACATATTTCCTCAAATATATCTATCATAGCCCCCCCACAATAGTCTAAGACCTGCAATACAGACAGTTCACAAAACTAACCAAAACTAAATTAAGGGATCATTCAGTCAGTTTACTATTTTTGTCTAGATGAGAATATTGGTAGGCCAATGGACTTACCTTATTTAAGTGTTAAAATATCCCTGTTTGGTTTGCCAGAACTTGTACACTCTTACATCCCATAAACGTGCATGTGTCAGAATGCAGGGCCAGGCTTAGTAACACGTGTTCGAATACTCTCCTCTTTCCTAACCCAAGTTGATCAGTGTTAAGATGGCTGTACCCAGCCGGGCAATGGTGGCTCAAGCCTTTAATCCCAGCATTTGGGAGACAGAGATAGGCGGATTTCTGAGTTCGAGGCCAGCCTGGTCTACAGAGAGTTCCAGGACAGTCAAGTCTATACAGAGAAACCCTGTCTCGAAAAACCAAAAAAAGAAAAAAGAAAAAAATGGCTGTACCCACTCTGGTTGCACTGTGATCTCTTACTGCCTCTCTACCACACTTTATAGACTTCCCTGAAAGATAAGTGGAGACAATTTAGTGATTTCTCTATCTATGGAAGCCATAAAGCCTTCGCTGAAAGAGAGAGCATGCAGCTGCCTGCCTTAACTTATGCTAATGTGACATTCTCTTTCTTGTGGCTAGACCTGTCCCATGTGGTGAGTAGCTACACCTTGATTAAAAAGAATTCTGCAAAACTATTAGATTCGTTAGCTTTTGGGTTTATGCCCAACAGTGTGAACCCACAGGTGTGTGAGATTTTACTGTACATTCAGTGATATCCGTTCAATATTATTTCCCTCAAGAAAATTAAAAACCTTGCCATCTGTGTATGCACTCTGCATTGTAATTTTATGACAAGATAAAAAATTTAAAGTCCCCTACTACAGTGTACTTATGGTCTTGAAAGCATGCATCAGGATTCTTCTGCAACCCCCTACACCACATCCATCAAGAAGGAGTTGTCACCCCAGACATGGAAGCCTGGATCTGGTACTGTTTGTTGCTGTAATTTCTCAGGCAGGTGCCAGAATTTGTTACCGGCACATTGCTGATAAACACAGAGAGAGGATAAGAAGCTGTCATTGATACAGGGGCTATCTGTAAAATACCTGAGTGTTTCTTCTCCTCACAGAGGCCATGTTCCCTCACTGAACAAACCTGAGTCTGAAAACTACCCCTTGTGTAGAATTATGCTGCCACCCATCTTCCCACAGAGGAAACTCTTTACTCCACTGATAATTCTAGCGTGTTCTAGACGCCATACTGATTAAAATCAAACCCCTGCACTCGTGATCCATTGGCATGGGGACCCTTTCAGCCTGTTCAGCCTTGCAGGTGCACCTGTGCCCAGAGTGACATTTATAGTTTGTGCCCTGGGCTTTGTTTCTGAAGATTTGTGGGAGACACCATGTACCCAGGAAAACTCTGAAAGTGAATCTGTAAATCAAATGACAGAGGAGACAGACAAATCAATGGGTGGCTACTGCTTTTTTTTTTTTTTTTTTTTTTTTTTTTTTTTTTTTTTTTTTTACTCCCCACTTTTTCTCCAGGCAGAAATCCCAGACAAAACAATCAACTCTGTCTGGTCTCAGCAAAACTGATGCTATTAAAGGTTATTTGATGAAAACACTTTGACTCTTGTGGAAAGAGCTTAATTTACAATCTACATTTGTTCCTTCTCTTGGTCAGATGTTTTTAAAAATAAACATTAACCTCAGCAGGACCCTGCAGCCTTCTTTCTACATCAGATTTTCCTTTGAAGGTTGTCCTCGGAGATGTAGTGGTCAACTGTCATGGGAGATGCTCTCTCTCTCTCTCTCTCTCCTCCTTCCCTCCCTCCCTCCCTCTCTCCCTCCCTCCTTTTCTCCCTCCCTCCCTCTTTCCTTTCTCTCCCTACCTACCTCTCTCTCTCTCTGCCTCACTGCTAGGAAGGTCAAGTTCAGGGACCCCCTGGGCTCACTTTCTTTCTAAGTTCAGCATGTCCTCTTATTTTTATGGCCAGATAAAAAGTTATAAATATGGAGCTTTGAATCTCCTAAAGTATTGACACTTTCCTGTCTATACCTTCTCCTTAAAAGGAACAAATGAACTGTTCTCACTCAGTTCAGCTGCGTCAAGTTTACCACCCAGATACCTTTGTGTCGAGATGACAACTCTTCACGTTGCCCAGTGTTCTCTGTGCCTGTCATTAATTGGAACAGAAAGGAAATACTAAAAAAAAAAAAAACTATCAGAAGAAATCACTTCTTGGAAAAATGATGAAGCCTGTCACTTTTATTACTTTCCCCAATGCTGTGACCTAACAGCTGACAAGAAGTGACTTCAGGAAGGAGGGAATGATGTAAGCTCATTAATTAAGGGTGTCATTGCTCATCCTCGGGAAGGTGGGATAGCATCTGTACTTCGTAGGCATGGGAGCTGGTTTGCATCCGGGTGAATCAAGAAGTAGAGAGACCAGGAAATGGGATGAGATACAATACCCCAAGCCCTGTCCATATCGGGAGCATCCCCCCTACACACACACATATCTCCTCTCCAAACTGTGTTATCAGCTGGGCACACGTGTTCTGAAAGAAGAGCATTCGCAGATGCTTCTAGCAAATCTCAGCGTCCTGCTCATAATTTTGGTGATAAGCAGAACAAACTCAGCAGCCCACAAGGGGTCAAGGTCCTTGAGACAGACTGAGCAGAAAGCCGCAGCCGTGCCTGAAAAGTAGCCAGGCACATTTGCATTTCCTGAAAATGATCATTTATTTATTTTGCTAAACCAGTCTTCACATATATTCTGGTGTGATATATTGAATTCGCAAGTATGTCTGCAGAGATCTGCATTTTTATCATCTGTTAATCCTAACCACTTCTCTGAGGATATTCTGCATCTTGTAAATAACAGGATGCAGGACGGGAGTGGGGACGTGAAGGGTGTGCAGATTTTCTTCCCTTCCATAAACATTGACGATCTGAGTGCCAAGCTGGTGGGCACTTACAGCTCAGTGTCCTGGGAAGATGACTACCCAGACACTTGATCCAGCTACCTCCCTTGGGAGCCTCAGACCTTCACAGGGCTCCCTGCCACCTGCTAAATATCCACTTTCTCTCATCTCATTCTGAAAACAAAATCGATTCTAAATAAATAATTTCCATATTTATACCCCTTTGAACTTTTAGCAAAACAAGAAACCTAAGGGTAAGCTGAATATCCATCATCCAAAATGCTCAAGATTAAAGCATTTCCAATTTCATATACGTTTCAGATTTTAAAATTGCTCATATCATAGAATTTACTAGTTGAGAAACTGTAATATCAAAAACCAAAAAAAAAAATTCAAAATCTAAAATGTTTTAATTTTTCTTAAGTCTTGAAATTTTTGTACAATGTACAATTTGTACAATTTTGATCAAATATACTCCTACCCACCCAACTTTATGATATGTGTGTGTGTGTGTGTGTGTGTGTGTGTGTGTGTAGAGAGAGAGAGAGAGAGAGATATCTCCCTCTCCCATATCCAATAGAGTCTTGTTTGTGTTAGCTAACTATGCCTAGCTGCAGTGCCTACTCTGGAGTGTGGTGGACATATTGGAGATCAATAACATCGAGGGAAACTGATTTTTGTTACCTCGGCATCCATCAAATGTCAATAGCGCCTCAGTTAGGAGCTATTTCGAGCCAAAGGTAAGGTATCTACAAGAGCCTTATAAGACTCTCCTCCTAATGAGGGAGTCTCATGGGAGAAGCTCCGTTCTCCACACTGGGACTCTGGACTGACCTAGCACAGGTCTTACACTTGCTGTCACATGCTATGAGTATGTATGCTCAACCCCCCCCCCCCCCGTCATAACATGAAACACTGCTTCCTGACCTCATCCCCCACCTCGGGCTCTTGTAGTTTTTCTGCTCCCTCTTACTAGAAGATCCCTGACCCCTGAAGCGAAGCGTGTTATGTAGATGTCCTTTTGAGGGCTGTACATTGTCCAGTGTCTTTATTTTTTTCATATTGACCAGTTGTGAGTCTCTGTGTTAATTGCCATCTACAAGCAAAAGAAGTTCATCTGGTGAGACCTGGGTGTTGCACTCATTTATGGCTATAGCATTATGTCATTATGAGTCATTTTAATATTGTTTCCATTTACCAGAATAGCAGTGGTAGGTTTTCCCCTAGAGCCATTATCTATCTAGTCACAGGTTCTTGCCAGGTCTAAGTTCCATCCTGTGGAATAGTCCTTATACATAATCAGAAAATGGTTAGTTACTCCCATAACATTTGTGCCGCCATTATGCCGGCCGGCATATCTTTTCAGGCAATCATGGAGCCCGTCATTATTGTAGTTCACGGAATCCACAGCTGATTGAGACTGATGAGTTTCCTTCTGCCCCAGTAGCATACATAGCACCTTCTAGCACTCTGAAATCTAACCAGTGGAGATAAGGCTTCAAGGTAAATAGCAGCCTGGTTTCTCTGTGTTCTGTGACTCAAGCATATGGTGTCTTCAGCAATAGGGTCTTACTGTCAAGTTCTCGAGGGTAACTAAGAATGATGGGAACACCTGTGTCCTGTTGGGAGCCTGTTGGACCCTATTGGCTAACAATCCAAGAAGCTCCTAAAGAGGTAAGCCATTCCTGGCACTGAGCTTCTGAATTTGGATAAGAATGACCACCTTGGGGACCTTAATTGTCCAAAAGGAATAGAGGACTGTTGCTCCTCAAATGCATATCAGTGACCTGCCTTGCTTCTCTGTTAACACTCCTGCTAATATTAAATGACACTATTTTGGTTCACTTGTGAGGAGCAGACATAAGCCGTTGGCTCTTACCTATGGCTCACAAGCTGGCCTTTTGGCCAATCTGTCCCTAAGTTTCTCTCTCCTGAGTATAAAGTAACCTATACTTTCCATTCTATGGTAGATGTTCCAGATAGCTTTAGAGTTCTTGCTCTCCACGACATGGTGTGTGTCACCAGGATTTAATTTTATTTTTTTGCCGGCACTGCCTTTTAAAGTACATTCAGAAAATGTAGGCCTTCCCTGTGACTGGATAAAAATGTGGGCAGCTCCAAACTCTCTGCTTTGGCTTTCACTCACAAATCCAAGTTTAATTTGTCATAATCAAACAGCAAACGTCCATGAAAGCTGAGATGCTCAAAGGCCTCCAGTACAGAAATACTTGTGAGCGAGCGGTCTACGAATCCTTTCCTCTTGATTCCCTGACCCTCCCCCTTTCCTGTGGATTGTCTTCTGTGGTTACAGCGGGGTTTCTGCACACAGCCTTCAGACAGCCCAGATTGACTTGTATTTCTGTATTGCTAGCTCTCCGATGGTCAAGGTCCATTCCAGGCAACAGGTATTGCATATAGTGGCACAGTAAACATGGGAGTACAGGAATCTTTGGGATGTAATGCTTTTATTCCATTTGGATTTATACACACAGCAATGGAGTGGACATATTGTAGGGTGGTTCTAATTTTAGCTTTTGAAGGGACTCTCCATCTTGATTTCATACTGCTTGTCCTAATTTACATTCCCACCAGCTGAGAGCAAAGGGCCTGCCTTAGCTTCTTGATGAATTTTGAGTTGATCTACCTGGGGAGAGGTCTGACTTGCATGTATCCAGTGTGAATAAGATTGAGCTTTCTCATATTTCCATTGACTGAGGCTTTTCTTCCACGGCATTAAAGGAGCTAAGACTCTGTAACACATTGGGCACAAAATTAGATCATTAAGTTGAGAGTGATGAGGATGCAATCATACACACACATACATATGTATATTAAATACAGTACAGACAGACTTGCACACATGCAAAACTGTAACATTGATTGTTACCGCCGTGCATGTCAGTCTTCCAAGGTATAAGGTGGCATGTTCTTACATGCCTAAGCTGTCACTGCAGGGGGCCTCATAGACAACTTGTGACTGTCAGCACTTCAACCACATGGAAATGTCAATCTCCAGCTCAGGGACATTGCATAATAATGTAATTATTAATTTGGCTTGGCCTTAACATGTTGACTTACAAAGCAGAGCGTGAAGGCAGTAGACAAATGATCGACCTTTAACCTAGTGTCTATGTGTGCACGTGTTAGGAGGCATCTCACCAATGAGGAGACAGAACAGGGAAGGAAAATGAAGAGATCTAATGTCTGAGAAGGGAATCTGTACATAAAACCCAGGACTCCCCTAGAAGCCAGTGTGGCGATGTCAGTGCCCAGAGGAACCCATCCTAGTCCTGAGTGTGGCCAGAGCTGAGGATGTACATGACAGTTAAATGCAATGTCTGTAGCTCGTGGCCCCTGGCCACTTCTTCTTTCATTCTCTTGTTTAGATCTCTCTGCCCACATGATCAAATTCTGGGAGCAGCCAGGATCTCTTGCCATGTAGTCTCTCAGGAATGAATCTGCCAGTCTTCCCGCCCCCTGCTTTTCTTTTTACCTTCAAGAGGACCAACATTTTTGCTAGAGCATTTGCTTTTCTGTGAGCTACAGTGCTGCTACAAAGAGTTGAACTGTTGGCACCAAGACAAGCAAAGACAAAAAGCTCCTTGGGAACTGACAAATTAGGGCACAGTACAGTCTTAAAAGAAAACATATTAAAATTTCAAAGAGAACAACATGATTTGGGGGGTTTGGTTGTACTAGAAATGTAGATAAGCTGAGGTGGCTAAGAGATTTACCAGAACAGAGAGCAGCCACCACACCATGGGCCTTTGGCATTCGGAGCAGATGCTGGAAAATGGATCCATGGCTCCTCTGACCATGTGTTCAAGCAGCAGGTTCTGCCTGACAGGGGAGGAAGGCTCTGACCAGAGCTGCTGTGACCTCTTCTCTTCCTACCCTAACCGAGATTCTGGCTTCAGGCAGCACTTTTACATGGCCACCAGCGCATCTCTAGGAGGTCACTGTCTAGAACTGAGTTGACCAGTGACAGACTGGAGGCAAGCATACACACGAGAGGACAATATGATGCTCTAGCAAAGCAAGGGGAACGTGTGCAGAGGCCCGGCTCTTGAAAAGGCAAAATAGCAAAACTGATGACGGAGAGATCAAGAGAAATTAATTAAAGACTGGCAAGCTCTAGAAGAAGGAGCTGGGGTAATGCCAAATGTGGACGCTCGATGTTTTCCAAATTATATAAATATATGATTTATGAGAGCATTCAACTAGTTAATGGGATTTAAAACAAATTTTGTTTTTAATTCAGATAATCTCAGTCCAGGTACATTTTTGTTATTATTATTATTTTTAAACAGAGTCTCACATTATAGCCCCCAAGGCTGGTCTAGAACTCACTTCATAACCAAGGTTGGTCTGGAGCTGATTATGTAGCCAAAATTGGCTTTGAACTGGTAATAATCCCACTGCCCCAGCCTTCTGAGTGCTGGATTACAAGTGTAAGCCACCACACCCAGATGGTGGTTTTATTTTAATAGACTTTGCTCTCAACCACACTAAAGACAAATTGAAAATCTCAATATGTCCACTTACCATATCCATAGAAGGCCTCCTCTCAATTCTTGCAAACAGTGCATTTATCAGTGGTCTGTGCTAACAAAATCATTAGACTTTGTTGTGAATAATGGTTAGACAGAGGAGAAACTGAGGCATGGGGAGACTCACTTCTGACTAGTGTTCTGCCTCAGGAGTGACTGTGGGTTGACCATGCAAACCAGCACAGGAGTCCCCCCTTCCTAATGCTCATTTGGACTTCATCACACATTCGATACTTTCATGCTCTCCCACCCTGCATCTCTGACTTTGCATCAGAACCCACTGGGGAGGAAATGGCAAGTGTGTGTTTCTGGCTTGCCTCCCAGAAGTGGTGACTGGGGAGTTTGGGTGAGATCTGGAAGATTTGCCTTCACATGAATAATTGTAAATGAAGACTTTGGCTGATGGGAAATCTGGAAGCTCTATTTTCAGAAACGCTGACTGTACCAGCCCCATAGCTGGCAGTTAGGTTGGTCCATAACCCCATCTTTGCACCACCCCTCTCCCGTTGGTCCCATGCAGGCAGAGGAGGCTTCCACACCCCTGCTCACACATCCTCACCAAATCAAAGCAGCCAGCTGCTCTTAAGTTCAGTTCAGGGAACTCTATGTGTGTGAGGAGAGGGAGTTTCGGCTAAGGCTTCATCTTGCCTTACATTCCTGTTTCCTTGGTGATGAGCCAAGGCCACGCTTGATACCCATTGCTTAGGAGGAAAAGGCGTGCTTGTGTCGCAGTGCTCCACGACTTTTTATTTTCATTGTGGATCCAGGAAACTGGGCAACATGATGAGCTGTGGTTCACAGCCACGGGAAGACCCCCGTACCTCCCTGTTACAGGGTACGGTTCACATAATTTATCTTTTAATTGTATTTATTGTGGTACAGCAGGAGTATTGTAGGGAGTGCATCCAACAAAGCAGCCCCCACCCCCTAACTCCCCCCTCCCACCCCCACCCCCCCCGACTGGCACCATCACAGCAGGGTTTAGTGACTGCTGCTCACAGCCAAAGCAGAAGCAGGATGCTAAGTTTTCTTTTGAGTAATTTTATGGGGCAGAATCATTCCAAAGAGAATTTTTGAATACATGACGATTTCCTTAAAGATTTTTTTTGTTGTTGTTCTGGGCTGTGTGCATATAAATTTCTCTATTACATGCATGAGGGGTGCTGCTTCTCACAGCATGAAGCTTGTCTTTCAGGGTCTAGGAGAGAGAAATAAGGAAAGCCTAAGGACCCATTATAGGAGGACATGGAGGGAAATGAAGGAATTAACCTGGCCTCCCTCTTCTGCTTTTCCCACCTCTCTCCTTTATCTAACAAATAATAAACTAGAGGAACAAAGCCCTGGGCAGAGCATCTACCTTAATGGCCCAGGAAAGCCTTCTGCCTAAAACCTGTTCTCTGCTGCCCCAGGTGGGTGCTGCCAGAGAGAACAGATGGTTTTCTGTTCCCCTGACAACCAGTTGGTAAGCTATGGGTGGTTTCTATGATAGATTTTTACCTACATAGAAACCTGTCCACTTTACTAGGCTTTGAGGTTGCCTGCTTTTATACTGTCTGAAACCTGGTGGCCTGATGCCCACAGGCTCCCTAGTCTTCAAGGCCTCAAAGGCCCCCCCTCATTCCCCCAGGGGATCACTTCTCTTCAGACACAGCTTCTCTTTGTGTCTTTTTCATGTGAATGTGTTGCCTTGAGCTGATGGCGATTGCCTGTAGCATCTCTCTTGGTGAGGCACAAGGCCTGATGCCTTCCCAGGAGGTTTGTTCTGTTTAGATACAATTCTATCACTAAGTTGCAAATGAGTATCAACTGATACAATTTAAGGACTGTGTGAGTCTTCTTGTTGGGCAGGCAGCTTGGGGTAACACCTGACTGGGAGCCAGGAGAAGGGTACACAGGAGCAATGTAGTTTCACATTAAAGAGGTCGGTGGAGGGCTAGGCTAATGTTCCCATGGGTAGGTTCTGAGGCCGTGTGCATACCTCCTTATTCAGAGGTGTCAAAGGAAGTCAGGACTCAGAAGGCTAAGTGGAAGGATCTGCTCACCCTTCTCAATGACTGTGAGAACAACTGTACACCAAGAAGCAACCGAAGAGCTAAGCAGCAGCAGCCAGCAAGGCACAAGCAGGATTTATAGGACAGTTAGGTCACCTGAAACACAGCTCAGATTTTCTAAGACCTGGAAAAAAATCAGTGTAGACCATGTGCTGGATGGACCCCAGCCTAAAACTCAAGGAACCCCAAAGCCTGGGAGGCAGAGAGGAGGTTCACACACTGTGATGCAAATCAACTGGAAATGAGCTAGAAAGGAGTGTCCTCCAAATACCCTGCCACAAACAACATTCATTGGATGCTCTGGCACTAAACAGCTCCCTCTAAATCATGCAAGAGTGACAGAGGATTGTCTGAAGAGATTTTGTGTATATGTACATATGTACTTAACATATACACACATACAAATACATGCATGAGAATTTATTCATGAAAATATAGATGTATGTATATATGGCTGGCTAAATATGAAAGCATAACATATCAAGAATCAACACAGTAGAAAGGACTTTTGATAACCTCACATGCTCATCTGTTAGAGAATACAGAAATTCTGAAATCTAACTTTCAGTCTCAAGAATGGAGAAATTTGTTTTGTTTGTTTTATGATCTTTTTGAGAAAGAGACAAGATCATGGAGATAGGTGGGTGGGGAGGTGGGAAGGATCAGGGAGGAGTTGGAGGGAGGGGAAAACATGATCAAAATGTATTGTGTGAAAATATTTTTAAACAAACAAAAAATGAAGAATGAAAATCAATCTGAAGTAAGCA
Organism: Uromys caudimaculatus; assembly: GCA_028551405.1. Taxonomy (NCBI): domain Eukaryota; kingdom Metazoa; phylum Chordata; class Mammalia; order Rodentia; family Muridae; genus Uromys; species Uromys caudimaculatus. Next base: position 4,821,414 of record CM052719.1, read on the forward strand.
AATGGCAGCAGGAAGAAAGCTGAGCAGGTCAGAGCACTTGCTGATCTTCCAAAGGATCTGAGTTCGGTATCCCAGCCCCCATGTGAGATGGCTCACAGTTGTCTGTAACCAGGTCCGGAGCATTCATCCAGTGCTTCTGGCCTCTGTGAGCACTTGTCCTCACATGCAGAGACACGCACACATCTACACATGACTAAAAATAATCAAAATAAATCTTTTTCTTAAAAATGACTGGTTCTTTGAATACATGAATAAAATGAAAAACTTCTAGTAAAGTTGACCAAAAAAAGATATAAATAACCAATTTCAAGAAAAAGGCAGAAAGTATCTCTGTGGCCCTGCCAGGATTTAGATGATCAGAAGGGACCGGAGTAACTCCACATGAAGTGATAGGTAGGCTGACATGGACTGGTCCTCAGAAAGCTCAGCTACCTCACCTCACCCCAATGAAGGAGATCGCCCAAACAGGCCAGTCAAGGAAAGAATTTGAAAATGCAAAATTCCCAAAAAAGAAATCTCCTTCTTCCAGATGGCTTAACTGGAGAATTCTACCAAATGTTTAAAAGAAAATTAGTACCAACTTCATGCAGTCTGATCCAGAAAAGAGAAGACAGAATGCTTTCTGATTTGTTTTACAAAGCTAGCATCACCCTGTTCCCAAAATCAGACAAAAGCTAGAGCACATACATACACACACACACACACACACACACACACACACACACACCCCAAAACTCAGTCCTTCAAGAACAAAATTGGATGAACTCAAAAAGTATAGCAGACTGGATATCTATATCTATATCTATATCTATATATCTCCATGTCAATCAATGCTTTCCAAAAATGTAAGTACTTTCAATATTTGAAAATTATTCAAGATAATCCAGAATATTAATAAGCTAAAGGAGAAAAATTATGCCATTTATTAATGGATGCAGAAAAAACAATTGATAAAATGCAGCATACATCCACAACAAGCATTCTAAGACAGCTGTGGAGGAGGTGGTGTTGCCCAAGAAAGAATACTCACAGCAATCTATCGCTAATGTCATATGTAATCATGTGTAATCCTAAGAAAGACAGCTCCTCCCAAGGAAGAGCGCCTGTAACAGCCCATTGCTATACAGAACCATGGAAAACAGGTGTTGTATTCTTAAGGTCAAGCGCTTGGCAAAGATGCTGGCTGCTGTCACTCTGTGCCACCTAACATCGTAGATTCTAGTGAATCTAAGAAGGATAGGAAGGAGATGAAAGCATGACAGATTGGAAGGAAAACCACGCTTATACATGACACAAATGTCAGTGTACAAAGCCACAAGGAATTCTTTCAAAAGAAAGACAACCATAGCAGAAATAAAGATTTCAGTCAGGACATAAAACATAGCAATAATAAAGAAGAGCTTATGACGTTGAGAGGGAGTGTAAGGGGGAACATGGGAAGAGTTGGTGGCAGAGAGGGGTGTGTGGAAATGATGCAAATACAGAACCCGTGTATGAAGCCTCAAAAAATTAAAAATTAAGAAAGATCCAGGAAAAACATAAAAATGTGTTGTATTGTAATGTCAGTAATGGACACTGAAATTCAGCATGATAACGTTCATAACCACTCAAAAACAACACGATGCTCAGGTCTAGTGTAAGTAGGTCTCATTAAACAGATATAGACCGAGTGCATTGATAGCACAGATGATGATGGAAGAAGCCAAGGGTCCAGACAGGAGCAGCAGACCATACTCACAGATAGGAGACAGCACAATGAGTTCTCAGCATAGAACAATCCGTGTGGTCTGTCCTCCCAAATGAAAGTCATGCATTTCCTACCAGAATTTCAGTATGCGTGTGTGTGCTTGTATGCGTACATGTGTGCATGTGTGTGTGCATATGTGTGTGAGTGTGGGCATGTGTGTGTGTGCATGTGTGTGTGCATGCCTGTGTGTGTATGTGCTTCTGTGTATGACTATGATGGAGCATGCTGTACGTGCATGCATACGTGTGTGCATGTGTGCATGTGTGTGTGCTTGTACGTGTGTATGATAGATCATACTGTGTATGTGTTCATGCCTTTGTGCGTGCATGCATGCATGCATGTGCATGCGTGTGGGGGTGTATATGTATGCATGTGTGTTTGTGTGTGCATGTGTACTTGTGTGTGTGTATGACTATGATGGAGCATGCTGTGCATGCATGCATACATGCATGTGTGCGTGTGTGCATGTGTGTGCATGTGCGTGCATATGTGTGTGTGCTTGTACGTGTGTATGATAGATCATACTGTGTATGTGTTCATGCCTTTGTGTGTGCGTGTGTGTGTGTGTGTGATGGAGCATGCCTGTAATAATTCCAGTGCTGAGGAGGGAGAAGCAGGAGGAATATGAGTTAGGGAGACCTAGTATCAAAACAAATATTTTTGTAGTTGTAGACACATAGTCCATCTTACTGTAAAATGTATATGAGAAGACCCAGCCACTAATGTAGCTACAATGATGTCTATAGAATAGGAAAGGATTACCTCACTATATCACATGACACTTCAAAGCTTTGTATTCAAGACAGTGGCAGAAGACAATGAACGCCACTGAACAAAGACCCCAAGAGTAGATATACAAACGGACTGGACCACTGCCATGCAGGCGTTAATAGTCTATAGTCTCTCCGCATTGGTCAGTTTCCCAGTTTTGATGACATTATAGGATCTTGCCATGGAAGGAAACTGGTCAAGGACACATAGAACTTCCCTGTATTATTTCTTGCAAAATTATGGGATTCAAGGTATCCTAAACTTAAAGTAGTAAGTTGTAATATTTAAAAGGCATGGTGCGGTGCTATTCATGCTACAAAAGTCAGCATTGATAGCTGCTTTGTATTTAGATGTTTATTTTATTTCTGACAGTTCCATCTTGTACACGGGCACTATAGTCACAGTCAACTCTGTTATCCCTCTTAATCCTCACTCCGGTCACCTCCCTTCCCTCCCTTCCTCCCTCCCTCCTCCCTCCATCTCTCCCTCCCCATCCCTCCCTCCCTCCCTCCTCCCTCCTTCTCTCCCTCCCTCCCTCCCCCCTCTGTCCCTCCCTCCATCCTTCCTGCCTGCCTGCCTTTCTATCTTTCCTTCTTTTTCATTCTTTTTAAATTTCAGGCCCTGCTTGGCAGCTTTGCTGCTGTATGTCCATGACCATAAAGACCATGTCATAAATTGAATTTGCAACACCAATACAATAGCAAACTCATTAGGTGGAATTAATTGTCTTCATTCAGAAACCGAATTTGGGGTCTGGTCGTATTTTAGGTTTAAAGAATATTTCTTCTAACATCCGTCTTGTGTGTCTGCACACATGCTCACGTTCCATACCTTTGAGTATATTTTGTATGCTCTTTGCAAAACACATTAAAACTATAGCCAAAATGGCATGCTGCTGTGCAGCCTCTGGGCAGATAACTGTCTCCAACACCATCTTCCCACTAAAATATTCCATAGATTCCAGACAAATACCTAGATTCAGATTTGAGATTTGAAAAACGATTTGAATCCAGGTTTGGAGAATCTGTGCCTGCCAATCCTGAGAAACACCTTGACCACTTGTATTACCATATTGGCTGTGGGAGTGTCCAAATGCCGATTCAAATCTTGTCAGTACTGGACTTATCCATTTCTTGGGAGTTGAGTCAGAGGTTTTATAGTTGAGGGACTCTACAGAAGCTGACTTATCCCCGGGAAGAGGACTCAAAGGGTTTCACAAATTTATTCCATAGAGCATAAAGTAGGTAAGCCCACCTACACTGTGATGCAATGTTTTGTGCAAAATCACTTGCCATAAGAGGAACTAACTCTACTAACTACATACTCTGTACTTCCTATAAAAACCAAGTCATCACTGAGTGCTGGTGTGCGTGCGTGCGTATTTGTGAAGTATATTTTTCTAGGGAATGTAACCAGTTAGGATCTCCATCTGGGAAACTATGAACTTCAGTTTTAGTAGAGACTTTCAGCCTTGATCCTGGTTCTATAAACCAAGACATCATGCATGAAAGCTTCCCAGATCCCATGACCTCACAATGGCAAAACACTTTCCTGTATACTCTTTGGAATGACCTTCTGTGGTGTGGTTTTCTCATTCACAGTATAGCAAAGCCTTCTGTCAATTTCACTAAAGAGGCACCAAGTGTGCCCAATGGGCAAGTCATTTGCTAGTTGCTGTAGAGAATCAGCAAATCAGCAAATCAGCAAACAGCCAGACCCTGCTTAGGCACAGTCTTACCATGGAGGTTAGAGAGGCCCGCATGATATAAGCCAATGACAGGAAAAAGAAAGAAAATGACTGTGTTTGCAGAGAATCAGTTAAGTCTTGTTGTGTACATGTATGTGCATGCATGTGTTTGTGTGTGTGTATGTGTGTGTGTGTGTGTGTGTGTGTGTGTGTGTGTGTGTGTGTGTGTGTTTCATTTGGAATCATTAGATCCTCATGCAGCAAATAGACTGGTATTATAGACTAGAACCATCTAATAAAGATTTCTACACATCGGTGTCCCAGTGGTTCTGTGTAAATGACCTCCCCAACTAACAGTTGAGTTGTCATGAATTCAGATGAGAATAGAGAAGTCAGAAATTAAATTTTGATCTTTTTCTTATTTTAGTAATAATAGTACTTTGTCCTGCTAATAAGTAATGCTATGAATAAAGTATAAAAAAGTAGTGGCTGAAGAAGCAAAAACAGGGCTATAGCCACCTTCAGACAGCAGGGACAATCCTAGCAGGGAGGACCTTTTGGTCATACCAAGTGCTTCACCTTAACAGAGCACAGACAATGGAACAGGGAGCTGTTTGGGAAAGAAATAAGAACTCAGAGATGTTTTCATATGAGAGTTGTTTTAGCTTTTCCCTGAAAGCAAGAAGTACTGTCAGCCACCAAGAAGGAGTGGAATTAAGAACTGTGCTAGGAACTTGAAGACCAGAAGTATTTTGACAGTTTTGGGTGTGTGTACATTGATGTGATGTCAATGTCATTAGAAGATGTATCAGGAAACTCTTAGCAGGCAGGGTTGATCTGAAAGCTCAGCATGAGGCGCTGGGTGCAGAGGACCCCTCCTTAGGGCAAGACTTGAGGGCTACCCTGTCCCTGCCTTCACAGTCAGGAATGTGGAATCCCAGCACCCGCTGTTACTATGTTCAGTCTGAGGTTCAAGACCTCAAAGACACTGAGTGAAGAGGCTTCCCAGAGCTCTGGGAGGGTTGAGAATCTGAGGAGAGATGGGGAGAGTTCAGAGACAGTGAGAAGATGCCTTAGGCTGTTAGGGATGAGGCTTGTGGTTTAAACACCCAGTGTTGCGGTACTGCCACGTGTGTGCAGCAGGAGCACATGAAGCCAGGACGACAGTGTTGATGGAGGAAATGTGGGTACAGTCTTCACAGAAACATCACCTTAGGGAATCTGGGAAGCAAGTCCAAAGCTGTACCTGTTTCTCAGAGATGTTGGAGGTTGTGCCAAGAGAAGGTGGCTCATGGTTGAGGAGGTGACAAGCAGTGTTCTGTGGGGCTGGTCAGATGCTACATCAGCACCTAAGACTTCCTGTCTAACTTTTGGAAGATCTGCAGCAAAGTTCCCTTGCATCCCATTACAGACTTAGCAACACAGGATGGCGCCTACCACTATCCTGAAAATTTAAAATTAGAACTTTAAGACATGAAATGGCTTATCAAAGTCCATATGAACCCAGGCGGTTGTAAAGATGAGGTGACCTGACTTACATGGTGTCACTGGGATGTCCTCCCTAATACAGGAAGAATAGGGAAGTCGGGTTCTTGCCCAGACTGGTTTCCCTCCACACTGTGGAGTTACAGGTTGTGTGATCTTCTACCATGGCTGGGGACTGTGGGTTGTTCAAAAAATGTGGTTCGCTATGTCAAAAAAAAAAGTGTTCAGTTTCTGACAAGAGTCTCGATCAGGTCATGACCAGCCCTGCCCTGCTGAGAAAGGCTTCTCTGAAGTAGAAGAAGCTACTGATGGTGAGCCAGGGCTGTCTAATGGTCTGTGGTACCTGGCTGATGCTGTAGTGTGCTAACACCTGTTCTGGAGTGGGCAACTGGGTAACCAGCTTTGCCCTTACATATTATGTGAACTCTGAAACCTGAAGGTGCCTCTTTCAGGGACTTTTAAAAACCCCAAAAATCATGCATTTTTTTTAAAAAGAATTTTTTACACTCACCTTTTATCCTTAAGTCATTTTGCTATTTTTGTCTCATTGCAGGTAATGTATGAAATCGGAGGAGCAGTTGAAAGAAACAAAGATTCTCTTTCACAGAACCTCCTATTTGTAATGAAAAGTAAGTTGATTTTTCTCCCCCATACTGATTTCTTGATCTTGGGGTAATAGCCTATAAAATGCACTCTGCCGCCTAAAGGGCAGTTGGAGCCCCGTTTCCTCCCCAGTGTTCAGGACAGCAAGGGGTGTGTTGCCACACTGAGCATTGACCGCAGCCTAATTGGGAGTCCAGTGGAAATGCAATTTTGACTAAGCGTGTAGCAGACAGGCATGTAAAACACCTTTACTGCATCCGTGTATGAATACGGAAGAGCTTGTCCATGGAGACTAATAAAGATGAAATCAACTTCTGAACTTATTTAGGCCACAACACAGTGAGTTCCATCACTAAAGATGACTCCAGGGCAAAACTAGAGTGGTATTTTATTTTTATGTACTTTCACTTATGAACTATTAATGCCCACTAAGTAGAGAGCTAATCAATGTTTATATGTATAAGCACATATATATATATACACATATATATATGTATATGTAGTTATTGGCTTCTACTTAGTGGATATTAATATTTTATATAGATATATCAACTATAATTCTATTCAGTATGTAACACTATAGTCTAACATAGATGCCATAATCAGATATGTGTGATTCTGTCTGTTCTAGTAATCATTTTCTTAATTGAGTCTCTGGTGATTCACATTTCTCTGGTAGCCTCGTAAGGGAAAAAGGCCGAGTCCCCGGCTGAGGCAGAGCCATTTGTCTTTCCTGGAAAGACAGTCCAGGCTTCGTGAAGTGGTCAGATGCTTTGAAGTGGAGGTCAGACATCTGCGTCACCACTGACTGAGGGCGTCACTGTGCACATCACAACCTTGTGGTCATGATGCGTTGTTTACACTGGGTCCCTCTCTGCCAGCCTCTCAGTCACGCAGCTTTTGTGAGTTCTCTTGACTGAGACCCTGCAAGGGAACAGGAGCAGGGGTGAAATCACAAAGAGCTGGAGACTGGAGACTCAGCTTTGCCCACCCTGTAGGGTACAGGCCTCCCCACTGAGGTCACTTAAGCTTTCACTGTTAGGCTGGTCTCTGTGTGAAGGTCTAACAAGAAGAGCGTGTCATACACAGACATTATCGCTTTGTTTTATTTTTGCTTTTCCTGGTAGTAGAACACATATGTACACAGAATGGGATGTTTTCATCTTGCTTGTCTTATCAAATGCCTGGATCTTAAAGTCTTTCCTTGGTGTGCACTTGTTAACAAGTTAATTCGATTTCAAGAAAACATGAGTGACTACTGCTTAGTCCTCAGCAGGAGGGCTGAATTTACAATGTGCTCTGGCGTACTTACGATTCACTCACTTATGTGAAGCGGTGGATGTTCTCTGTGGAGGGCACAGAAGGTGTCTGGCTTTGGGTCTCCTTATAGTCACTTAGCTCTGCCAGGACAACAGAGCAGTCGCTCTGGACCATGCAAGGGCACAGCAGTGCTCCGTTAGCACTCGGCACAGCCACACGGGCACACGCGTCTACACTTAGCCTACAGACTGTGGTTACTCACATACTGCTGTGATAGTATTGTGTGACTCTGCAGAATGTCATGGCGTCATGGAAAGGAATTCTGAGTACATACAGCTAATACACAATGGCTTCCATCACAGTCTTCTTCACAGTAGGGGACCCGGTTGAGGAAGGTGGAGGTTTAATTTTGAGGAAAATAGGGGTCCGCCTTTGAGTAAGGTAATCAGGGGGGTCTACCCATCTAGGCCTAAAGGGAGAAGTAAATAGAACTGCTCTTCTCTGAAATTCACTCAGCCAGGTCTAAGAGGCATGAGGAGGGCAGTATACCTGTGAAGTGTGCTTTCTGCTGGCACTCTTGTAGCCATGGCCAGGGGGCTGACCCGACATCCCCAGAGGTCCCTAGCTGTGTCGGGAAGATGCTGACCTGACTCATCATTATGCAGTCTGGTCATGTGACTTAGAGAGGAAACAGAAATGGAGCAACAAATGTTGTGACCCATATTTATAAATAGTATTTTAAGTGTGTTTAAGACATTTCACCTTTATAAGAAGATTTTTTTTTTTATCATTTATATACAGGTCCCCTCTCTTTCTCTCTCTCTCTCTCTCCCCCCCTCTCTCTCTCACACACACACACACACATAGCACACACACACTTTAAGTACATATGATACTCATTTAATTATTATAACTATAAATGAGTGATTCTTTATGCCTATTGTTTACATTATTTTCTTGAGGTAGTTCCAAAGAAAACATTAAAAATTAGGATTTCCAAGTGTTCTCCTCACAAATGAAGATTTTATCTCTGCGTCCACTGCTCCTTCTCTCCCTTGCGTTTTCTGAGACACTTCTCTCTCTATGTCCAAACACTTAGGTGTGCATCCGGGACACCAGGAAATCACTTACTAGGGCCACACCCAGAATGAAGAGAACCCAGACACCCCTTTGCCACTCTCTCACTAATGTCTTCTCTCCTTGGTTTTCTTCCCAGATTCCAGGGTTTCCTCTCAGCTGTTTCTTCCACAGTCACACCTTCCTCCTGTGGTATCTCTCTTCCTACTTGTCCACTAATATAGTGAATTTTCACTGAAGATATTACAGACACATACACATAGACCATACACACACACACACACACACACACACACACACACACACACACACACATATATACCATGTATGTAATATGTATGGTTTGCTGTTTTGCATGTGAAAAAGGTAGAAACTAACCTGCTTGTAAAATGTTTAATGGACTGAACAGAATCCTAAGTACTTATGCCAATTATTTCCAGTTTTAATTTTGTAGTAATGTTCAAGACGGGTACTGCCATTTTCACTGTGGTTTTAAAAGCCACGTGAGCTCAGAACATATCTACACATACACAGCAGTAATGGAAGGCTCCTCCCAGATTCTTAGCCAACGTACACATTATTGTTTCTATGCTATTCAGAAGAGTCCTAATCCAAAGGCCACCCGTTGGACCCCCAGCCCCCTACCTTGAGATCGGGACAAGGTCTCATAACTCCAGACTTTTACATATGCGTAGACTGGTGTCTAAATGGTAGCAGAACCCCTCGCCTCTGCAGCTGAACTGAGTCAGAGAGAGAGAGAGAGAGGAGAGAGAGAGAGGCTCTTTTGCTACCTAAACCTAATGACAGATGAAACCAATTGAGGCAGAGTCACCAGGAATGTTTAAATCCTTCTCCAAACATGTTTAGCACTGGTGCAATGTCTTCCAGATGGGCTAGTTATTTTCTAGTAATGGGAAACTACATGTTTTTATGACTGTGTCAAGTGCACCAAGGCCTGCCAGGTCTGACCTGGTAACATTCAGTGCTGACAGCCCAGACAGGAAAACGTATACTCTTTAGAGAGCCACAAGCCACTAGCCACGAGTTGAGGTTGAGAAGCTGTGACCAAGACTCAAGCCAAGGGCAACAAGAGTCACTGTCTGGAAAAATGAAAGCTGACGGAAATATCATAGATCTGGGGTGGGGGACATAGACTCCACTGGCCACACAGAATGGGGAGGGCACTTCCATGGAGAGTGAGCCCAGCCTCTGCAGTGGTTTTAAGGACATTTACAATGTTCACCTATTTCTCTCCTAGCAAGTGAAAATGTCGTGATCAGTCATTTGTTCCAGTCAAAACTCTCACAAACGGGATCGCTCGTATCTTCCTACCCATCGTTAAAATTTGGAGGACACAAGTCCACCCTGCTCAGTAAGAGAACTGCCTCTTCAATGGTTGGAGTACACAAGAATTACCTAGAACTTAGCAAGGTAGGGGATTCCTTGTTCTCGATTCTGTCGTATTTAGTTTACTCTGAGCGGGTGCAGTCTCTTCCCTCTTTAAAGGCACAGTTTTAAAACAAGGTGAAGATATTCATGTTCTAACAGAAGGAATTGAAGGAAAGACACTGGGTTTAAATACAATGGGAAGATATTCGTGTTCTGACAGACAGAATTAAAGGGAAAGATGCAGGCCAGTTGCCTTTCTGTTGCAGGAGAGGAAAGAACTTAGTCATCTCATGCTCCCAAGTCTCATCCATCACTGAGGGAACCTGAAACACAGACTAGGAAGGAATGCTGCTTGCTTGCTGTCTGGCTGGCTCACTGGCTTGTGCTTAGCTAGGTCTTTTTTTTGTACAGCACAGACCAGGGCCACTTGCCCAAGAAATGATATCACTCAGTGCCCTGGACTCTCCTGCACTGAATAAGACAGAGCCTCACAGACCAACCCAATAACAACAATCACTTGAGAGCTGTGTTTGTTTGTTTGTTTTGTTTTGTTTTTCAGGTACCTCTAGGCTGTTTCAGGTTAACAGATAATGCTAAGACAGTGTCTTAGGTTATAACTGTGTAAGAGGACACAGAAAGGCTCAGTATACAGACAATTCAGTGTGAATGATTTCATAGCTACATTGTTGGCTGTCTCTGTGACATCCTGCTTATTTATTTATTTATTTATTTATTTATTTATTTATTTATTTATTTTATCTCAACAGTCATCTTTTTGGATGGATGTAAAAGAACTTCAGGGTAATTAGATTAGAAGAGATAAACATGGTATCTTATCCCATTGACCTGATTGCTTCCAAGGTTTGGGTCTGGAATGATAAACTGCCATTCCTTTTATTTTCCTAGGACAGAAACGTTTCCACTGTGTGTTTGTAGACCTTGAGTTTGCTTTTGTGTTACATCAATTGTCAGCGTGCTTCTCCCACATATGTTGGATTTATGACTAAAGGTTCCATTTCCAAAGGAGAACTAAAACCCCCATGCCGAGCTATTTCAAGTGCTGTGGAAATGTCTATGCACTGCTTTGTTTCTTGAGAACACAAGAGCAAACTGCTTTAACAAATCTCTTGTTTATGTCTACCAAAATATAGAGATGCATAATTTGGAAGGGGTTGAGAACAATTGACTTTGAAAATGTAGTTACTGAGGCAGGTTGAAACATATCTTAGCTCTCCAGTTCAAAGGAAAGCATAGTTTAAGATGCTGTCCTTTGAAAAATGGCAGGTGTGTGGAAGTGTGGGTATGCACTTGTGTGTATGTAATGTGTTTCCGTGCATATACCATATGTGCATGTAAATGTGAATGCATATATATATATATATATGCATGTGGATGTTGTATATGTGTATATGTGTAAGTAGGTACATGTGTGTGCTTGTGTTTCTGTATGTGTCTGTGTCTCTGCATATGATTTGTATGTGCACATGCATATGGGTCTGTATGTGCACATGTATGTGAATCTATGTGTGTATATACAAATATTTACAGATATATATGTGCATACATGGGTATGCTTTTGTGTAAATGTGCATATGTGTGTCCACTGTGTTTCTGCATATACCTGTATGCATGTATATGTGTGTGCCTGTCTGTGTATATGTGTATTTGTGTATTGTGCATGTGCACTTGTGTTTGTATGTATCTGCCTATTTGTATGTGTGTGCCTGTGTATATGTACCTGTTTGTGTATTTATGTATGTAAGTGTATGTGCAAACATGCCTGTGTGTATGTGTGCCTGTGTTTTTATATATATATATGCTTATGTGTGCCTGTGTTTGTATATGTGTTTGTATATGTATGTGCCTCTGTGTGTGTCTGTGTGTGTGTCTGTGTGTGTGTCTGTGTGTGTGTGCATGTGCTGTTAGTCAGCAGATCCTAGGAACAGTGACCTTAGTTATGTTGTAGAATTAGATGTGGCAGGAATCCCATCTTACAGCCTAGTAAAACCCATCTCTACATTAAGAAGCCAAGGGTTCCCTTGTGGAAATCTTGATTCTGAGGGACTTTTCATCCAGACTGTACATCAAAAGTAAGAAATTTCCATACACCTAATCTAAACGGCACATTTTAACCTCAGTTATTAAGCATCTGAGACCTGGGCACCTTTAGACTTTCCCCTGAAGGACTGGAGAGGAGCGATAATTCACAGTAGCAAGCTACCCAGAAGAAGAAACCTTGTGCCCCACCGGCAGGGATGGAGATTTACTTTCATCACAGATTCCTTAAATGCTCTGCTCCCCATTGCCCTTGCTTTACCCTTCAGCCTACCCCAGCCCTTGTACGTCGATCCCTGGACCAGAAACATGGAATTTTACCCATTCCTTAACTGGACATGACACTGGGCATTGAATTTGTGGAAATGGGTAGGTGCTGGCCAAGCGCTTCATTTTGCATTCCCTTGTTGGCCACAGTGAGTCACTCACTGCCCTGCATAGTTCGTCTTAATGGAAGGAAATGAGCTGATGTCCTCATGGTACCAAACAGATGATTCTGTCTCATTAGCTACTGTCCTCATAGCACTACCAAGCAGATGATTGTGTTTTATCAGAATTTTTTCTTCCATGGTGTAAAGAGGAATTGTTTTAGAGCAGTGGATATGTTAGTCTGCCCCGTCATAATTCTGTGAAATGCAATGTGGCATCATTCAACCCTGGTGGGGTTTAATTAATTACCTCTTGACCTTTAATTCTTCACTCAATGCCACCACTGTCTCTGTCTTTTATTTTTTCCACTATCAACTAATCTTTGCTTCACATGTTATTTTTCTTTAAAGAGCTGCTTTTATTATTTACTGAAGAAAACAGTCTTCTGTCCGTTTTCAAGAACTTTCCCAACCTATTCCTTTCTGCAGTTAAAAAGAAGAAATAAAGGAAGGAAAGAAAACCCAAGAATGTGTCAACCCCACACCCCTGTGTTATAACGGCCTTAAAGTTAAGAGCACAAAGTAACAACTAGAAGAACAAACTTATAACAAAGTAGCATCATTTTGCCCCAGGATAAACTACATCTCATGACTAATGTGAATGGCGAGTAATCAGGCAAGACACTGCAGGGAAGCTCTTCTACTGGTCTCATCTGAGTTTTCTATGAGATTAAGATGGGGGACAGGCAGGTGGTGAGTCTGCTTTAAGTAAGAACACCAGTGTGAAAGGCCAGCAGCAATGACTGTTATCTTACCCACAGCTGCCCATTTTCCCAATCTGTGGTAACAAAAAAGCCCTTTGGTTCTGACTTTTCGTGACCTCTTGCTTATGCATTTGTCTATAAGTGTCTTAACATGAGCATAAAGCTTAGTATCTCTTTTTTCCTCCTAAACCAGAAGCTAGTAAGATAAATCTGTCTTCCTTGTCCCCCCTTACAGTTATTAAAAAAGAAGGGAACTTCCACATTCCTACAAAGACTGGAGCGTGGAGACCCCGCCACCACTGCGTCACAACTCACGGTGAGTAACCTTCACAGTCAAAAGCTCCCTGTTTGTTTCAATTGCAACGTGTTAATATGACAGTTTCTTTTCCATTTTTTAAACTTTGAGTACCTTCAGAAGAATGGCCACGCATGTGCAGGCACGTGCGTGCGCGCGCGCGCGCGCGCGCACACACACAGACACACACACTTGTGTACACACACACATGCTGAACGAATGCATAATACACAAACACGTTCATGGCTTGCATTCAGAGACCCCCCAGTTGTTTTTTTTTTTTTAAATACTGCTTTGTCCTCCCACCCACTGTCTCTCCTGGGAGTAAGGTACATTCTTCTTTCTCCATAGAAATCTCTAGCAGACATCACTGCGAAGCTACAGAGGGGCAGTCCACACTTCATCCTTTGCATCAAGCCCAATACCTCGCAGCTGCCTGGTGTGTTCGATCACTTCTACGTGTCTGCCCAACTGCAGTACCTCGGTGTCCTGGGGCTGGTGAGGCTGTTCCGCTACGGGTACCCAGTGCGTCCTTCCTTCGAGGACTTCCTGTCCAGGTCAGTCTGGAAACATTGCTCTGCCCTCTGTGGAGATGCCACACTGGTGCTACTTCAGCTTCCATTTGGAACACGATGCTCAGTGGTTCTGCTCTGCCCTGCTCTCATGTGCAAACAAGAGAATCTGGGAGGCAGTGAAGAGTGTCAACAGAGCTTATATAAAAAATGACCAACCTTGTTGAGGACATGACTTTGAAAAGCATTCAGTTCCCATCATGTGTGGCTATCCATGGATTTGTGACATATATAGTATTTGCAAAACGTTAATTGCTATGATTGCTACAAATGTGGTTATTTTTTCCTTTGTCTTGTATGAAGAAAACAGAGTTTAGATGAAAGTTACCAAACAACATAGGTGGGACATTTACTCTTTCTTTTTATAAATGGACCTTTACTGGGATGTAGCAGGAGCGTCTATTTGCATGTTGTTTGTGGCCATTTGTTTTTGTTTTTTTTTTTTTTTTTCTTCTTTATAATGGTCACAGAGACAATAAACACAGTGCAGAATATAGCTAAGGTGTTTTTATGAATTGGCCCTATAGGAAAGTTTGTCAACCCCCTATATTAGATCATTTCAACTCAAAAGCATTATACACCCAAACAGTGCACAGACAAGGGGCATGTTGGGGAACAAGGCCTTGCTCTCTTCTTGCACACACCTTTACCACAGCAGCTTGCCAGGAGTACTCACAGCTGCCCTGAGGCTCTGCCAGGCTTTCAGGCTATGTATCTACTTAGCATTGGGTGAGGTTTGTCTATGCGTGTTGGGGGAGCGCATGTCTGTATATATGCTCCACTGTGTGTTCACATAACAAGTTGACATCAGGTGTCTTCCTTCCATCACTTTCCATCCTCTTTTGAGACGGGGCATCACAGTGAACACAGAACGCACTGATCTGGAAACACTGGCTAGCCCGCCACCATTCTGCAGGGTACTGGCGGTACTCCAGGTTCCTGCTTCCCCAGCTTTAGGGTTAGAGGAACCTCCTGCTTTGTCTGGCTTTTTCTCATGGATATTGGTGACCTGAACTCAGGCTCTCAACACTTGAGAGGTGTGGTAGTTTGAATGAGAAATGTCCCCCATAGGCTCATGTATTTGGACAGTAGCTGTTCAGTTGGTGGCACTGTTTAGGAAGGTTATGGAACCAGTAGGAAACAGAGTCTCGCAGGTGGAAGTGTGTCACCAGGGGCAGGCTTTGAAGTTTGTAACTGCAGCCCACTTCCAGTTCATTCTCTCTGCCTTCTGTCCCCATCACTGTGGGCATCTAATCATGTGACCATAAGCCAAGATAGACTCTCCCTTAAATTGTTCTTACTATGGTGACAGAAGATAACTAACCGGAGAGGTGAACACTGAGTCAAGCAGCTACCTTCTCAGCCCATCTATTCATAAGCTTTAGTCTGAGTTTAAGAAAATCAGAAATCTAAATGAGTCTGCTTTAAAGAACGTACTTAATGAATATTATTTTAGCTTACAAATATATGCTAATGCCACTCTTCCAGTCTGGAGCTCTAGTCTCCTGCATTGCTATGACTCTATATGTCGGAGATGCTCACAGTCTAGTGGACAGATACATGCATGCACAGCTAACCAGCAGACAGGGCTGGGTAGGGAGAATATGCTCCTGTGTCACAGAAGCACAGGAGGGAGACCACACGGAGCTGGCTTTCAGGTGAAGTTAGTATTAATCTTGGTAAAGATAATATTAATGCTAATAACTGTTTTATAGACACACTATGTCATAATTTATAGGGATAGTTGCAAAGTTGCCAATTAGATGGCAGTAAACTAACCCTGGACACGAGTGAAGTTTATGAGGTTTGGATAGAAGTAGGGGGGGCATATTATTGGTTATTATTGTTCATTAGCATGTATCTTCATCCATCTTTGCCTATTTCAGAAGCAGAAATCAAATCAGTCTTCATGGACATACAGTTTAAAAATGGGTATATGTTTTCTTTTCCATGAATTTAACTGGCTTGTTAGAGGCCAGCCCTTCTGTACCATTAAGTTCAAGCGGTCTTTGGGTAAATGAGTTATAAACCTGCCCATAAGTAAGTTTTTTTTTTAAGATGAAAGATTTGTACCATCCAAAGGGAGAAAAAAACCAGAGTATCAATACATAAGTTTAAAACTAAGAGACCTTCCAAATGTACCCTGAGCCTTCAGGATAGGGCCAACATGGGCTGAAATTCCAAGCTTTGGGTTATAGTTCTATCATGACTCATTGCCAAAGACTTAATGGCAGTCCTGCCTGTAGACGAGGGAAGATCATATTCCAGCATACTGTCGTCTCTCAAGGTCATGGGACTAGATACATTGTAGTTTGGTCAGTGGGACATACTTTATTTCTAGCTCAAATGAGACCCATACCATGCACACCAGAATCCCTAGCAGACCACATCCAAGCTTCAGATCCTTCATATTCTGCGGCTTGAGGTGAATCCTGTGAATGAGTGTCTCCAACAGCTGGCCAGAAATACTGAAGTTAATGAAGGGTTAGACATCTGAAAACTCTGATGTCATCTCTTAAGGAAATTATGGTTTTGTTTTGATATCGCCTTTGAAATGCCAATTTCTTTAAAAAAAAAAAAATCTATGGAAAATGTAAAGTATTCAGCTAACCCAAACTCCAGCAAATCCAAACATCAATTTGCCAAGCTTCTTAGGGAGCCTTCCCCCAAGTTTGAGATATTCTGTGGCCCAAGCAGCAGGATCCGTCCACCAACAGCCACAGCACGTTTCTGGCATTTGCTCGTTTGTTTAGTGAGGCTGTCTTAGGAACGTGGTGTCAATCAAGCTCTGTATTAAGGCATCCCTCAGAGATTCTCCAGGCAACTTTATTCTTCTTCCTAATGCTTATCACAACAAGCAGACATCTTGAATTGCTGTGTCCCTACAGAATCGTGTGGGTGGGGGTCATAACTCCGTGTGTGTGGCATTATACATCATGATGATTTGAAATTTATTTTATTTTGCCTTTTGTATTTGTATAGCTTTCTGTCAGAGCCTACCTTAATAAAAACAGATTATGCAATTAACCTTTTGAAATTAAGTACAGGTTTTCACATCTATGCTTCTCTTAAGATAATGGGTTCTCGGTGGGGACCATTTCTATGAACAAGCCTTGTAGGCACTAAATAAATATCTTCAGAATCCAGACATGTAACTTGATGGTGTTTGCCTAGCATGTGTGAGGCACACACACACACACACACACACACACACACACCACACACATCTTTGGACAAAACCTGCCATAGGACATTAACTGAATCTCAATTTAGAGTGAAAATTTTGTATAACAAAATAAAAACCATACTTTTGAATTTATACTAGACAAAAGGTTTGGGTGTGGAAAATGCTGTGTGTGAGTTAATCTTTGCATTCCTTTTAGCATCGTCTTATCTCAAAGGGATGTGATTTCCTCTTGTCTTTATTTTGAGTGGCTAAGCAGAAATGAAATTATTAACTTATTTCAACAGAAATGTGTCACCATCTCTCTGAATGTGACAAAAACATTGATCTACAAAGATTACCAACCTCTGTGGAACTTGACTAAATCGAAATCAAAACAGTGCTGTCAGAGAGGCGACGTGATATAATACTCCGTGTGTATTCAGAAGCTCACCTGCACTCTAAAATGACCCCAGGCTAGAAGCACCACTATCAAACCCAAGGCCTGGAGGTAGAATTTAGTAGAAATCATTTTCTGGTGAAATTCCAGATTGCAGCTTATACCTCTCCCATGCAAAACAGAACTCCTTGAATTCTACTTAAATGCCATCATGAAATAGCTCTCCCCTGGCCACAACTAACCTAACTATTAAGAGACCTAAAACCCATCAAAGCAAAATGTACGAAAGCTATGCTCACCCCAAAGTTGTACAATTGTACAATTTTGCAGTTTGGAAGTAATCAGCTGCTTATCTGTACAACATTCATTATCTCTGAATTCTAAGATGACAGTAGGTGGACAAATACAGACAGGAAAGTTTTGGTGTGCTGGGTTGGAGACACAGTGCTCAGTTTGCTCTCCTTTGCTATAACAAATGCCACTGTCAGAAGCAAGCTGGGTAGGAAAGGGTTATCCTTGTTATAGCTTGTAGCTCATCATGATGGGGAATCAGGGCAAGACCTCAAGGCAGGAACCTAGAGATCAAAACCGAAGCCCAGGTCATAGGGGAACACTGCTTACTGGCTTTCCTCAAGCCTTTCTCAGCTTACATTTTTATACAACCCACTTGCCTGGGTACAGCACCATACACACAGGCTAGGTCATCTCACATTAATTATTAATGGAGAAAATGCCCCCAGACGTTCTTACAGGCCATTCCGATGGAAACAGCATCTAACGTGTGGTCCAAAGGGCTTACCTTCAATTTCAGGCTCTTTATGGAGGGTTTGCTTGTCATTACTTTGCACCCTAAGGGGCCTGAGTGTATGCCCTTGCTCCATGGGTGTATGTCTTGCCTGTAGCAAGAGCGACTGATCTGAGTCTCTATTTCAAGAACTTTCTCTGTTGATATCTATTACTTCAATTCATGAGACATTCTAGCATGGTTTTGTAAGTCAATTCTCACCAACCTATTCTGTAGACCACCAGCAACAAACTACCAACAATCCAAACTGTGTGCTTTATAATAACAAAGCTTTTGTTATCTATGACTTGGGGCTTAGCAGCCGCAGGGTTCAGCTCAGATCAGTTGTGAGTTTGGTCTTTGCTTCATGGCAAAATCAGAACCCACTTTTGGTGAGCAAGAAGGGAAAAAAATGGGCCATTGTTCTCTCAAATTCCACTGAGGCAGCACCCACAGGGTGGAACAAGACTGTACCCACAAGAAGGCTACGTAAAGCACACAGAAGATTGTGAACATCCTAGCTCAGTCTTTACCTTGTTGGTCCATCCCAAAACTTAGTGTCGTAAAAACGAAAACTTATTCTTCCTCCCTGTTCAATCAGCTGGGACGAGCCAGACAGCAGGAGAGCTGGTACCGGGACAAGCCTGCATGTACTGGGTGCAAGAGCATTTCTTCATCCACATGTCTGGTATCTTGTGGCCCTACTACGGGCGATCCCTGCAACAAAGCGGCTTGTATTTCCTACCTTGGAAAGAGCTTCCAAGGGGCAAGAAAGGAAGCTTTGCTCCTCGTCAGCTAAGTGCAGCAAGTTCTTCTTCTGTTTTGTGAGGCATGATGGTTGCAGCTGGTGCAGACCTTTTCCTTAGAATAGAAGTGACTGGGGTGGCAATATTGGGACAAGGTGTTATATCCTTTTAAGAGGAGACAAGAGTGTATATGAAAGCAAAGGAAAACTTCCTACAGCCAGACCTCAGGTGTGAACTGCCTGATTCTCACCACTTCCCAGTATGTACAATTAACTCCGTGGGCTGGAAAATATGATACGAACATGTGTTTATAAAATTATAGAATAGTAGGAAGGAATCATCAAAGGCCATGTCACCCCCCTGACAAAAGCTATGCTAGCATGAGTCCCCAGATCCAACCTCAGCTCCCACATAAAAGAGCTGGGAATGGTAAGTCATGCTTGTAATCCCAGCTCTGGAGAGGCAGACAGGCAGATCCTTGGGGCTCAACAGCTAACATGACTAGCCTACTTAGTTGTCTCAAATGTTTCCCGGTGAATGACACCCAGGGATGACCTCTCACCCACAGACTCCCAATCTCACGTATACCCAAAACAACATAGGAGCCATCATGTGTGTGTGTGTGTGTGTGTGTGTGTGTGTGTGTGTGTGCGCACGCGCACACACACACACACACACACACACACACACAGTTAAAGAACTTATCTTGTCTGGCTCTGGCCATTCTCAGTGACCTCTTTAATACTGTGCATAGTCATGATGCTGTGATCACAATGTGTGCTGTGCCTTCACAGTGCCAGAGAACCATGGACCCTCCTCTCTTCCCGAGAGATCCTGTCCCCTCTTCTTTCCCTTCTCCTCAGTTTCTGTCTTGCTTTGGAATCAGGAATCATTGGTGGTACGTGCCCAGGTGGTATTGGGATGGCAGGCTTCTGCAAGGGGTTGTGTCTGTCTGGAGGTGAGTGCCAGGCACCACCATTAAAGAGAGAGGCTTTTACTTAATGAGGTGACTGTATTTGGGAAGGACAGAGGATTTGACCAGCAAGAGCCCCAGGATGACTATATTATGTTTGGCCTGCGGATCACCCAGAGCTGTGTTTTCAGACTGACACTGGGAAAAATTCTGCCTGGAAATAGCATGAATCCTTCAGCTTGTCTAAACCACATGGGCCGATCAAAGGCTGTGCTGGGAAGGAGCAGAACCACACAGCGTGCAGGGCAGTGCGCAGGACAGTGTGGGGCAGCGGGCAGGGCAGGGGAGAGGACAGAAGGAAAACATACAGAAGTGATAGACTCAAAGTCAAGGGCAGCAACCGTGCAATGAAGCAGGCAGTCTGTGCCGAAACCTTCTCAAAGTGTCCTTGTGGCAGGCCGGAGATGCCAACCCCTTCCAACACATCTTTAGTAGAAATGAGATTTATAAGGTCAGGGGATATTAAACATGAAAGTTTGGATTGGCAAATGGAACACTTTCTCACAAGGCGATATTGCCAAATCTGTGTGCCAAATCTGTTGTGATTATGTAAGATTTGCTGTAATCTGGAATAAGGAAGGCCTTTAATTTTTAAAATATAAACTAAGAGAGAAGCTTATGTAATGGCTGGGAAGTCATTTCGATGTAAGTCTAATCAATTGTATCTGTATTCATAGCTTGGTTCACTGCTCAGTGGATTGTGGGTCAGCGGCTCTTCTATAATCTGCTTCAACTGTCTGCAGAGCTTGTCTGCAGAGACCCCAACAGTAAGCACCGAGACAGCACAGGCCATGTGCTGGGCTCAGCTGTGGCCGTGTGGAAGTAAACAGGAGAGAGGTGTTCAGTATCCCAACACAAGCCGGATGTGTGGGCGTGGCCTAAGGGCAGCTAAGCTAACCGTAGATCTAGATTCTGCCTCTTTTCCAGATAGGATTGTACAAAGTATCCTTTATAAAGCGAACAGATAATGATAGGAGGCTTAGCTGGTGCGGCTGTTTGCTTGTTTTCGCTACTGAGGTGGAGTCCAGGCCTTGGCATGCTTAGAGGACACCCTGCCACAGAGCTATAGCTGAGCCACCATGAGAACCTTCAGCAGGCACTCTGGCAGTCTGGCTCAGACCCCAATTTCTACTCTTTCAAGTTTTATTATCCCACTGGGACAGTGCTCACTCATTCATTCATTCATCATTCATTTCTTCATTATTTATTCATTCATTCTTTCCTTGTACAAGCTTTTACTGAGTCAGAATGCTCTTGAACTTGGGCTCACTAGAAGCTGTAGCCTGTGGTCAAGGTCACTTCATAGAGAAGCCCTTTAGGGTAATTATTGGCATTATGAAGATAGCAGGTATTATGTAATTACTAATCAGCATCACAGGGGCCAGAGCTGAAGCTCGGTAGTAGACACTTGCCTAGCATGGCCTAGGCCATGGGTTCAGTACCCAGTACTGCTCTAGAAAATGAGGGAAAAGGCAGGAGGACCCCAAGGGCTCACTGTCAAGCCAGTCTAGAGGAATTTATGAGATTTGGGGCCTCAAAGACATTATTTAGAAACATAAGGTGGAGAACAGTGGAGGGAGATACCTAGAATTGACCTCTGACCTCCACACACATGCACAGACAATTGCACCCATGCACACCCCACAAATAAACACACATGTAAATAATGAAATATAATTGCTATGTGTTTTTCCCTAAATAAAAGTCACCTTCTATAGTGGCCCTTCATTCATCGTGAGCAATCCCCTGCCTCACTGGGCAGCCACCTGGGAACATGCTTAAGCAAGGTAGAGTTGCACTCTGGTCCTCGAGTAGTCAACAATCCATTGCTGTATCGATCTCAAGGTTGTAAATACATTCCATTCCTCACCCTGAGCCTTGTCTAAAAGAGTTCATCAGGGATTCTACGCCCAGAAT
Source organism: Uromys caudimaculatus (assembly GCA_028551405.1). NCBI lineage: Eukaryota > Metazoa > Chordata > Mammalia > Rodentia > Muridae > Uromys > Uromys caudimaculatus. Next base: position 4,843,470 of record CM052719.1, read on the forward strand.
AAATGCAAAAGTTACAATGTAACAAAAGAGCAACTCTGACAAGAGAAGCTAGTTTCCCAGGGACTCCCCATGTTTGACTAAATCTTCAGTCTCTAACACTCCCATGAAAAACGAAAATTCAAAGAGCAACACACCTTATAAGGTGCAGAGACACTCAACTCCAGAGGAACTAAATTTCCAAGTCTGCTCATCTTACTCCTCTGAGGTGTGTGCAGTCCGGCAAGCACAGGCTGAGCTCTTGTCTCCATATTCCCTTTTCCCTTTGTCTTTGGCCCAGGCTTAGTTCCTCAGGCTCCAGGAGTCATGGGCGAGCATAGAGGTTGTAAGTCTCCTCTATGTCTCTGCTAGCTTCTTCACTTTCTGCCATTCCCAGCAGACAATTTGGTGTTAGGAAAGGCTGCTCAATGCTCACGAGGCAGCTGACAGGCCAACGGCAAATATCCATTGCGTGGACTACACTGGGATGGATGATGTGATTTCTGTGCAGTTTCCTTGTGGAGCTCTCTACCTTGTATTTGAAACATAATACTTACTGATCCCTCATAGTGAACGTACTAGTGGTGACATGCTTATTATTGCCTGAATAGTTTAAAAATGTTTACTTTGGTTCTGGCTATTCCACCCATAGAATTGTTCATTACGTGTTGTAGGTCCCAATGGTCCTGTTGTGTCTGCAGTTTATTTAGCAGTATTCCCACTTTGAAACAAATATCCTGATCTATTATCTGAGATTTCTAGTCACAGAGTAACCAGACAGACATTTATGAATTCCTACTTCCATTCTATAATGGAAAGGGGGCCTGCATTTTCTGTTTCTTGGCTTTTTGAAATGCTTAATGAACTAAATGCATTCTCATTCTCTGCTAAGCTGTGAGGTTAGAGATTAATTTGTGCCTTAGGAATATTTTAACAATAAAAACATCACATCACAAGAGATACTATATTGATCTCATATTTATGTAAAAGACTATTTTTAACTTATGGAAAGATCACAAGTAGAGCTGACCCACTTTGCAGAAAACCACACAAAATACAGAGTGCTCAGTACTCCTGAAAATCCCCACCTCATAAACCTGAAATCCTGCTTCTATAATAGTTAATTAGTAAATGTTCATATTATTTGAATGAAAGTCATCCACTTTTAGGAATTCTTAAGTTCAGAGTAAACGTAATTTGTTTCCTGATCAAGAAACCCATAATCTTACAAAAACATCGTTTCAAAATAAAATGATTATATTTGTAAACTTCTGTCCTTTTTCAAAGATCAACCATTTATAATAAAATTATTTACATTTATGTAGAACATGAATCCATGGCAATCAAACATTGAATAATTTAAAATAACCTTTAATATGCTCAAAGCAATAACATTAGCAGGACAGTGAATGCTATTAATGAGAGACCTGAGAATGAAGTATATACACACACACATACACACACACACACATACACACACACACACATACACACACACACACATACACACACACACACATACACACACACACACATACACACACACACACACACATACACACACACATACACACACACACACATACACACACACACATACACATACACACACACACACATATACACACACACATACACACACACACACATACACACACACATACACACACACACACACATACACACACACACATACACACACACACATACCGACATACACACACACACATACACACACACACACACACACACATACACACACACACACACATACACACACACACACACACATACACACACACACACATACACACACGTAAGAGAATCTATGGTAAAATGACTGGGGTCGCACAGTCCCAGCTGGTGAGCGGACGCAGAGGCCAGAGAGACCCTTTCCGACTTTGATGGTCAGGGCACTAACTACCAAGCAGAAGATCAAAGGAAACATGGATGAATGTCACCTGCTCTATTTTGAGGGAACTTCTAGGAGGCCATCCCAAGAGTAGGAAATAGAATCTGACATTGATTCATTAGAGATAATAAAGTAATGATGACCTACCAATACTGGAAAACAAAACTGCACCTTTGCTGTCTTGTTTGCATTAACGATGACCTGCACTTCATTAAGTCTGACCTTTGTGGAATTAGCAGGAAGACTCTTTTAAAAGGTAGCCATCACATAGGAACAAATGAATCCACTGGGTTTGCATTCGGGGCAGGCACACTTCTAGAATGATCCTTTCTAACTCAACAGACTCCGTTGTCAAGACCAACATCCTTGCGGTAAGTATGTTCCCACCCTTGAATTAAACAGCTCAGAGCATAATGGGGCACAGCTACATGCTGACTTCTGATGCTTGATCATGCTTTGGTTATGACTCCCAATAAAGAGAACACACTCTGATCACATCCCAAATGATTTAATTATTTTTCCATTGCTGTGACAAAATGCCTGACAATGACAACTTAAGGACACAGGGTTTCACTTGGCTCTCCCAGGGGTGGAATCCAGCATGAGCCACTCTCCCTGGGGTGGAGTCCACCGTGAGTGGCTCTCCCAGGGGTGGAGACTACCATGAGTGTCTCTCCTAGGGGTGGAGTCCACCGTGGGCAGCTCTTCCAGGGGTGGAGACTACCATGGGTGGCTCTCCTAGGGGTGGAGTCCACCGTGGGCAGCTCTTCCAGGGGTGGAGACTACCATGGGTGGCTCTCCTAGGAGTGGAGCTAACCATGGGCGGCTCTCCCGAGGTGAAGCCCACTGTGGACAGCTCTCCCAGGGGTGGGAGCCACCATGGGCAGCTCTTCCGGGGATGGAGTCCACCTTGGGTGGCTCTTTAGGGGGTGGAGTCCACGGTAGGTGAGAAAGCACACAGGTGGGAATGGAGGGCAGTCGGTGACTTTGTGCCTGGAAGCAGAGGTGACAGCTGGCACTCAGTTCTCTATTTTTCTCTCAGCCTTTGGAATAGAGTTGTCTCACTAAGGTGGGTCTTCTCATCTTAGGCAAGCCCCTTTGGGAATGCCCTACCTCCATTTGCCTCTGGGAGGATTAAAGTCCAGTCAGATTGACACCAAACTGACCCATGACACTGCCCAAGGCCTCCTCTGGCAATCTCTTCTGTGTCCTACATTTTGTTTCATGAGCTCGACGACTTCCCAGCACAGGCTGTATCTACAAGTATCTGGTGCCTGCCTGCTGAGAATGGTTAACCTGCATGGCCCACATTAGATTGTTACCTCAGGAAAGGGATGATAAAACAATCCTTGACCTATTCCGGCTCTTTCTTGTTAGACTAGGAAAGATATAACAAATTTTGCTCTTCTAATAGTCCAGATAGCATCTCATGGCCATACGGTGAATTGATTTTCATCTTGATATTCTGGGGAATACACTATTGTTTTGTGATTTTGTTTGTATTTTCCTGATTTCTAAGGCCATTTCACATTTGTCCACGGACTTAGTCACTATACACATGTCTTCGGCTGAGCGTCTGTTCCAACATCTTACCTAAAATTGTGTTGGGTTCACCACCCACCCAGTGACGTTCTGTGAATCTTCTACTTCTTTGACAAATAGTTCCCGCAACACTGCCCTGTTCTCAGTGTTGGAGAAAACCCTGTGACCTGCTTGTGAGAGTTTGCTAGTGAGTTCGTTCAGGCCTGCAGATATGTTTGGAAGGCCATTCAGTGTGCACTGATCCAGTTCATTCTGGTATTTCAAGCTTTTGTATCAGGGTTACTTTGGTAGTTTGTAGTTTCAGTTTAGTTTTTGTGTTGTCTGGGTTTTGTCAACTAGTCAAAAAAAAAAAAGCTAGGAAAAAGGGATCTCAGTTGAGAAACTGCTTCCCCCAAGTTGCCCGTAGGCAAGTGTATGGGGGTATTTTATATATGTGTGTGCGTGTGTGTGTGTGTGTGTGTGTGTGTGTGTGTGTGTGTGTGTTTCTGTTTCTGCTTTTTTTTTTTCAGACCTTTTCTCCCCCAATTCCAGACCCTTCCTTGCCATATCATACCTACCCAACTTCATGTTTTCTTTTCTCTCTCTAAAAAAAGAAAAGAAAAAACAGACAAAAGAAACAAACAGAAAAAGCACACTCACAACAATGAGAGTCTGATTTGTGTTGGCCAACTACTCCTGAACAGAGGTTTTGATATAGCTAGTTTTGCTCAACTGAAGAAAACCTGACACACATTCTCATATTCCCCCTCCCTCTCTGTATCTCTCTCTATCTCTGCCACTATCGGTTGTAAACAGCTCCTTGGCTAAGGGTAGGACCTTTGGGGTCATCCTCCTGCCTCTGATCCCCAAGTGCCAGGACTGTATGTGTAAGCCTCCATACCTGGGTTTGTATCCATATTGTCACACGTATTAAAGTTATCCAGAATCCTTCCTTATCGTCCTTTTCCTGTCCGCAGGGTGTGTGGTGAGACTCTGTGTTTTGTCCCTGATGTGGGACTGGAGCTTTTAAGGAAGAAGCCTCAACAAGTTGGGTTGGCCCAACACACAGAGAACTGTTATTCCAGGAGGTCACAAGGAAAGAGGAGCAAATCGAAGTGACCTTGTGACCTCAAGCTCTTTTTCAGGTTACTGACATGAAGCTTAGTTAAAGCAGAAGAACTGTGGGGGGGCCACTGTGTACGCAGAGTGAGACGATCCTGGTCAAGGCCTGGTCTGCTTGCTCACTGTCTCAGCTCCAGTCCTGCACAAGCTGGTTCTCATTAGGCCATTCCTCCAGTTCTACAGAGCAGCCTACACTCTTGTACAACTGCTCTCAACTGGGGTGGCTTTGTTTCCTCCAAGGTGGTTTGGCTCTTCCTACAATCCAAAATGAAGACAGGAGCAGGGATGAGCTATCTGTGCACCTTCAGCACTGAAGGAGGATAGACCGGGTTAGACAGGCTCCCAGGGTAGGTAGCATTGCTACAAACAGACACACATCGAAAACAGAGGTGCCTGGAGCTCACCCTGCCTTAGGTCCCTGTGATCCCAAGGGAAAAGTCATTATGCTTCTGCCAATCAGCTCCTAAGCACCTCTGTCAGTACTGACCTGGTTTTGCTTCGTTGTCATCCAGCTAGGGTCCCGTCACTGATGCTATCTCTACTGTTTCCTGTCAAATAACTCTTCGCAGCCATGTCATTAACCTCCCAAACTTGAGTAGCTCCTTCCTGCTCTCTGTGGGTTTGTTTTAGCTCTATGTCTTCCATCTTAAGGTAGGCCTGTGGCTAGCAATGTTTGCTTTTTCACCTCTTTCAACCTAAGTTTCAATGCAGAATTTTTCCCAGTTTGATGAAATAGCACAGAGTTGAGGGTTAATTCATCATTGCCCCAGGATCCAGTGCCCAGGAATCTGAGCAGCAGTGACTCAGGTGTAGACACTAGGGTAAATGGAACACATTCTCGGGAAGCCTCTGCTTCAGGCTCAAGGATCAGGACCCAAAGCTGCTGTGTCCTGAGGTGCAACTGTCACACACTCCACAGAAAGTTCTGTAGTACGGGTCTATAGATGCCGAGTTCTGTTCAGCAGTGCAACCTTCTCTCAGCAGAGGCAGTGCTCATACAGGCTGGGGCCAGGGACAATGATGTCCCCTTTCCTTGTCAGTCTGCAACATGACTGCATACACAGATGCAGGTAAGGTCGGACTGGGAGAATAGGGTGGGGACTCTCATCCTGCAGACTGGAGGGCTGGATAGACCTGGGAACAGGCTGCTCCTAGTGAGGTTGGCTGAGAGCGGAAGGCAAGAAGTCACTCAGTGGTTTTCCTTCCTAATGAACTCATGGGCTGAGCCTCAAGCTGCAGGTGTAAGGATCCCATACTGTGCCGCTTAGTTTAGTTTACTTGTTTGTATAGCGTGTTGTCACAGCAAAATTCAGCCAGAGTTCCAGAGGTTTGTCAGAGTCTACACTCCCCCAAGAACTTGGTAGGTGTGTCGCCGTAGGTGGTCCTGCATGAACCCAGCATCGCTAAGCCACAGTGGAAGCCAGTTGTTCAGGCTCATCTTCAATTTAACAGAAAATCTGATGAAGTTAGCCTCTGAAGGTTGACATTTTCCCTCTAGTATTTTTAAGGTGTTAATCTTCACTCTTGCCTTTTACCAAGAAGAAAATCAGCTGGGCTCTGTGGCTTCCCTCTTCCGGACAAAACGGGCCTCTCAGTTCTATGTGCTTCAAAGACAGGTTTCCCTTTGTCTGAGTAACTTGCTTGGGGGTTCTCTCCGGGTCCTCCACGCTTGGCTTCTTAGATCTTTTTGTTTGGGGGTCTTACAAGCAATCGTAGTAGTAACTGTCTGCTAGTTGTCCTTTCCTCCCTTCAGTACTCCCCTTAGCATGACAGTTTCTCACATCAGGACACCACACGTGCCTGTCCCTGAGCAGCCGGCGCTCTGCTCACTTGCTGCCTTCTTTCCCTGGTGACTATGGCCGCCTTCGAGTAGACTTCCTGTTTCTGAACTAAAGCAATCTGTGCTTTTTTTCTTTTTCTGCTCTCAGTTTTTAGTTTTCATTTCCATAAGCTCAAGCCAGGCCTTTCACTAATTCTTCATCGCTTAATGTGGTCTCTAGTCCTTGCAGGAAATTCCTTAGGAATTTCCTTATCTACATTGCTTCTGGGTCAGTGTCAGTGGATAATTCCCTCGGTGGTTTAAATGCTGTGGTTTGGGGTCTCTCCAGGGATGTGTATTTGGGACAGGCTTTCAGATGTTAGGGAAGGTTTTCATGATCTTGATTCTGCTCTGCTGTTTTTCCAGGTCTTGTAAAGCTTGTAGACAAGAACTAAACAGTTTCATGGTTCTCTCTCTCTCTCTCTCTCTCTCTCTCTCTCTCTCTCTCTCTCTCTCTCCCCTCTTCCCCTCCCCCTCTCTCCTTTCTCCCTCCCTCCATTCTTCCCTCCCTTCCTCTTTCTCCCCCTCTCTCCTCTCTCTCCCTTTCTCCCTCCTCTCTCCTCTCTCTTCCCCCCTCTCTCCTCTCTTTCCTCTCCCCTTCCTCTCCTCTCTCTTCCTCTCTCTCCTCTCTCCCCTTCTCTCCCTCCTCTCCCATCTCTCCCTCTCTCTTACCCTCCTTCTCTACCTTCTTCCTCTTCCATCTATCTCCCCTCTCTCTCCTCTCCTCCTTCTCTCTCTCCTCTCCTCTGTAACCTTCAAAACTGCAAAGCTGCTTGTAAGTTCTCACCCTCACTTTTATCTCTCCATTTTGGAAATAGTGTAAGGATTCAATTGGCCTCCCTTCCTCTCTCCAGAGAGAAGGCTGGAGACTCCCATGATGCAAGCTGAGACGGGTTAGGACTGAACTTCCTTGCTTTGTGTCTCTAGATCAGTGGCTTCAAGGACTAGTGTCCTTCGTATTGACGGACACTGCTTGGCATGTTTTATTTAGTTGTATGTTGTGTAGGATAGAGATTGTGAGCTTGGCTGGGTTTGGTATAATCTAGGACTTATGAAGGTATTTCCAAGTAAGTTTAACTGAGCGTGTGGACTTCCTGAATGTAGGTAGCACCTTCTGTGGGCTGGGGTCATATACTTAAATAAGATAGGAAAAAGAAAAAGCCAGATAAGTACTACCATTTCTCTCTGTCTCTCTGTCTGTCTCTGTCTCTCTGTCTCTCTCTCTGTCTCTCTCTGTCTCCCCTAACTATGGATACAATGTAACCTATTGCTGTAGGTTCCTGACACCCTGTCTTCCCAGAACTATAGAGAGCAGCCTCTGAACTATGGACCCAAATAAACCCTCACTTCCTCAAGTTGTGTTTTGTCAGGTATTTGGTCACAACAGTGAGACATTCATTAATACAGAGATTAATCTGGATGGCTGCTGGCCCATCCCGGTGATGTCTGTTTCTTGTTGAATGGACATGTTACCTGTTTATTGATCCTGGGCTATCCTCTGAGCCCCTGTAACCTAATCTTACAGAAGTCCCCCCCCCACACACACCAGAGCTTTTGTGTGAACATTTGCATTAAGGTAATTTTTGTGAGTGTGGATGAGGCACTACTTTGCTTTGATTATTCAGATTATATACACTAGCTTTTTCTAAACAGATTTATGTCACTGTATAAAAATTAACACTGAGCAGCTGGTATTTTATAAAGTAGCAATGCTAGACATGGGCTTTGGATCGGAAGTGGAGGCGAGCCTGGGTTTGTTTCAATGTGCACGGGTTTTAATTAAGTTAAAGTAAACAGACTAGACATTGTTCAGGAAGCCGGTGACTGTTAGCCTCTTCTTGGAGAAATCTGGGTTGAGGGTTTCAATCACCAAATGGTCAGAATTGTATCCTTCCATGTAAGGGTCTGAACAGAATTCTGAGCACTCTGAGTCCCTCCACATATCTCCCTAGCAGAGTGTCTTGGCTTTAAAATGTACCACCTGCTTTGTTCACAATAGAATTTAATGACAGGGAAAATTCCCTTCGCTTACCGATGGTGTACACTGTTTTGGCTCAGGGAACCCTGAGATGTTAAAATGTCTTAAGGAATTTCAGAATTTATAAGTAAATAAAGTAGGATGATGTTCTTCTATTAAAAGGCTTTATTGTTTGAGAATCCTGTACATGAATGCCACATGGTACATGAACAAGCCCACCTCCACTCGCTCCCATCCGGTCTCTCCCCAACTCTACTCGCAGTGCTTTTCCTTCCCAAATTAATGTGCTTTAAAAAAAGATCCTGCAGGCCACTTGATGCTGCCTGCACATGCAGTAGTGTAGGGCCATTTCCTGAGGCATGGGGACCTCAGAGGAAGCTCTGGCTGTCACCAAGGTGTCTTACGTATGAAATCTTCACAGTGAAAACTGCCCTGCCACAATTGTCTGATACTTATCAGATTAGCAGTAATGCTCACAAAACCACTGTTAAAACAAAATCCCTCTGGCCTTTGGTATACAATGTGGACATTTAATGTCAGTGATCAGGGAAATTGTATACAGTTGTGCACTGGCAATGATTCATGTGTTTTGAACAGAGAACACTGAGAAGTAGACGTGTGTTGATTGTGCTCACACATATTCATTTGTCTAATGTTTTAGTTAGGGTTCCTGTTGCCATGGTAAAATGTCATAAGCAAAAACAGCTTGAGGAGGAAGGGTTTATTTCACCTTACGCCCCACAGTCCATCACTGAAAGAAGTCAGGGCAAGAGCTCAAGACAGGAATTTGAGGTAGGAACTGAAATAGAAGCCATAGAGGATCACTCCTCACCAGCTCTGTCCCTGTGGCTTGGTCAACCTGCTTTCTTGTACATCTTAGGACTGCCCACAGTGAGCTGTGCCCTCCCAGGTCAATCATTAATCAAGAAGATGCACATTAGATTTGCTCACCGACCAATCCGGTGGGAGCATTTTCTCAATTTGAGATTCTCTCTTCCCAAACTACTCTCACTTGTGTCAGGCTGACAACAAAACTGACCAGAATGTGGAACATACAAAGCCGCCATGTGACACTGTAGGAATAATTTCTCAACATAATTCACTGAAGCACTTATCCTCCAGAAGAGGAGCAATCAAAAACAAAACCAAGCAACAGACCACACTACTGAGATTCTTCCCCTTCATGCCCTTCTTTTTAAAAAAATGTTTATTTATTTTATGTGTATGAGTACACTGTTACTGTCTTTAGACACACCGGAAGAGGGTACAAAATCCTGTCACAGATGGTTGCGAGCCATCATGTGGTTGCTGGGAATTGAACTCAGGACCTCTGGAAGAGCAGTCAATGCTCTTGACCTCTGAGCCATCCAGCCCCCTTCATGCCCTTCTTAAAGGTCTTCCATTTCTTGCCTGAGCTTACTCCAGTGGTCTCTTAAGACCTGAAAGTTTGGAACTGCCATCAATGCTGTATTATTAATTAGTGTAAATGCTGTTCCTAAATGTGACCAATACTGCTGTTGGTACAGAAAAGGCATCAATGAATCAGGCTGCTGATGCAGACTTGAGAGACTAATCAGTTTCCCAGTAGGGAAGAAAGCTGAAGGCAGAAGTCAGATATGGTAGAGCAGAGTCCAGCAGCACGCTGTATGGGAAACCAAGGCTATGCGACTTGGTGGTTTTGAGATCTAACTTGTGCTGCTCCTGGACTTTCTGAGCAACATATAGACTATGAGAGACGCCTATCGTGTTTGCACAAATTAAATCCTGAGTTTTTAAGTGGTTGCTTTAACCTCGAGTGGTGATTTACATCCTGAGTTTTTATGTGGCTGCTTTAGCCTGGAGTAGATCTGAGTGCTGAGGAAGGACTGGAGGAGAATAACAAAGGCAGAGGGTCTGAAAATGCTTGGAGATGGGAGTGGATCGATGGGGAATGTCTTTGTGGGATTTATCTTGCCCTGACCTCTTCCTGGATCCCTTCTCACTGTTTCCTGGCTGCATTGTACGATGAACCTTCTCCACCAGACATGTCTGTTATGATAGTCTGCCCAAGCCTATGGGGCCAAGCAACCATGAACTGAACCTCTGAAGCCAGGCGTCCTTTGTCCTAAACGCCATTTGAACCAGATACTTTGTCCCAGAGTCAAGATCCCTGGCTAATATGAACATATACCTATAGTATGGGCAAGCAGGGGATGGAGCCTATGAGAGAGAGAATATCAGAGAGAGAAGAAGAGAAAGTTAAGAACCGGGAGGTGATCTGGAAGAAGACTCGGGTGACAGAAACACCAAGTTTTATGTGGGCAGAATAGTGTGATGGGGGAACCCTGGAATGCTGTTACTATCTTGACTTAGGAAAGGCTCTTTGCTCTGTAGATCTGGGGTATTTTGATGAAGGATGCTGTGCATGGAACAGAGAAGCTTGCTGGCAGTAGCAGCGGGGCTTTCTGACAGGAGGACCTGAATGTTGAATGTTGAATGTTGTCTGATTGCCTACTCAGAATCTCCCCTCCCTTGTTGGATCTCAATTCCCACAGGCTGTCCGGCTAAGGTACGATTTCAACCAGATAGGATCATGACTGACATAGGAGTAGACTGGAAATACATTTTAACATTTTTGTAAAGGGGAAGCACGTAAGATGTGTATGCCAGTTCAAATGAAAATTTAACTTTATATAAAGGTTTTTATTTGCTGATGACAGGATTTATTGGCCCTGCCCTGGGAGGATGTCACACACATTGCTGTGGACAGGGCTTACTTGACCTTCATAGGTTTACCACAGCTCAAATTCTCTGTGAAAGATCTGTGAAAGGACCTAGTCAAATGCAATCAAACTCACACCTCCACAAGACTAGTCAAAAGCAATCAAACTCACACCTCCTTAACTCCCAGAGGGCCCTGGAGATCCAGCTTTCAGCTGAAAAGTTCCCGAGTAGGCCAGCTCTTATTCACTGTTATTTGTAACCCCAAGAAGGTTTAGTCTTGAGGAATAATTATCCAAAGAAATAACATAGAAATAGAACCAACAAGGCTAGGATTTTAGGCTTGACAAAGAGGTGGGGTTGTTAATGAGCATCCAAAGACTTCTATTCCTTTAGGGTCCTAGTTAATGTCAATTTTAATAATTTTTTTCTTTTGATTAAGACTTCCATTTAAGGGCTAAGGAGATGGCTGAACAAGTTTAAAATATGTGTCTCCCAAGCATAAGGGCCCAAGTTCCATCTTCAGAACCCATATTATAAAAGGCTGGGTATGGTATGCATCAGTAATCCAGGCATTGGAGAGGTGGGAAGAGGAGGACCTGCCTGCTAGTCAGCCTAACCAGGGGCTTGCCGGCAAGTCAGCCTGGCCTATTGTAGACTTCAGTGAGAGACCCTGTATCAGGTAGGGAAAGTCGATGGCTTTGGTTCTCCTCTGGTCTTCACTTACACGTGAACACGCACGTGCACCAGCGCACACTCACAAACACACATGTACACAGAAACCTTCCCTCCAGATAATTGTGCCTATCTGCGAACAGTGATATAGTTATATTCCTAAAGTATGTAAAATGTCAACAGCTTTTGTCCTTTAGACCTTTCTGCCCAGTATTTATGAGCCCTAAGAACAATAATCAAGAGATAGTATGACTGTAATATGCTATTTTCTGACAAAGCATAAGCATACTGTTCAAATTCTTAATACGGTTGAAGATCTCACATTACTGCTACATGAGGCCGAAGCAGTATTTGGAATCTGAATGATCCCACAGAAGGAGATTTAGATCTCACTTTCTCACACTAACCTTGTCCTATGTCTTAAAACGAAAATGCGGTTTTCCTAATACTCAATGCCTCACAGAATAAATGCTGGTTTTTACTCTGTGAGTATTTGCTATGTGCTTTTTAAAATGAGTAGTTTCCTCGAAGAGCATTGCTCAGTTCACAAATGGAAGCCACGGTCTCCATTCAGCCCTCACTCGCAGTGTGGATGTCCAAGGGGAGGTCTGTTTCGCAGTTGACATAGTAAGAGCCGATCTCCGATCTCCGTGCCAGCCGGCTCTGTAAAAAGCCATCACTTCATACTGAACTTCTTAATGGTTTCCTAACTGAGTGTGATAGCACGGGTCATACTTCTTTAAATTATGTAATTTTTGCATTAGCCACCTGCTGCCACAAAACTTTTCAGCCGCTTCCAAGAACATCTCCGTCTGGTCTGTAGAGGGAGAAAACAGCAGAATAACAAATATCCTGATAAGTCCGTGTACCTGCATGAGCTTCCTGTTCCTGCTCAGAGACAGGTCAGAGCGGCCCTGGTGAATATTAGATTAAGGAGCAAATTGTCTTAGGAATGGGGTAATTGCATCTAAACCACATAGCTTCAAGAGGTCTCTCATTCAGGCTTAGACAAGGGAACATCTGTTCTTTTCAGCTCAGTCAGACAGCCTGTTCTTGTACCTGATACATACAAGCTATGGCTCAGCCAGCAAATCACAAAATGCCGAGAGGATAAAGAAATAAAGCCCGTCCAATGGAGTGCACAGAACGGGCTGTGCTCAGCATCCCCTGGAGGGCACCACTGGCTGCAAGGGAGCGAGACAACTTCTGGGAAGACCAGTATTCCAGTCCATCACACTATCCTGAGTGAGGCTGCTTTAGACACTCTCTCAGCCAGAAGTCATGAGGAGGAGTAGAGGATGAGTGCCCTGTGGCTGCAGCAGCAGCAGGGGCAGGGCAGATCTGGCTAAAACTAACCTGGCAGGGTACAAGGCTGCTACAGACATGAACTGAGCAATACCCCTCATGTGTGCCTGTCTCATCCCTCCCTCCTCCCCTCTTTCCCTCCCTCCCTCCCTCCTCCCCTTTGTCCCTCCCTTCTTTCCTTCCTCCTTCATTCTTTCCCTCCCTCCCTCCCTCCTTCCTTTCCTCCTTCCTTCCTTCCCTCCTTTCTTCCTTCCTTCCCTCCCTCCCTCCTTCCTTTCCTCCTTCCTTCCTTCTTCCCTCTTTCCTTCTTCCTTCCTTCCTTCCTCCTTCCTGTTCCCTTCCTTCTTTCCCTCCTTCCCTCCTTCCTTCCTTTTTTGGTTTCCATTATCAATGAACATTCCAAATACTTTATTATATTCATTCATTTATTTATCTATAGCACGTGTGTGTGTGTGTGTGTGTGTGTGTGTGTGTGTGTGTGTGTGTGTGTGTACATATACACATGGAGGCCAGAGGACAACTTGTGGGAGTTGGTTCTCTTCTTTCTCTATGTGGGTTCAGGGCTTGAACTCAGGTCTTTAGACTTGGCCCCAAGTGCCTTTACTCTACCATCTGAGGCATCTAGCCAGTCCTTCATTCATTTCTGGACGAGTCAAATGTTGTATCACGGCAACCAAGATAACAGGGCGAGAACAGCTTCAGCTCAGAGCTTAAGAGCGTCGTCATGGAGACCGGTGGCAGATGGTCTAAAGCTGCTCACTGTGTGCGTAAGGGCATTTCCTGTTTCAGAGTCTGAAATATAACCGCATCGTTCTTTACTCTTCAGCTCCCGTGTGTGCAGGCTGAGAAGCCCTGGGTTTGGTTCATGGAGTCCATGAGGTTAGAGTTGTATGTTCGGCCATCTTGTCCTGGGGGTTAGAACAAGATTCAGTGGGCATAACGACGGCCAGAGTGGACGTGGATGTGCATAGCTTGTGGCCAGTAGTGTGCATCACCTTCACTGCCACACTTGTGTACAGACCGCTGGTCAGTACCTGCACAAAGGCACCTGGGGAAGAGAGCCTGACAGTGCACACTGAAGGGAGCTGGACACACATTCTGGTCCAGCACATGTCCTCTGAGATGCAGCAAATACCTTCTGACCCCTCTGGGCTTCTGACAACAGGGTGTTTCATTTAGCAAGTGCCTAACAGGTGACCAGGTTGACACTTGAATTAATGATAGAGCAGTCTCTGCCACAAGGAGATGAGGAAAATAAATGGTTTTGATCTCCTACTTGGAATTTGAGGGAAGAGCGTAGAGATATGGAGTTAATATCTCATTAATATTCTTCGTGTACACATTATTCCTTACTTACATTGCTTGCCTCTATCCTTCCAAGCACGACGCTGAGAGGTGTGGGTTCTGTCTTCTCCCACCTCCCTGCTGAGCACCACTTACATTCAGTCAAGGACCACAACTACATTTAGTCGGTGGGTCTGCCAGAACCTGACCCCGGTTCTACCACCTCTCTAAATGCATCCTCAGACTGCGAAGACCCCACAAGAGGACCGGAGAGGACTCGCAACGCCTGAGAGGGGTCCTGCACTTTACAGTCACTTTGCTGGGCTTTTCTTATCTTTCTCAATCGCTGCATCTCTCCTTCCCTGCTCCCTTTCAGCTCCAGGGAACCACATGCTGAAGGTGGAGCAGTGCCTGCCTGTGGCAGTTTCCCAGGTCTTGTATTAGAAGCTCTCTCTTCCAAGCATCTGGGGACCCTGTTCACACACTCCATGGCCGCCTGTATCCAGAAGCCTGTTTACACACTCCGCGGCCTCTGCTAAGACCCCACTGTTCATGGATGAGCCAGGAAGTGCATGGGATGACATTCAGGGGGAAAAGGATATTCATGCTCCTTCCCTGAGGATGCCACTGGCTTCTAAGGTGGAAGGAGAAGGTTTACCATCTCCCTGGCACAGATTTCTTTTCTCTTTCTTGATGGAGCTTCACACCCTCTGGGGGTGAGGTTGGATAGAACCCAGGTGGATCCCATTCAAGGTAGAAAGTAAACTTAAGGCCAAATTTACACCTAAACACTCCAGGAGCCTCACAGGTAGTGGGGATTTTATCCCTGCTGACCTTCCTATGAATACGAAGGCATACAGGGCTGTGGGATGAGAGGAGACACAGAAATTCGGTCGCTCCATACACAATGAGGTCACAGGAAGCACAGAGTGAAAACGGGGACACAAGGAGAACTGACTCATCTGGGTGCAGAGAGCCCTTGTGTAGGTGGCAGAGATGCACTTGTCACAGAGAGCCAGCCTGAGCTGGCCTGTGGCAGGCGGGTGGTTCACCAAAGGACAGGAAGGAGGGGAGGCAGTAGGGCTCCGTGCTTGCGAGAGACGCTGGTACCACTCCATCTTTTGTTTTCTTATCTTTCTCCTTACATAAAAATAATCGACGCCAGCCCCAGCTCTCTATTTGACTCCCCCTCCGCTCTCCATGTGGCTATATTCGAGCCTACCTGCAGCCCCTCCCATCTTCCTCTCCGTTGTTTTCATGGTGCACGGCAAATCTGTTGCTAGGCAGCTGTGCTCAGCCCTGTGACTGCTGGGAAGGAGCTAGAAAATCACCCTCCGCACCTGTGCGCTGTTTACTGTGAGCAAGAACACCGGAGCCAAGCCAGCATCCAGGCAAGCCCACGGAGGGAGCCAAATGCGGCCTTCATAAACCAGGGCCAGACAGCCACTTTGGGGCACCTGTGGTGTGTAAAGTGGCCATGCTGTGACCTGGGGAAATCCTCCAGGGAAATAGATTCTAGCACTTTTAAAATGCAGATACATACAAATGAGCGGACATGTAGGCATGGGGGTGTCTAGGCATGCTGAATGTTGTAAGCTTTGTTGATGTTCTTGCGTTTCAAAACAGGACACCCCAAACTTTCACCTCCGTGTAGCTCACAGGCTTTTGCGTTTTATTTGTATCAGGGCCTGTAGAACTCCACCCTCCACCTTCCCTATCAGCCAAGATCTCCCCAGATCCCACAGACAGTACTTCAAGGTGACGCGGGTACAGAGCTCAGTGCCACACATCAAGGGCCATACTCTTCCTCCCTGTCAACCTTTCAATTACCGCATCAGCTATGTTCCTCTGCGGAGATAAATAAGGGTCGCGACCTCCGCGGAGAGGAAAGGCTTTATTTCAGCCTACAGTTACATATCATAGTCCACCACCGAAGGCAGTCAGGGAAGGAAACCCCGAAGCAGGAACTGAGGCAGAGGCCATGGAAGATCACTGTTCAATCCACCCTGGGACCGCCTGTCCAGTGGTGGCACCGCCTGTCCAGTGGTGGCACCACCCACAGTGGTCTGAGCCCTTCCACATCAATCAATAATTTGCTTACAGGGAACTAGTCGAGGTTCCCTCTTCCCAGGTGACACTAGCTTGTGTCAGGTTGACAGATAGCTAACCAGCACACTTGCCAAAACTCCTTCCCTGTGGTGCCAGCCTTCTAGCCTTCCAGAATGTTCCAAGGACAGTCTTTCTTCTATCCCTGTTTCTCTTCCATTGTCTCTTCTGTTTCTGAGGTGTAGGTCAGACAGGAATTGATGTTACTCAAGCATTATTTCTGTGTTTACAAGGACCACAAAATTATGCATTTCTTAAGCTTCCAAAATAAGAGAAACACTTCTTTCCTGAAACATAATCTTCATCCAGGAAAGCCATGCTTTACAGTTGAGTACAGGCAGAGAAAGCGGATCACTACCCCACCCTACTGCTGATCTAGACATTTCTTGGCAGGATTGCTTGCTCATAATAGATGCTCAATAAATATTTATTGAGATAATTAAAATTTTAAGGGGTTTCAGGAGCCAAAAAAAATATATATAGCAGAACTTTCACTTTTACAACAGAACTTTCTTTGAGAGTAAAGGAAAATGTCAATATTCAATAAACAGAAACAAATTCACAGGAACACTTGGGGGTTAGAAAAGACAGCTCAATTTACTTACCTTGTATTTTCCTAAGAAAAATGATTCTGTTGCCTCCTCTTTTCCTTTGAAAGCTGTTATTTTAAAACCTCCATGTTAATCTGGATTAAAAAACAAATCCCCAGTTCTATGAAACAGGATGTCAGCATTGTCCTTTACACTGAGAGGGACATTGGCCTACAAGAGAGAAGTGCTCGCTTGTGTCCTCTGGAGTCCTTCTTGGGACCTCACACTGTTGACTTTTCTCTGTGTGCAACTTCAATCTGTCCCTCTTAAAACACAGAGACCTCAAAGTGACCCCAGTGTGGAGTCTTTTCAACTTGGGATTCTGAATGACACTGGGTTTCTGTTTTGTTTGTTTTATCATTTTATTTGTTTACATATAAATGATACCCCCCCCCCGGTTACCCCTTGTCTTAGTCAGGGGGTCTATTCCTGCACAAACATCATGACCAAGATGCAAGTTGGGGAGGAAAGGGTTTATTGAGCTTACACTTCCATGCTGCTGTTCATCACGAAAGGAAGTCACAACTGGAACTCAAGCAGGTCAGGAAGCAGGAGCTGATGCAGAGGCCATGGAGGGATGCTGCTTATGGCTTGCTTGCTTCTCCTGGCTTGCTTGCTTATAGAGCCCAAGACTACCAGCCCACAGGTGGTACCACTCACAAGGGGTGCTCCCCTCCTTGATCACTAATTGAGAAAATGCCTTACAGCTGAGGAGGCATTTTCTCAACTGAAACTCCTTTCTCTGTGATAACTTCAGCTTGTGTCAAGTTGACACACAAAACTAGCCAGTACACCCCTCCACAACCCCCATCCCATCCCTCCCTCTCCCCTTTGTCTCTATGAGGGTGCTCTTCCACTCACTCACCCATTCCCACCTCACCCCTCTAGCATCCCCCTACACTGGGGCATCAAGCCTCCAAAGGACCAAGGGCCTCTCCTCCCATTGATGTCAGACAAGGCCATCCTCTGCTACATATGTATCTGGAGCCATGGATCCCTCCCTGTGTGTTCTTTGGTTGGTGGTTTAGTCTCTGGTTTTATTCTATCACATCCATGGTGCTGAGAGCTGAAGAGAGATGTGTGTTTGGTTCCTGGTCATGGAGGTGGCTCAGCATCTCTGGTCCCCATGTGAGAGAGGCTCTCAGGAGCCTTGAAGCCCGCTCTTACTGTAGATGGGTGACGTGGGAAGTGGGCATCCAGAAAGAAAGGATGTCAAGGGTAGACAGACACACTGTACAAAAGGGAAGGACCGTGGATCCTCCAACGCATCTTCAGGTGTTAGACTCATGGGGGCCCTGAGTGTAACACAAGTGACTCAGTCACCAAAACTGTCCTTCCTGCCCTGCTCCATCATCAGGTCAAGGCACTGGAGGAGCCAGCCACAGATATCACCTGGCAACAGAGAGGGAAGGGACATTCATAGGCAACTGTCCGTTCCTCTGGCCACACCCCACTAAACTCCCCTTCTGCTCTCAGTTGCACAGTCACCTGATGCTTTCCTGAGTCTATGAAACGAATTGGACTTCCCAGCATCCCCTTCTCTACCCAGCTCACGTGTCAGTTTCTTGGTCTGATCGTTGCTCAAACCCCACTGTGTCCCAGTCCTGCTGGTGCAGAGTCAGATATAGTGGCTCCTTTTGCATGTACCTTGCTCACAGGCTCTGTCAAAGCCAAGTCCTACTGGTCACCTGCAGGCCACTCTATCCTTACCCGCTCTGTCACCTTCTAAGCTCCTCTTGGGAGCCTGGCTTGTTGCCTCCTCTCTTATGGCTACTCTGGCCTCCTCCATGTTCCTGGAGAAGAGCTACAGCTGGCCACTCAGGGTTCTGGGGCTCTTTTTCTTTAGTCTACAAATGGGGCATAGATCATTTGAGCCAGAGTGAGGGGACTTGGGATGATATGGGGTGAAGTCACAATAGTCCCCTTGTCCCAGACCAGGGAGATGCAGAGAGCAGGAGAAAGCAGGCTAGCCAGGAAGTTGTCTCTTATTTGTAGTCAGCTGACTTCCAATAGAGAGCACATGAAAGTTTGCACATAGAGTCTTCAGGAGATAGAGGTGACCTTCCTGGGAACCACAGAGCAGGGGTGTGGACACCAGTGTTGTCTGAGGCTCCTATGCCATGGCCCAGTGACAGCTATAGATACGCTGTCTGCCTCAGGAAGACACGTCCGACTCACTGAAAACATGTAATCATGTCTTCTGTCCAAGAGACACCATCCTAGGTGACACTCAAGCTGCACAAGGCACAACCTTTTTAAATCACAGGAGAACAGTCCTCACCTCCCCGTCTCAGGTGACATACCTGTCTTTTCTGCTGAAATGTCTGAATGATTCACTTTTGAGTGTCAGAAGAACAATCTAAGACAAGGAAATCGGTAAGTTCAGGGCTGTTCATTCTGACTGTCAACACCAAATTCAGACACTTGAATTGTATCAGTTGCAACTCCTGGTTACACTGAACAGAGTTCCAAAATGGAGTCGAATGCATCTGCGGAATTAGAACACACTTTGAGTTGTCTCGGTTCTTTGTGTAGCTCTGTCTTCACCTGGACTTTCCTGAGGGCACATGTCGTTGATCTGCATTTAATGCAGATTCTGCTTTGCTGTTAAAGGGCAGAGTCACCCAGAAGTCAGCAGACTGAGGTCCTCCTCCCACCTGTGACTGCCACCCTTGATGATTGTTGTTGGGCTTCTGTGGCTTATGGTCTCTCTTTTCTGCTCTGGGACTGTCTGGGCTGGGCTTCTGGGTCTCAGCTGCACTTGAGCAGATGTCAGGGGAGAGACTGGTCCTGCAGTCAGGTGGCTCTGCTTTCACTCCCACTCAGCCATCCTTTACCACTATGCTCCTGTGACTTAGTCCCAGTGTCACACTAGAAATAAGTTTTCTTGGAGAAGCCGAACCTTCTCAGTTATCCCGGGCCGCACATCCACCTGGGAGGAGTCAGCTGGGTCTTGCTACCCTGAAACTGGGTGGGTGATGGGAACAAAAAGCTTATTGCAGACTTTGTCAATTTTTCTGCGGCATGTTTTAGATGAAACATTGAAGTAGTTTACAAGTATTAACTGAAAATATATGACTTAGGTTTCTGTATTGATCTTCCATGAGCTTGCAGGGCTTATTCCCCATGAGAACTGTGAGCACTTCGTGCAGTAGACACAGTGTGGGATCTTTGGGCATTTCTTCTGTCCCTCCTCTCGCTCTCCCCATCCCTTCCTTCAGCGATGTTTTGCTTATGTGTCCAGTTATATAACTTAAGTACAAAGTATTTCGATAACTTTAATGACCGATATAACTTTTTAAATGTTTGAAAAAGCTATAGGAAACCACTCTACCACTGTAAGTCTCAGGTCATGAATGGAACTCAAAGACTCAGTGATAATGTCTAAAAATAAAAATGTCTCTTGAGAATTTAAAATACTCAATATATAGGAAGGAAGCTGTTCTATCTCCCTTGAAATAAGAATCATCACGGTTTTAATATTTCTTTACTGCAAACTATCTAACTCTTCAAGTAGTAATTTAAAAGATGCTTGTTTTTTTTTTTTTAAAGGTGGTTTCTTTATACAAGGCCAAGTCAAATATTTAAATGGTAATTAATAGATTAGTTTTCATTCTCTTCCAATTTTCTATGAATAAGTGGTTTGTGTCTTTATGTGACAGCACTACATGTAAATTGAAAATGTAGTTAACTCATTTTTAAGGACAATTTTCTCTGTAGAAGGTAGGGGTTGTTCACACTTGGCTGGTATGCACCTAGTCTATGAGATATTTAAGGATTTTCAGATAAGATAAAAGAATCAGAGGCATGGTGTGATCAGCTGCCCTGTTGGCTCTTATCATCACTGATGGTCATGTATTCTTGTGCTTGTTCCCTCAGATACAAGCCACTGGCTTCTGTTCTTCTGGGTGAGAAGAAGGGTCAGGCTGCTGAGGAGAGATGCCGGCTTCTTCTCCAGCAGTGTAAACTACAAGGTTGGCAGGTTAGTAGCCTACAGACTATGAAAATAGACAGTTGGGGTTTTAAAGGTGTGAGTCACGGCGGTAGCCACCAGCCTTCCTGGCAAAAACAAACCCCCTTGAAATGTTTGGCAAGGCCCAGCGCTCAGCATGCTTGCTGCAAACGTGTCATTCCGTGTGACTTACCGGTTTTAGTGCCATGGAGGCAGCATAAGAGGAGACTTTTACAGCAACACAGAGAACTACTGGGCTTGGTCAATTGGCTCCATTCAGGCCTGCTCACTCACACTTTGTAAAGCATCTAAGATGTGCCCATATTGGGTCACTTTTCCAGCTCTGTGACAAAGGACCTGAGGTAGATGGAGAATAAAGAGAAAAAGCTGAGCAACAGTGTCAACCTGACAGATCCCCCAGAGCTCCCAGGGACTGGACCACCAACCAAAGAGTACACATGGAGGGACCCAGGGCTCTGGCCGCATATGTGGCAGTGGAGGGCCTTGTTGGACATCAGTGGGAGGAGAGACCCTTGGGCCTGAGGGGGTTTGATGCCCCAGTGTAGGGGAATGCCAAGGTGGGAAGGCTGGAATGGGTAGGTGGGTGGGGGAGCACCTTCATAGAGGCAGGGGGAGGAGGGGTGGGATGGGGGTTTCCAGAGGGGAGACCTGGAAAGGGGATAACATTTGAAATGTAGATAAAGAAAATATCCAATAAAAGAAAAAAGAGAGAGAGAAAAAAAAGGTTGCCTTGGCTCACGGCTTCGGTCCATGGCCCATGGGGCCTCTGTGTTTGGCCTTTGGTAGACTGAACATCACACACAATGTACGTGTGTGAATAAAGACACGCAGATTACATCATGGATGGAGGAGAGGAGGGAAGATGGAGAGGAGAGCTCAACCGATCATCTGATGACACCCAGGAAGAACAGGAGAGGAAAGGAGGAGAGAGGAAGAAACAGGAGGGACACCCCCCTGGGTCCTAGTGCCTCCGACTTCAAGGGTGAAGCCCCAGCGACCCAACTTCCTGTCTCTAGGTTCCGCTTTCAATGGACCACCACCTCTCAGTAGTCACAGACGAGGCCCCAAACCTTCAGCACTTGAGCATTTAAGAGGCACATAAGATCAAACTATAAAAGGAGAAGAACTCCAAAAAACCCACGGAGTAAGGAAACGGTCTTGAGTGAAGCAAAATGTTTGTACTGGAGCCGGGCCTGCGGGCTGGGGGGAGCTGCTGGTGAAGCCCGCTCCAGTTTCTCTTTGCTCTGTTTCTCACCCGCCTCACAGTGAAACTGCCACTCTCTCTGAGCCTTAAGAAATGGCCAGGCTTTGCGTCTCAGAGCTTCTCTCTGTGCTCTGTGTTGCACATGAGGTGGCTCGTAGGAGCACATGGCAGCAATCACTGAGCTGGTACAGGAAGGAAATAAGGAAAACTAACATGGGGCACCCCACTAGAGATGGAAGGGCACCCTACATGACACCAGGAGAGCATCCTTGGCTAGCTTTAGGAAAGGGGGATTTGAGTGGAGAATGAAATCCCGGATACTGGGGTACCGAGGATGCGGGAGCTTTTGTGAGGCATACATTACTGCAAAGTGACCTCGGGTTTAAAGTTGATTGTTCATCTCTGAGTAGCAGTGCAGGGTCCTTGATGGGGGTGAAACGGGATGCCGTTTCAGAAGCAGGGGGAGCAGATGGCTCCACATCAGGATGTGTCTGAGAGCGGCGTGACCTACATGGAAGCATCAGAGAAAATGTCACAGGTACACTCATCTATGACCAAGAATATAGAGCACAGGGCTCAGGCTGGGAGGAGTCACGACTTCACCCTCCGCACCACCCAAGCTTGTCCTTTGTTTTCTTTCTTCCTTTTCTTCTTATTTAACCTTGATGGAAGTCGGACTTTAAGTCACAGTCTGAGGGAGGACGCTTACTCACGCTGGGTTGTCATGGTTGCACGTTGTCGGTGCTGAGACTGGATTTAAAAAGGAAGGAATGACTAACCAAGAGTGATGTCAGCTCCCCACTCTGGAGCCTAAGACATCAGTGTGAGCTCCACAGAGAATATGGTTTAGGAGCTGAGGTCATTTCCGCTTAATCATTGCTGGGAATTTTAAATAGGTAATTGTAGAGTAGTGGTTTAAGAATATCGTGATGTAAAAGGTTTCAGGGTGTGTAATGTTTCTGTAAAGAATGATCACCGGTGTTCACTGGTGTGTGTGTGTGTGTGTGTGTGTGTGTGTGTGTGTGTGTGTGTGTGTGTGTAAGAGAAAGAGACAGAGAGAGACACACACAGAGAGAGACAGAGACAGAGACACAGAAAGAGACAGAGATTTCCCCCCAGGTACATCTGCTAATGAGTTCTGCATTCTCTAGTTAGAGAAGACAGATTTTCTTCAGCTCTGTCCAAAGGAGACATCTATATTCTTCCTGCTACAAGACGAGTAGTTGAAATCACAGGAATAATGCTTATTTATATTTTACTTCTAAGTTAAACAGAAAAACAATTTGTGTTAAAAAATTCCGTTATTCCTGATATAGTAGAGTCTTCTGGTTCAAAAGCAAAGTGTCTGAAGTGTACTGCTACAAAAGGTCCCTGGGTCGGCTCAGAAATTAAGTAATGTTTAGAAAGGGGCTGCATGACCGAGGAGCTAGGACAGCAATGGGAAACACCTGAAGTATGGCTCCCAGGCTGTGAGGGCACAGGGTGGTGACATTCGGCACTGGGCCCTAACTAGTCAGCGTTAAATTAATAAATTAATGATTATTTCCCCACATCTTTAAAAGGAACACTGGAGAGCAGAAGAGTCTGAAGTCACTTTTACATCCTACGAACCCATGCAAGGAATTCGACCCAAGCTAAGAATTCAACTCTCTTCACTAAGTATCATTTTTATTTTATTTTTAATTTATGTGTATATGTTTGCCTATGTGCATGTGCCACTGAGCTGCAGAGTCCAGGAGAAGGTGTCAGGGCAGAGCTACACGCGGTTGTGAGTCGCCTGATGTGAGTGCTGAGAGAAACCTGTTTCTCTGTTTCTCACTGTAAACCACCAGACACTCTAAACCACTGAGCCATCTCTCCAGCCACTACCGAGTTTATTCTTTTATTGTCAATCGAGTCTTTCGGAGACCCAGTCCTTAGTGTCGATCAGACCTGGGGTAGTCAGCCTTAAGTCTTCAGAGCAGTACTGTAGCTTCCTGGTTCCTGTGTCTGCTTTCTTGCAGAAGTGCATGAGCACCAAGCCTCCTCCTGATTCGAGGCATCAGATCTTGGGGGCTGTTAGATTTTTTTTCTCCCCATTGAGAGAGAAGTGGAGGAAGTAGGGGAAGATAGAGCGAGAAAGGATAGAGGTGGGGGATGGGTGCAGGGAGTCAGGTGAGGACAAACACGTGGTTTATTGAACGTCATTGGACGGTTGTCAGGACATGAGGAGTTTGGGACAAATATCCAGTCCCTTTCATCTGCGTGTTGCGAGGTGACCACTTAGCCCTTTCTCCATTTTATTGACTTTTAGCCTAATAGCCTCTCTGTGGAGAAGAAGAAAGTAGCCACAGTGTAGTATTGAGGATGCTGATCCCCAGAGAGTGACTGCTGGATCAGCACCCTGCTTGAATCAGGGGGTCCAGCTTCTATTCACCTCTCCTTCACTGAGACCAACCTAGAGCCTGCCTCGACCTTCTTCCTGCATTTGGCTTGATTTCTGCCTTTTGTGACAGCCCTGTGGAGTCATTTTGTCCAGAGTTCAGAACTTGAAATGGACAGATTGTGCTTAATTACAGAGCTTTGATCTCAGGCACTTCCGTATTCCTGTATCAGTGAGCAGTCTGCCCCTTGCAGCTGGCGTCTTTCTGTGTTTATAACTCACTGGGCAGATGAGGGAAGGCCTAGTACCACTTCCTATTGCTGGCTAGCTCTGAAGGAGTCCTCTGCCCTGAGCATCACCCCAGCAGTAGCACCTAGCTTTTGCCTGAGCATTGCAACTGGACCAAGGCTCACAGTTCTGAGAATAGAGAACCACCAGTGACACACACTGGGTACTTTATGTGGACACGCAATTGTGAATATATTGATCCATTAAGTCTGTGCCTAAAAATGACCATACAATGCATAAAGTGGCCTATGTACAGTTTACGTATAGACTATTCCAAATAAGGCCAGATTTTGTTGAGAATCTCTGTAAAAGCTCTAGGTGGCTCCAAAGGTTCTGACTTTCCAATCTGTACCCCCATTGTGACTCTCACACATACATCCTCTTACTGCACCAGAAAAGCTCAGCTTTCTTTTCCACTGCAAGCCGGTAAATACTGGTTCTGGCAAACTCCCCCACGGTACTGTCCGCTGAATACTCAGAATCACTACCCTTACATAATGTGGCTTTATTTCAAAGAAAGGGGAAGAAAATCAGGACGTAGTGGGAGGAAACCTTCTTGTTGGTGGTTTCCTATTTGTGCTTAACACAGAACATCATGTTTAAAACACCAGGAACTGGGGGCCGAGAGACAGCTCATCGGTTAAGAGCACTTGCTTCTTTCCAGAGGATTTGGTTTCAATTCCCCTCACCCACAAGGCAGCTCATGAACATCTCTAAGGTCATTTTCAGGGATCCAGTATCTTCTTCTCATCCCTGTGGGATCACACAAGCCAGTGGTACCCAGACTCATGCAGGCAAAGTGCTAAGGACATAAAATAAAGTCAAATACATATACATACATACATATATATATATATGTATATATATATGCATTCTCTCTCTCTCTCTCTCTCTCTCTCTCTCTCTCTCTCTCTCCCCCCTCCTCTCTCTCTCTCTGAACTATGGGGCCACAATAGCTAAGAGCACTTGCTGCTCTTGTAGAAGAATCAGGCTTGTCTCCTAGCACCCACATCATGCAGAGCAGAGGCTCCTATAACTCAGCTCCAGGGCCTCTGACACCCTCTTCAAGTTTCCATGGGCACTGCACATGGGTGGTGCACCATACATCCATACACACATAGACACATACAAACACACATAAAATAACCCTTAAATATTTGTGTGTGTGTATATATGTGCATGCATGCGTGTGCGTGTGTGTGTGTGTGTGTGTGTGCGTGCGTGTGTGTGTGTGTGTGTGTGTGTGTGTGTGTGTGTGTGTGTGTGTGGCTACTCAGAGACACACCCTTATTTGCAAGGCAGAATTTGAGTACCAGTGTCTTTGCTAAGAGGAATGGAAGTTAGTAGAAATGGTCTGAGTAGAATCTTCATGACTCTCCAAACGTTGGTTTCTTCTCACAGGATGCATTTCTCTTTACTAAACAAAGTTCATGAATTGCTTATTTGTGTGTGTGTGTGGGGGGGGTAAACCCAAATAGACTTAATTAAGTCATAGTTTTAAATGAGTCATTGAACCATCCATGATTTGTAATATAATTATTTATTATTGCATTTTATTTGCTGCAATATGTTCACTTTTCATTCAGTGTTACTTTGAGATAAATTTGATGTAACCAGTCTTCAGTTACACACCCCTGGGAAGATGCCCTACCAGCAGACATTAGACCCCCAAGAAATAATCTTATTTTCCTTGCCTTCTCGTTTCTGTAAAATGAAAACTTCCAAAACAAATTCTAAGTGGAAAAATAAGCGGCATAATCTGATTTTCACACGTTTTATATGCATCAACTGGTTATAGGGTGCTTTCTTCTGTGTTGTTATTTGAATGTTATATTCATTTCTCTGCCATCTGGAGGGATGGAGGGTGGAGAAGCAGCTCTGGTGGAGTGTTCTGGGATGCCAGGCACTGCAGAGCAGGCACTGAGAGCCACAGGGAGTCGGGCTGGGGTTACCTTGCTCCCTCTCAGAACACTTTCAAACAGACTTGGAGGGAATGTTTCCTGTTGATTTCTTCCCTTTCTTCTTATTGGCTGGAAGGAAGGAAGGGGGAGGGGCATCCAGTACAGCCTTGGAAATAGGTCCTGGGATGTTGTCCCCAGACTCAGTGGTGATTTTAGAGTCCAACCTCAGAGACAGTGTCATCTAGTGGTTGAAAAATACACTGGAGACAGAATGCTCCTGGGGTCCTTCTGCAAGCTCATGCAGATGGAAGCAAGAAATGCAATGGGAACTTTATATTCCTCAACTGCCTGTGCAATGGGAGAGCAACGTGTGTGTGTCTGTCTGTCTGTCTGTCTGTGTGCCTGTGTGTGTGCACATCTCTCTCTCTCTCTCTCTCTCTCTCTCTCTCTCTCTCTCTCTCTCTCTTTCTCTCTCTCTCTTTCCCTCTCTGTGTGTGTGCATGTGTGTATGTGTGTCTAAATGTGTGTCTGTGTGTATGTGCATGTGTGTGTGTCTGTGTTTGTGTCTATGTGTATGTGTGTGTGTCTGTGTGTCTATGTGTGTGTGTATGTGTATGTGTGTGTGTCTATGTGTGTGTCTATGTGTGTGTGTCTATGTGTCTGTGTATGTGTCTCTGTATGTGTGTCTGTGTGTATGTGTGTGTGTCTGTATGTGTGCCTGTGTGTGTGTATCTATGTGTGTGTGTCTGTGTATGTGTGTGTGTCTGTGTGTATGTGTATGTCTCTGTATGTGTGTCTGTGTGAATATCTGTATGTCTGTGTGTATGTGTGTGTGTGTGTGTGTGTGTGCACATCTCTCTCTCTCTCTCTCTCTCTCTCTCTCTCTCCCTCTCCTCTCTATTTCCCTCTATTTGTGTGTGCATGTGTAAGATAGGGAGAGACACAGAGAGATGAGACTAAGAGATTCTAAGAAGCAATAAAGATCGTTCATAGAAACCAAATCCTTAAGTCATTTAAAAATTTTTAATATAGCATTAATATTTTAGGAATTTCACATATATATTTTATATATAGAACATACTTGATCATACTCACACAGATTTCTCCCCCATAGCTCTCTCTGATGCCCCCAACTCCCCCAGGCCTCACCCCAATCAAACTTTTTGCCCCCTTCTTTATGGTCCATTGATTTCAGTTTGTTATAACCATATACTTATGTATTTAGAGCTGCATCCTTAAAGAAAACAGTCTGTTCCATCCCTAGAGGCCACTGAAGGCTGATTTCTCAGCTATGACGGTTCTTGTGCCATGCTGGTATGGTAACTGGATTGGTTCTGTGCATGTATTGTACAGGCAACCACAGCAGTGTGAGTTTGTGAGTACTGTCATGCTCAGGAGACATGGTTCTCACAGTAGTCCCTCTCTTCTTCTATGGTGGTCTCTAAACCTCAGGCAGGGGCCTGGTCCAGAGGGGTGTTATCCAGAAAGGTATGGTCCAGAGAAGTGTTATCCAGAGGGATGTTATCCAGAAGGGCGTGGTCAGAGGGGGCATGATCCAGAGGGGTGTGGCTGAGCTGAGGTCACTCTTTCTCTGAACTCTGAGTGTCATGAGTTTCTGTGTTAACCACTGCCCACTGCACAAAGAAAGTTCTCTGATGGAACTGAGCACACATTTCCAAGTGGGTATGTTCACTAACCACAACAAAACACTTCTACAATCACCCTTTCTCTGTCACTGCCTTCTTAATGTGACTTTTACAGAATGACCCACATTTCATCTGTGTCTGAGATACATGATTTTAAAGGATTCACCCAAGCTGTACTAAGAACAAGAGGAGCATTTACCATAACATTAAATAGAATTAGTTCAATGAAGGATTTATTACCTCATTAATCTAAAATAGTACTGTACGGAGATGATCATGAAAGAAGAAGCAAAGACACTGTTCAAGTTTTAACCATCCTGCTTTAAAAAAAAAAAAAAAAAAAAAAAAAAAACCACGTTTTAAGATGAGATGGTTGTGTTAGGACCCTCAGCTATTATTAGTACAATAAATTAATGGTTTACAATCTTTATTTTATCACTCTAGGAGCACTTCATAAATCATCTGTAGCTGTGAGCCAGAAAATAGCCTATAAAGTGACTTTTTCAATTACTCCTCCTTCTCTGGAATTAACAGTGTTGAGAAGAGTCAACATTAGAGATTTAAGCATATCTCTGAAAACAGTGTTCTAACCAGCTCACAGGTACTCACATCTCATTCCCTCTGTCTTAGTCAGGGTTTTACTGCTGTGAGCAGGCACCATGACCAAGGCAACTCTTATAAGGACAACATTTAATTGGGGCTGGCTTTCAGGTTCAGAGGTTCAGTCCAGTATCATCAAGGCAGGAGCATAGCAGCATCCAGGC
The DNA here is from genome assembly GCA_028551405.1 of Uromys caudimaculatus. Lineage (NCBI taxonomy): Eukaryota > Metazoa > Chordata > Mammalia > Rodentia > Muridae > Uromys > Uromys caudimaculatus. The sequence continues at coordinate 4,872,596 of CM052719.1, forward strand.
AGGCATGGTGCAGGAGGAACTGAGAGTTCTACATCTTCATCTGAAGGCTGCTAAGAGAATACTGTCTTCCAGGGAGCTAGGATGAGGGTCTCAAAGCCCACGCCCATAGTGACACACCTACTCCAACAAGGCCACACCCACCCCAACAAGGCCACACCCACGCCAACAAGGCCACACCTCCTAATAGTGCAACTCCCTGGGCTGAGCCTATACAAACCATCACACCCTTCTTTTTTGTATGCCGAATACTTACACACCTGCACACCCACAGCACACACAGACATCAGCATTTTGTTATAGAACAATATGCATTCTTGATTTTTAAACAATTGAAAAGGACATTCAGGAACCTTTAGGAAGGACCGGTACAGATACCTGGGGGCTGCCTGTCACTTGGGGGTTTTCCATCTCACCGTTTCTCACACTTTTCTATTATGAACTTTGTAAAGACAGAGAGTATGCCTGTTTCCCATATTTTTTCTCAGTGACACAGCCCTTTAGCTGATTGGCTTGCAGTAGCACAGAAACCTAAAAGATTAAATAGAAACTACCTGTGCTAGCGCCTAACTTTCCCTCTTTATTGATTCAAACTATTTATTGAGCATATTTATTTCCCTGAATTTATACAGAGTAAAGATGGTGGCATAAGGTCCAGGAAGGGAGAGAGGGTCAAGAGTTAAGCAGCATGCATCAGAGAAGTAGCCGCAGTGGGAGAGAGGCAAGGACATGGTGGCAGAAGATCAAAAGGCATTGATTCAGACAGGGCAGTGGAGGCCATGAAACAGTTTCTGTGTAGTTTCCAGGCCACAGGGTTCTGAGGGGTGACAAGGAGCCAGCAGTGAGATGGGGCATGCCAGGAGGGCCCAGGGGAGGAAGTGAACAAACAGCATGGAGTGAAGGTGGCCATGCAGAACTGGTGGTGGTGCATGATGGGGGAAGCCCCGCCTGCCAGCCAAGAGGGCAGGTAAGGTTCCTTGGTCAGGGGCCCTTAATCTTTACCTTTGCATTAATCACCCCAAGTTGTTGTTTTTCTACAAGTGCTTCAGAGCACTTGTTATATACACCACGAACTACAAGAGAAAATTTTTTAAAAGCGGTTTTTCTCATTACAAGCTGTAGGGAAGTATACTGGCTGGTTTTGTGTATCAACTTGACACAAGTTGGAGTTACCACAGAGAAAGGAGCCTCCCTTGAGGAAGCATCTCCATGAGATCCAGCTGTAAGGCATTTTCTCAATGAGTGATCAAGGGTGGGAGGGCCCATTGTGGGTGGTACCACCCCTGGCCTGGTAGCTCTGGGTTCTATAAGAAAGCAAGCTGAGCAAGCCAGGGGAAACAAGCCAGTAAGTTACATCCCTCCATGGCCTCTGCATCAGCTCCTGCTTCCTGACCTGCTTGAGTTCCAGTCCTGACTTCCTTTGGTGATGAACAGCAATGCGGAAGTGTAAGCTGAATAAACCCTTTCCTCCCCAACTTGCTTCTTGGTCATGATGTTTCGTGCAGGAATACAGACTCTGACTAAGACAGGAAGCTAGTGGTGTGGTCTGACTTATGCTTTCAATGTATTTATGTGGGAACAAGAATCGGATTGAGACACCAGCAAACAGACTAATGCTTGTACCATAGGCCAGTGGAGGAACAGCGGAGACTGGGAAGAGGTGGCAGGTGAGGGAGTGCAGAGAGCAAGAGGCTGCATTCTACACCTGCAATATGCACACTTATAAAGTTACAGGCATAAGATGGAGTCCTGAATATCAGCATATCAGTGAAGTTAAGGAACGTACTTAGCCCTTAACAAGTGTAATCTGGGTTTAAAAAGCATGAGTGACACTCCAAAAGACAGCAGAGACCATGAGTGAATAGAAGATAACTCGAAAAAGTCACAATTAACATGCCATATGGTATGTCTTGGGGAAATAAGAAAACAATATAAGTGTGTTGAATCTCTAAAATTGCGGTGAACAATATAAGGTCAGGCACCAGGAAGTACCAGGGATATTTGTGTTTTTAGAACTGAGCCAAGCATCAAGGCACCGTGTGACAGAACCATAGCAGGTACTAAGAACAGGCTCACGTGCATGTACACACAGCCCAGTGACTGTGGTAGCTTTATTGGTGTCCCTACTGGGGCACCAGCCAAGTGACTGTGGTGGCTTTAGTATTGTCCCCATTGGGGCGATATACTGACTTCTTTTGACTGTGACTCACACCTTCCTCCAGGAAGTGGCCATTACCCATGCCATTTAGGCCTGGGTTTGGAAAGTCAAACGTGCTCCCTAAAAAAACACTGGATCTAGTGCACTGTCCTCTGCTGTTTGGGGTACGTGGTCTTATTGATCTATGCCTTTAGGAATGGGATATCTTCATGAGCATTCTTGCTATATTGATATGATTTGCATAATGAAATAATATATAGGCTCACAAAGTGACAAAGTGACCAGTCCACAAGTGGGCTGAAAACAGTAGTTCAATTCATCACTGCCTGTTGTGTGGACTAATTTATCCTATGTAAGAGCAATTAATTGGTCTAACATATAATTACATATAATTCAAGCCAAACTATCTTCTTCAGATACCACACTTTATAGTACCCTGTCAGATATGTGTAGTTGCGACTATCTTTTCTACATTAGAGTGAAAATTCAAGAGCAGTCTATTTATAACAAAGAGAACTTGCATTTTGTATAAATTTATCCTTGAGCATGTTTCAAAGTACATTCAGACATTCAAAACCAGACTGTACATAAAAGCATTTCTGTTTAGTAGGTTTCCGAAGCTACCATCAAAATGTAATATGTTGAGCTTTTCATAGTATAATTAATATATATATTTATATGTATTATGAAAATAGTGGCTGTCCTTCAAAAGAACCAAGCAAGGCATTAAGGAAGAAAACCATGAGAATTCAGCCTGGAGAGAAGAGAGTTGAGAAGAGTAGTCACTTGTCTGAGCATCTGGAAATTATGGACCACAATCTACTTGCCTGGTGGTTCCAGAAATGACCGTGATTGTGGATTTGTGATGTGTGTGTGTGTGTATGTGTGTGTGTATGTGTGTGTATGTGTGTGTGTGTATGTGTGTGTGTGTGTGTGTGTGTGTGTGTGTGTGTGTGTGTGTGTGTGTTGTGTAGGTTATACAGGTGAGAAATGGTGGAAGACTGTATAGGACAGCTGGGAAGATTTTACAAGCAAAATACCCTTGTGTTACAAAGAAAAGTCAGAAGGAACTGAAATGGGAACAATAGGGTGTTCACAGTATACCAGTGAGTTGTAAGGTTTAGAGAGAGAGAGAGATACCAGCACACAGTGTGGACTCTTTATGATACAGGCACACAGTGTGGACTATGTGGCTCACAAAAAATTCTGGGCTTTGGAGGATGCTTCTGATAGGAAGGGTTGACCTGGTGGGCACAAAACTGCTTTGCATAGTAAAAATAGAACAGTGTTTTACAGGAGCACAATGACATTATCAGATCTTCAGGAAAAATAACAAACCCAACTCGGGGCCTCTGCAGACAGACAGAGGCGGAGAAGAGAGAGCCTACTGTTTGCATCCGCACAGAGGAGCAATATGTTTAAGCCAGGATCAAGTTGACATTCATCAAGAAGATACCAGGACCCTTTCTGGAATTTTAACGTCTCAGTAAAAGCAGATGACTACTTTTAATGCAACTGTATTTTTATCATGTCATAAAACATGAAGTGGTTACTAAAAGAGTGGATAGTTTTAGATCAAGGGAAATTAGAAATTTTAAAGGTTGAGTAGGATCAGCCACAGTGGAAATCAAATGTTTTGTTCGAAGCAAAGAAACTCATCTTCAATACGATATTTCTTGTTAAAATATAATCTATACAAATAGCATAGCCCAATAATTATAGACATGGAAATAAAGAGACATTACTGAACACAACACTCACAAGAGCAGTGAATCACTCACTAAGGACTTTGTGTCTAAGCATCCGCCCCTGCTGGTATATAAAGATTCCTCACATCAGCTTTCTGCTTCAGAGAGTGAGTAGGAAGCTGAAATGACAGTAAATAGCCTCTCTCTCACAGGAGGAAAAAGGGCTCACTCTTAGAAATAACCATGCTGTAGAGGGCTCTGAAGGCAAATCCAAGGGTTTGCATGGTGGCTTGCCGCCTACCTGAGCCACCAAAGTTTCTGAGAGATGAGTAAGTTCAAAGCAGTATTCCAGAGCATTCAAGAGTGTTAAACAAGGTAGTATTAAAGCTGACTCCAAGAGCAGGCTGGGAATTGGGACAGAGTTAGGTGGAGGACTTTGATCACAGTCATCCCATGGTAGAAAGAATGGCCCTGGGAATGTGAGATGTGTTGTCATTCTTCTTGAACCACATTAGACATGTTTTATGAAATAAAACACTGTTTAAACATATATGAAATAGGTAAGATTTGTTTTCAATGAATTATTCAAGCCACTGAACTTTTCTAACTATCAGCCATTAAACAGGACCTAAAGAAAGCTGTGAACAAGCTTGGCTGCACCTTGTGCTTCTGTCTTCAGAAATACGTTGCTGATGGTATGTCTGCTAGTCCCCAAAAGAAACAGCCTGTGTGCATGGATGGGAACTGTGTGGGAGAAATGACGTGTGTGCCTATCTCGGGATGGAGGTTCTTCAGGGACATCCATGATGTGGTTCTTTCACTCACTGAGGTGGGGATATAGGAGCTGAACTCAATGCCAGAAGAGGAACATGGAGGAGACTCCTGTCTAGAAATGTGAAATTCACTGTGTACCTTTGGCAACAAGTCCCCTAGGCTTGGACTCAGCCATTCCAACAACCTGTAGATGTGTGAATCATCTCTGTTGGAAGCTTTGGGGTAAAGGATTCATTGGGCAGTACAGACACGTGAGGACTGGTCTAGAGAACTATGAGGACACAGAATATCAGACAAAGCCTGTGGTCAACACTGACATGGAGGTGGTAGACAGGGGATGGAGTCACTGAGCCTGCGGCAGGACAGCTTCAAGAGTGACCTAGAATCTGACAATAGCACATAGCATGCAGTTAGCAGACTGACGTCACGGCAGCCTCCAGCTGATAGAGACATGAAGTCACAGGCTCAGGCCCCATCCCAACCTGTAGAGCCAGACCTGCCTTCCAAGATGCTCACAGGATGAAGAAGCAGACTGAAACTTCGGACTGTGGTTTAGTGTTTTACTCTGGAGCCCAGAAATTCCAGACTAATCATCTCTAATCAGTAATCACCAGCTCTGTCCATCGACCATCTCTTCCTATCCTAGACCCTGTGAAATACAGAGTGTCAACCAGGCAAGGTCTACAGGCTGAACCTGCGTGATGCATGGACAGTCCCTCTTGTGATCTGTATACACTGGCTCCTATTAATCCTCTCTGGAGAGACATTTTCCCTCCTAGTGTCATTTCTAAACAACTTTTCCATACCACCTGTGTGTAGTCAGACCCCTTCCTGCATCCTTTAACTGACACACCCTTTCTCTCGGTCAAGCAGAGACACAGGAACCTAACGCTCTTCTTTAACTTACCCACAGGAGAAGCAGTTATTCACTGTGTTGTCAAGTGCAGGAAGTGAGTGAATTAAATTGGTTCACATTGGGGATTCAGACAATGGATTTGTCTTCTTTAAGCTCACAGGAATTCATGGACATTCAAAGGGTGATACTGCTTCCTATAATGTAAGATTAGCTCTGTAAGATTAGCTCCATGCTCATTTTTTTTTCATTTCATCAAGGCAGAGAAAAGTGTGACTCACATGAATTGTCCCAGTTATATATTTTACATATTTTTCTAGTTATATATTTTTCCCTCATAGGATCTATTACAAAGTACTGCCAGAAACACACAGTGCTCCTAAAATTGCCCTCAAGGAACAAGGAGAGTTTCACAGGATCCCTTGCCTCCTCCATTCTAATACAGCCCTCACAGCACCCACACCGCTGCTCCCGTGTTTGTCTGCCTCCACAGCCCACATTTCTGAAAAAGTTCCAGAGAACTGGAACAATAATGCGAGCTTTAGAAGTCATCAATGGCAATCTTGTTTAATCCTCTAAAATCTGTCATTTCAAAGCAAAAATATCCTAATGCTTTCCCGAGGAGCAATCCTGATGGTGTCAAAGCAAAAATATCCTAATGTCTTCCTGAGAAGCATCCTGATGGTGTGAATCACAGATGTCTTGCTCTTACTTCGGTCAGAGTGACATGAGCATTTTCGTCTCAGATAAGAACACTGTGACTCCGAGCCCTCTTTGTGTCTAGCTAGTGAGAAATAGCCTTGCAGGGGAGATGGGACAAGACCACTCAAGGTGGAGAGCTCAGTCTTTGGACTGAAATATGTTGAGTCTTGACTTGAGATTCAATACAGCACAAGTCAGCAGCCATTTTTGGGACCAAGGTGCCGATCTGGGCCAGGAGCATTTACCCAGACAGTGGCAAAAACTAGTGCTGGCCATACAGAGACCTGGCTCTCTGGATTCCTGCTGCTATGTTTTCCTGCTCGGGATCCTTAGGCTTCTGTCCTTTTTAATTCCTGGCATTATGGAAACCAAGAGAATAAATCTAACCAATGTCTTGGAAATACCAACAACCTGCTAATTTAACTCTTTTGGTAGAGAAGAATCACTTGGTGCAAATGCAGCACCCCTCCGTTACATGGTAACTGTGCAGAAGAAAGGATTTGAGAATACTCACTACAAAGAAGTGATCAACGTTTGGGAAAATAAGAGTGTCCACCCTGATTTAAATATTACACAGTGTGTTTACATCCCCAAACTACTATGTGGTATCCATAGCGTTTTATCGAATCCCTTGTGGATAGACAATTTTTTATGCATCGATTTTTTTTTTTAAATGAAAACTCAAAACAGCCATGGAAATCATACAAATGCTGAAACCTCCAAAGAACATCTCCAAATATTCCTAATCTACAAATGAATTACACAGCATAAAAATAACAGCAGGCCCACCATCTTTGGGCATCTGTAGAGCTTGCCCGTACTTGACAGATATTGTAAAGTCCTCTGTCCACTGGAAAGTAGTCGACTATGCCCCAGTGTTTGAATGAAGGAGTTTTCAAAGCCGGAATGCAATTAAAGTAAGATCTCAACCATTTCACAATGATCTGAACCTCATTGTCATGGGCTACTGATATCTGAGTTCAGACTTCCATCCTCTTTCCAGTGGCTCAGAAACCTGGGGGTCCCTTTCCTATTCAGAGGTCATGGTCCCAAGCCATCAATACAGAGGCTCAGCTGTACCAAACACTGACCGAAGACTCTGGAGGCATGCAAGTGCCTGCCTAGCCAGCATTCTTCCTTCCATCCTCACAGCTGAGCATCAGGCTCCCTGCTGCTCCCTCCTTGTTATCATCCCAACCCAAGGCCCCAGCACGAACTCTTATTTTCCTACATCCATACTAACTTAGCATGCAGACCTTCCTGGACCCTGTAATCCTCATCTGCACTACCCATCTTCAGTATCACTGAATCTCCACAGAGTAGTGTAAAAAAACAACAACAAAAAACAACAAAAACCCACTCTGTACTTCTGCATCTCTGTACTCATTTAGCATTTTTTATCTGATCTCAAAACTGTTTCCTGCAATTACTGATTGTGAGGCCCCACTTCCTTTTTATCCAAGATGGAGAACAGGCCAGGCAAATACTTGCCTCCCATCCTATAGCTGCACCACGTGGAGTGACTTCCGGCTGCTTCTTTTTCACTCCACTCCCTCTGTTGCTCTACCACCTACTGGGCCCCATCATTTATGCTGGCTCATCATCTTCATTGAGTGCTTGTTTGCAGCCTAGATGGTATTATTTATTGCCTTCCTCACCTGCCTCATACAAAACTCTACAATCTGTCGTCTCTTCTATTCTCTTCCTATCTAAATGATCCCTTATTACCATCCTTAATACTTTATTCTTCAAGAATGTGAGCCCCTGCCCATCAAGAGATGTAACCATAGCATCCACTGATAAAAGAGTGAAGAATTGATCTCCGGGTCTCTAAGGATAGAAACAAAGGACAATGAAGCCCCAGTGGAAGCAGAGAAGCTGACTTTTAATCTGATTGTGGAAATGAATGCTGACATCAGTTATGCAGGGTGACTGAGAGTTGACCAACAGACCAGCAGCAAATACAGATTCTCTCCGAGCCCAAATAGTCCACGGCTCCACTTGCTTACTCGCCCATTGCATACTCCAAAAACTCATCAGAACACCCCACTGTCCGGACTTCTTAAAAATTAACCTCAGAAAATTTAATCCAAAATTCCAAAATTATTTCATGAATTTGGACTTGAGTTTCTACTCTTCCAGGATAGCCAAATTGTATGCATGTGTGCACATGCACACACTTGTCCAGGTTTTTCCTAATATGTCCTACATGGTGTGTTAATGCCGACAGGACGTTACCTTCCCTCCTCTCTGCCACACAGACATGCCTCCAAGGGCCTTTCATGTCATCTTTATCTTTCACCCTTCAAGATGCCCTTGGAAAAGAAGGTGGGAAGCCTCCCTGAACATATCTTGATCACACCTCTAGATCCCCGTGTCCCTTGTGTGCAATGCAGTCATCAGATAGAACACGCGTTACCAGAGTTTTGTCAATGCTGACATCTCTTAGTAAGCCATCAGCTCCCCAAGGACAAAGATCACCTACCTTGTTTCCCCAAGGCCCAGCATAATGTCCCAGATAAACCTACTCTGGTGTTTAATTGGCTTTAGGAAATGTCCCTCTTCATCGACAGCTGCCTTCTGCCCAAGATCCTGTGAAGACAACGCTGAGGGCTAGAGTTCCCTCCTGCTCTGTCTTTCCCTGGTGTTCTGCTCCTATGTACCAGATCTCTCTGGGATCACAAGCTCTGTCTCATCATGTACTGCTCGGAAGATCCCTGTCCAAACTTGGGTTTGAACAATTCAATTTTCCACCATGAATTGAGTCCCTCAGACTGTGATGCAGAAAGAAGTAGCTTCCTCCTTCACCATGGCCGCCTCACAAAGTTGCTCTTCAGAGCTCAGAGCCTGAACCAAGTGTTCTTCCTACCCACTACCAAAGTCAGCCTACAGTTAAAGAATAAAAAGACCATGAGGTATGGAACATGGTGAGGACAACTGACCCCTTGTCAGTCTGACACACAAATGCATCACTATTAAGCCACAGCCCTTCCTCAAGATCTCACATGAAAAACATAAATGACTTCAAAAGTCCCACAGTTTTTACAGATCCAAGCACATTAAAATTCCAGTCCTTTTAAAATATCCAGTTTCCTAAAATCCAAAGTCTTTTAAAATTCAGAGTTTCTTAACTGTGGGCTCCAGTAAAATTCTTTCTTACTTCAAGAGGGGAAAAAATCAGGGCATGGAAAAGTCAAAATCAAAGCAAAACCAAATTCCAGTCATTTAATGTCTGGGATCCACTTACCATTTTATGGACTCCTCCAAAGGGCTTGGGTCACTTCTATAGCTCTGCCCTTCATAGCACACATAGCTTGTCTTCTAGGCTCCATCTGGTTCCACTCCACTGCTGCTGCTGTTCTTAGTGGTCATCCCATGATACTGATATCTTCAAAATACTGGGGTCTTCTGTTACAACGAGGCTTCACCAACAGCCTCTCATAGGCTCTCTTCATGGTGGAAGCCCCAACTTCGTTGCATGACCCCTTCAGTCCTGGACCATTGACTGCTACTAAGTCTGCACCTTTACCAAGGGCCTCTCCTGGTCTCTTACAGTGCCAGATCTCAGCTGCTCTCTATGACCCTTTCATGCCTTCAAAACCAGTACTACCTGGGTGACTTTTACATATTACCAAGTCCAGCTGCCAGCAGGAGGTACAACCTTGACTGCCCCTGGAACACAGCTTCTCTGTGCTCTCAGGAAACACTTCCCATAAAATTTCACACCAGTGATGCTAGTCTCTTCTTAATCACTGATAATTTCTTAGCTCCAGCTAACCAGTATCAATTGTTTCATAATGTAAACCACTTCAGTGGTTCTGGTATCTTGTTGATCACAGCTGATTCTTCAGCCCCAGTTAACCAGAACCACAGAATCTTAAATCAAAATGGCCCTGATAGAGATTTTAAACTTCCCTCTGAAGTTTCACAAACCAGGCCTCCACCCTCTGCACTGACCTCAGTAGTCTTATGTTCCAAACTCCACAGAACATACCACAGAGCTCTCAACAATCAATGGTTTGTCTAGACCAAAGTTCCAAAGTCCTTCCACAATCTTCCCCCAAACCTGGTCTGTCACAGCAATGCCCTCATTATGTTGGTACCAATTTGTCTTAGGTAGGCTTTCTATTGCTTCAACATAACACCATGACCAAAAAAAGCGAGTTGGGGGGGGGGGGGAGAGGTTTATTCAGTTTACACTTTCAGATCATCTAGTCCATCAGTGGAGGAAGTCAGGACAGGAACTCAAGCAGGGCTGGAACCTGGATGCAGAGGCCATGGAGGAGTGCTGCTTACCATAAACTTGCTTCACACATGGCTTGTTCAGCCTGCTTTCTTATAGAACCCAGGATCACCAGACCAGGGATGGCACCACCTGCCATGGGCTGGGCCCTCCCCCATTGATCGCTAATTGAGAAAATGCCTTACAGCTGGATCTCATGGAGCTCTCTCTGACATCTCTAGCTTCTGTCAAGTTGACACAAAAACAGCCAGTACAGTGAGGGAAAGAGAATTGCAGTGTCACAAGGGGAATCATGGATGCTGCTCAGAAGCAGCCTTCCCGTTGTGACTGCCTCAGAGTCCAAATGACTGAAGAAAACTAAATGAGGTCCGTGGCTGCTCAACCCAGGAGCTGTTAGGAAGGGAGCAGAGACATGTCTGGTCATCCCAGCTGACCGGATGCAAGCTCAGGGTCACACTAAAGCTGTCATTCAGTCAGACAATGGGCCACAGCTAGGAAAGACTTCACTGGGAAGCTGGAATGTACCAGATGTGTTCAGAGGTGCTCGGGAAGAAAGGCACACAGACTCCTCGGCCAAGCATTCGGAAGGTAGTAAGCACGACCTGTAAACCCAGCCAATGCCTAATGGTGTGGGCACATGTGGCAGCCTCTAGTATCACTGATGTGTGGTGTAGACTGAGAGCTGTTGTCACTTTTATGTCCCCTGCTCATGCTTGGGAGCACACAGGTTAATCTTCTTATGTTAGTGATAGTTGTCTCAAATGCCAAGCTCATGATTATGATAGTTACAGGAACAGTATTTGGTCTTTACAGAGCAGGATGGCACTGGAAGCTCCCCCTACACTTCCTGCTAGGACACAGCAGGATCTTCCACAGTTATCCCTACCTGCTTCCCCGGAAGTCTTGGAACACTTGCCTTGTGCGAGAACACCGTCACCCACTCCTCTGCTCTGTCGGTCCTCAGGCAAGAAGCACAACACACAGTTAGAATCATTTTTAAATCTCATGGCTGAGACTTGCCGTTCTGGCTTTAAGATGCTTTCCTGAGCAGCAGGTTTTACCAAAGGTACCACATGCAACCTTTGCCACTGATGTAGTGGGATAAGCTCACAGATAGATGCCTGTAGTGCTTTCAATAGAAGCTGATGCGATGTCATGCTGAAATTCCTTTATAAAACAAAATTGTGGAGACTTGTATCCATGGCACAAGTAGTCTTTGTGGAAACGTCTGTAAAACTGGTGCTCAGAAGTGGTTCCTCCGAGTTTCTCTATTATGCTGACGTTCATTAACCACAGAAATATAAATACTTGGTGCATAATAATCCACCGTGCCATCGGGGGGAGGACTGAGGTGAGACAGCAGTCAGCACCATATTTGCTTGGTCTCTGCTTGTTTGTGGGATTGTGTTCTTTTGTGTTGTCTCAGGTTCTTCTTCTGCTGTGCATGGGAAGAGCAGGAGATGCAAGTCCCCAAAGAGATGAGAGGCCCTCGTATGGGAGGGTTCACTGGGGCACTGCTATCTTTACCCAGAGTCACGGCGAACTCCATAGGACAGCCACCATGTTAGCAGTGCATAGGTATTTCCACACACCGGTGATGATGCACGCACTTCCGGTTAACGCTCTAGAACAGATTGCTTTAAATTCTGATGAAATAAAATGTGCTATAAAAGAAGAAATACATACCTTGGTTAATTTTGTTATTTGTAGTTTCCAGTTCTCCACTCTAAAAATTCTCCTGCCCGACCATTTTCCTACCATCCCTCTGATGTCTTATTGCTGCCAACCACGGCCTTGCTGTTCTCGTTGTAGATGGGAGTCCACAAAGTGTTCCTGAAGTACTGGCATGTGGACCAGCTCAGTGAGCTGTGGCTCCAGCTGCAAAGGAAGATTGTAACTTGCCAGAAAGGTAAGCAAACATGGGCACGCAGACCTTTCCAGTGTGAGTCTCCAAACCACTCAGTGCACCTCTGAGTTTAACATCAGCAGGGTTAGCATTACAGTGCACTTCCCAACCCACTCCATGATACTCCATCAAGGCAAGTGTCTGGGGAAGCTGTGCTGCTTAGTTTATTCTATACCAGTTCCCACTGCAATCAGTGTTTGCAGGTCTTGCAGGTCTTACTGGTTACATTATATATGAAATTATGTAAGTTGTCACCTCAGTCATAATCTGGGGGAGGAAATAAATGCACCTCGATAGTTCTGCATTCTGTACCTTGCAGATTGCCAGCGGCAGTGTTCTCTTTAGGAAGCGCAGGACAGTGAGATTGTTCCTGGAAATGTGCCTTGGGAAAACCCACCTGTCTCCTGACTGCAGCCACAGTGCAGGTCCCTGTGGCACCCAGTACAGATCTTAGCTATGCTGGGGGTTCCAAGAGCTGGAACCAGCCGGTTGCCCAAACAGCACTTCTGTAACTCTCCTTAAGCCTTGAAAAACCCCTGACTCTGTTTTCCTTTAGGGAGAGATGGTAATATTTGCTGTGACTTCTTTTATGGACGTTGGCATCCTTTTCATTATAATGTCGAGAGAAATTTAACTTTGAATATGTTTTCTATCCAAATCCAAATGACTGCTGAAAACGTGCATGAGAAAATGGGATGTGTGTGCATGTTCCTATGTTCATGTCTGCGTACACGCACCTGTATGTGTGTGTCCATGCACATGTGTGTGTCCATGTGTGCGTGTCTGTGCGTGGGTGTGTACGTGTGTCTGTGTGAGTACACATCTATGTGTACACGTGTACATCTGTGTGTGTGCCTGTGCACGGTGTGTGTATGTGCGTCTGTGTGTGAATACAAGCCTGTGTGTGTGTGCACAAGCATTTGTGCGTGTTCGTGTGAGTACACACCTGCATCTGCATGCGTGCAGGTTCATGTGTGTGTGTGCGTGTGAGTGTGAGCATGCACAGCATCTCTTTTGTGTCAGCATGAAGGACAGAGGTAAATACCAAGTAATTTCCGTTATTGCTTTCCTCCTCATTTTGTGAGACAGGGTCTCTCACTAAACCTAGAACTCACGAAACTGGCTAAGATGGCTGAACAGCAAGCCTTCAGGGTCCCCCTGTCTACTTTTCTAGTCCCCAGCCCTCTAATCTTCCAGTGCTCCTAAACCCAGCTTTTTCACATGAGTGTTTGTCAGCTAAACTCAGGTCTTCATGCTTTTCTAGTGACCACGTCACCCATGGAGCCACCCTCTTAGCCCTCTGTAAACAGGTTTTTATGTGTTCCATAGTTTAATTCATTGTAGGAAAGTACAAGAAAGAGGTTATGCCAAATTTCATAATGAGCACAAGTTTGAGAAGTATTTGAAATCTTCTAAAACCAGGAAATCTACTAGAAACACACTATGAGCCTCCTCCACTCTGTCATCCTTCCTGTGTGGACCCTGTTAGGCGAACAGCCTTAGGAGAACTCTCTGGTGAGGCCCCCTAGTCTCTGATCATAAAAAAGTCCTGCCATATGCAGAATTTAACACATCTGGTGTAAATCTTGACCAAAGTTCAGATCCTTGTTCCACGTCAGCACTGGTCTTGGCCACTTCAGGCTTGCCCCTTACAGAACCCATGAGAGAGACTTTGGTCCTGGTCTCTGTATCTCATGTCCTCCTTCTTGTACAGGGTCAAGAGGAGAGGGAGGAGGGAGAGGGAAGGAGGAGAAGGAGGAAGAAGAAGAGGAAAGGAGGAAGAGGGATAGGTAGAATCAAGAGGAAGAAGGCATGGGGAGAAGGGGAGGAGGAGAAAGAGGAGGAGGAAGAAGAGGAAGTAGAGGAGGAAGAAGAGAAAGTAAAGAAGGAAAAGGAGGGGGAAGTGGAGGCAGAGGAGGAGATAGAAGATGAAGTGAGGAGGAGGAAGGAGAGGAGGAAGAAGAGGAGGAAGAGGAGGAAGTGGAAGAGGAAGGAGGAGGAAGAGGAGGAAGTGGAGGAGGAGGAAGAAGAGGAAGTAGAGAAGGAAGAGGAGGAGGAAGTGGAGGAAGAGGAGGAGATAGAAGAAGAAGTGAGGAGGAGGAAGGAGAGGAGGAAGAAGAGGAGGAAGAGGAGGAAGTGGAGGAAGAGGAGGAGGAAGAGAAGGAGATAGAAGAGAAAGTGAAGAGGAGAAGGAAGGAAAGGAGGAAGAAGAGGAGGAAGTGGAGAAGAAGGAGTACAGCAAGGACTATAGCACTGGTGTTCCTGGCTGGGACAGATTCAAAGTATTCTTTACACATCCTGACACATTTCTCTGATCCAATGCACTCACAGCAGTTCGATAGCCAGCTCCCTGTCAGTGATTCACAGACCCTGGGCACCTTCAGCCTTCTCCCAGCAGACATGTCTTCCTTGAAAGCTACCCTGCTCTGGAGAAAGAGACTGGCAGGCACCTCTATAGTTATTGCATGTCCTGTTGGTCCCAGCTGTGGCCTTGGGGCCTACAGACTGCTGTGCTCTCCCAGTTTCAGCAGACTTGTGGCAAGCTCTCCGGCTAATCTCTGGATTTCACTGCATCCAGCCCTGGGATCGAGGAGCCTTGGCTGAGGATGCAGTTTCTAGCTCATGGTTCTGAGTCCCCTTCTCTCTGACATATGACAAATGGACCCCTGTAACTTCACCCAGCATCCATGCTGAGAGATGTTGGCTGGCACTACTTGGAACCTCACCCCCCCACACACTCCAGGTGGCACCTGCACTCCTGCCTCACCTGGAGGCTGGTTGGAAATGCAGTCTCAGCACCAACCGGCACTGACTGAATCCAGACTTGGCTCTCAGCCACAACTGAATCTGGGTCAGGAAGAGCCTGTTTAACACAATGTTATGTGTGAACAGAGCAGGGCACCCTAGTGTTCCTGGGAAATGTCCTTAAATATAATTAGAGGAATCTGGGCCCCCTCTTCCACATGACACCACTTGAAATTTTTCTTCTAGTTAGCCTCAGAGAGTAAGTTGCTCCCACAACCAACCTGGAGCGGGGATGAGCTGAACTCCATCCGCCCCCTCACCTTTCTGAAGACAAGAATGGGAAGCAGCCTTGAAAATGGCATTGAGATAAAAAAAAAAAAAAAAAAAAACCAAACATAATTTCATTTGAATAAATGAAATAATGGACATCAAAAAAAAAAAAAGCGCTTTAGAAACCACAGGATTTTGAATGTGAGCATTCGTTACTGGCTTTGATTTTCTCATCTCAGAATTGACATTAAATTCACTCAAAATTTATGTAATCTTGATGAATTTCGACCTTTTAATTCCATTTTTTTTTCTTTCTGGCCATTAGTAAATATTTGGAGACACGAGAATTTAAAATTTAAAGAAAAGTCAAATTCAAAGGCACACTGCAAGCGAAGCAGCTGTGGCCCAGTGGCAGAGGCAGGCTTCAAACCACAGACAAAGAAATCTGCGGCCCCTCTGCAACAGGCTTCACTTTTTTCCTTTTTTTTTTTTCTTCGTTTTTTCTTTTTTTGTGATTCTTTGTTGAGAACGATAGTTTTCAGCAACCCATGTGACTTTATTCCAGAAGGCTGCCAATTGAAAAGGGTGGGAAGATGGAGTCATCTGCCTATGGGACAGTAGGCTTCATGGGTGAACAAGGTAGCATCCTGGGAAGCCTGGCATTTGCTCTCCATGTTAGTCTACCCTGTATTTCAAGAGCTCAACCCTCTTGACCATGTTTCCACCTTTGCCTTCTCAAGGCCAGTAACTGGTTTTGCCCAATGCAAGAGGCACAGAAGCCAGGCAAAAGCCTAGACAAGGTCTCCAGCCCCCTTGGGCGTGCACATCACATGCCTGGAGCTTCATCTTATTCTGCATTTTATGCTCCTGAAAGTCTGACCTAGCTTTTACAGTTATATTTTTGTTGTTTATAGACTAGTTCAGCACAGTTGTCTTGTGGAGATGTTGATGCAGTTGTATTCCAAAGTAACTTTCCAGTTAGCATCTTCATCTGGGTTTAAAGGGCGAATTTAAGTGGAGAAACTGATGCCTAACTTTACGGCATCTCCTAGATGGCCCACACATGTGTTGCCTTCAGGCACGGGGGAGTGTCACACAGTGATTTGCTTCTGACACTGCTTGTCTTTTTAATCTAGGGTTTCCTCTAATCTGAGGCATTTGAGGCCTAAAGGGGGTAGCATTTGGGAGGCTGAAAGACTAGTGTCAGATGTCAGCAGTCTGTGCCTGACCCCAGCATCTGCAGGGACTGGCCCTTACACCTGCCTTGCCCACATCAGGGATGAAGGCCAGTTCCTTTCTCAGAAGGCACCCTGCTCCATTTCCACCCCTTGCTAATTATTAGCAAGTTCTTTCATCTATTGATTGCAATATCCTTCCATGTGACTTCCCCTATTGTTGATCTGTCCCCCCTGGAGGGCCACAAATCACATCTAGAAGACTGCAGGCTTGGGGGATGGAGCTGCCTCACAGGCAGAGGGACTGGAGCCCACGCTCTGCCATTCCTTGCTTGTCTTTACTGGAAGTGAAAAGAACTCCATTATCATTGAGACCAATGCAAAGATCTTTATTTGTTACATTGTTTCCACATTAAACGGCATAACTGAGTATCTTAGAGGGCCCAGTGCCTTTAGATCCTGCCTTCTGGTTTTTCTCTCTCTTCAACAAAATCCCTACTGATCAATTATTGGTTTCACTGCATTTTCAGTTAATTGTTCCCTAGATTTTCTGCATTTTTCTAGACCAGCAATCCTGAGAAGTCGGAAGGGTACATTTCCTATTTCTGTAAAACCTCTGTATCTCTCAAAGTACTGTCAATCTCTAAAAATTATATAGAAACCCTAGGAATATTATGAGCAAGTATTTAAGGAACTAGTTCAGGGAGCCTTGACTGTTTCTGGAATGACCAGGAATAATGAAAGACTATTAGTGCACACCAAACAGTTCTGGGGAAGCCACACCCAAGGTCTTTCTCATTTATTTGATATAGGCCATACGTGTCAGCTTGTGTTAAAGAGAGAGAGAGAGAGAGAGAGAGAGAGAGAGAGAGAGAGAGAGAGAGAGAGAAGAGAAGAGAAGAGAAGAGAAGAGAAGAGAAGAGAAGAGAAGAGAAGAGAAGAGAATGTAATATAAAAAACCTCGTTCAGGGAAAGGGCTGTCCATCACACTATCTTAGTGATATCCTCTTTGCTGTGATAAATTTCCCCCACCCAGAGTAACTTAAGAGTTTGTGTGGACTCTCGGTTCCTCGGGGATCTAGTCTATCTCTGTGGGGAACATGAGGCACAGAGTGAACAGAAGCTGGGGGTGGCCTATAAAGTCTCAATGCACAGTCACATGGTTCACTTCCTCCAGCCATGTTCTGCCTCCTGAAGGTTCCTCACGCTTTCAAATGGCACCACCAGCCGGAGAGCAAGTACTTCAGCATCTGAGACAGTGTGGGACACTTCACATTGAAACAGAGATTGGGATGTGCTAGCAAATTCTTACTCTGGATTGAATGTGTTAATTCATGTGTGTGTGTGTGTGTGTGTGTGTGTGTGCGTGTGTGTGTGCGTGTGTGTGTGTGTGTGTGTGTGTGTGTGTGTGTATGCCTGTATCTGTACGTCTGTGTCTATATTTGTATTGTGTGTCTGTGTCTGTCTGTGTATATCTCTCTCCGTGTGTGTCTGTGTCTGTAAGTCTGTGTCTATGACTGTGACTGTATGTGTGTTTGTGTGTATGTCTGTGTCTATATTTGTGTGTGTCTGTGTCTGTATCTCTGTGTCTCTGTGTGTCTGTATGTCTGTGTCTATATCTATGTGTGTGTCTGTGTGTCTGTGTCTATATGTCTGTGTCTGTATGTCTGTGTGTATCTGGGTTTCTCCCTTTAGGTTTGCCCACTGACCTAGGGTTGTGTTCTTTTATGAAGTTATACGAGGGTTTCTGGCACGTCAGCACTTACTTCAGAGAATGAACATCAAGCAGCAAGAGGTTACATCTATCAAGAGCTTCTTACAAAGCACAGAAGACATGGCACTGAAAACCTATGATGCCCTGGTCATTCAGAACGCTTCCGACATTGCCCGGGAACATGACAGGCTCCGGAAGGAGGTTCATGCTGCCTACCACAGGAACAGACAAGAAGAAGGGACCAAGAGGTAAGGTCAATATGTAACTTTAAGTCCTGGGAGTCAGGAGCTCCTGGTAGCCTTTAACACAAATTGAACAGAGAATGGCTGGGGAACAGGCCTGCATGCTATATTAGCCCAGACACTCCAGCAAACTCAGGCTTGCTTTTCCCGGGAGGTCCCTTCATGAAAAACAATCTCCAAGTATAAGTTTAGTCATATAAAAATAACATTGTTTCATTAGCCTTGTTGATGTTACTTAAGCATCACACAAAGCTCTGAGCTAGCAAAATCAGCTAGCCAGACATTCAACATGCTTGTACAGGTGCAGAGCATATAAGGCTGGCTAATAGAAATTTCTGGAAACCTGTCCAAAGAACTCAGACACCACTTTGAAAACACATACGTGGTGAGTGAACCGGAACCCCTATGTATGAGGTGCATGCCAGGGAGGACAGAACCAGGTTCCTCACACAGGCCTTCATGACTAGGTAACTGTCAATTTTTGCTAAAGACCTCGGGAACCTCCTGTCTCTCTCTGGAAGTGACCTTCCTTGCCATCATTGCCTGTGTCGAATGGTTGCTGTTGTTAAAGTGGAAATGGCTATGTGTCTTTGCTAATTAGCTTCCAATATCTTAGTGATTAAATACTGGAAAAAATTCTTTTGTACAGAAAACTGTAATTAAACGTTAGAGAGGAAACAAATCATTCACCGAGCAGCCTCGCCTCATCCTCAGTGACTTCATTTTCTACATGGGCGGCCAGCTCACATGCTGCTGGTTCCTGGCCCTGTTGATGCTCTGACACACACATATAATTATGAAACAGATGAGAAGGAACCCCTGGTGAAGGGAACTCACCAGCGTTTCACACGATTACTCCCACACGTGAAGGCAGAAAGGAAAACGTGGAAGCAAGACAACTACTCATTCTCAGTGGCTTCCCAAATCACATTTATCATTTTCCCTCCTGGAACTAAACAGCCATTCCAATTCCTCAGTTTGATTATGTGTTTTATTTGACTGATATAAAATTAAGTGAAGAAACGTTTGCCTGCTATTTGATACCAGGAGTTCGCTCAGCACCAGGCAACTGTGCAGAGTCACAGGAAGAATCATAATTCCATACATAATTAGTAATTGCTGATGAGATTATATGGAGAGAGAGAGAGAGAGAGAGAGAGAGAGAGAGAGAGAGAGAGAATGCCAAACTGTGAATTTCCCTTGCTGGATGTGGAGCACGTGCGCCCGTCTTCCTGACAAGGGAACAGTGATGAGCTATGCACAGTGACTGCAACACTAACTCTATTAAGATGGGTTTCCCAGAAATTATCATTCAGATTGAAATTCTGCCTTTTTCATTTGCTTAAGAACCAGACTGTGAAAAATCCATTCTGGGGATGGCTGATGGGGCGCATGAAGCCCTTTAGTAGCTGGAGTATTACTGGGGGAATCCTGAAAGGAACCATGATAGACATCCCCAGTGCTCCAGCAGGGCCAGGCAGGCCAGTGCTCCAGCAGGGCCAGGCAGGCCAGTGCTCCAGCAGGGCCAGGCAGACCTGGGCAGCAACCCCTGGGTGAGCAAGTTGCTAAGAATCAAACACAGATTTTCCAGCAAGGCCAGCTAGAAAGGCTCCTTGCCAAGGAACTTTCTTTGTGTCAGGGGATCGGGCTCCTCGCTGTCACCTGAATGACACACCAGGGCCTCTGTGGCTGTTTGTGTTTTGTTTTCCCTTAAGAGCCGAAGACCAAGGAGGATGCCGGCACGTCCACTCCAATTCCGTGCCAGTGCCCATGGCGGTAGACAGCCTTGCCCAGGCTCTCGCCGGACCGTCCACCAGGTCCCCGTCACTGCACTCTGTGTTCAGCATGGATGACAGCGCTGGCCTCCCATCACCACGGAAACAGCCTCCACCCAAGCCAAAGAGGGACCCCAATACCAGGCTGAGTGCCTCCTATGAGGCTGTGAGCGCCTGCCTTTCAGCCGCCAAGGATGCAGCCAGTGAAGGTTA